>OX457085.1:71948328-72500969 GCA_949752835.1 Empis stercorea | reverse complement strand
TTCAACATCTTTATCAAATATACGATACAAAAAAAACTGATAAAGTTGATAATAAATTCTTGGAATATATATACATGTATATCAATTAATATACAAAATTTTTAAAACATTTTAAATTATAGATATTACATGATAAATTAAACATAAGTGTTATTGCAAAAGGTGATTTTTTGTGAATTTATCCAGTAAATAGTAAAACATAAGTAAATTTTTGTATACAAAACAACAACAACAAATTGTTATGTTTTTTGTATGAAACCTGTTGTTGTTTTTTACACAAACAATTTTTTCTCTGCTAACTATGTACTGGATAAATTCACAATTTGTGTAGATCTTTTTGTTTCCAAATATGATTGACAAGATTCTAATGTTTCCAGGAATTTGTTTTCAACTTTATCAGTTTTCTTGTGTTGTATATTTGGTAAAGGTGTTGAACTAGTTGATATATCTATTGACGATGCAGTTGTATTTCACATGTCATCGATACTTTCGTCAATTATTATATCATCTTCATGTATTATTGTATCATCTTCAGCTGTTGTTGTTAAGCTACTTGTGCTTACATTTTCAAAGTTTCCTCTACTTCTGCAATATTTAATAATTATATTAAAAGTTATATATTAATGAAATAAATGTATTTAATAGTTACTTTCTGTGTTGTAAGTGATCTTTTAAAAATCCTAATTGGTCAAAGAATTCCCATTTAATAATTTTCTTGGCTGAACTTCCCGGAAGCAAATTTCTCTCCCTAAGCTCACGACAATACCTATCCCTTAAACTCTTCCATCTTTTTTGGCAAATTGTTTCTGGCAAATTTAAAATATTATAATCATATAATTAATAATAAACAAAATGTATTTTACCTTCACTATTTAATGCTATTGAAATTTCCTTCCACGCATCATCTTTTTTTTTAATATTTTTGTATGCGCCACATTTTTTATTATATAAAAATTCATATTTTCTAACTTCTTCTATTAATTTTTCTTCATCCATTTTCTAATACAAAAATTCAGTTCAAAAAATGATATTGACAATTAAATTATTAAAAAAATGACACTTACGCGCGTCAAAATTTTTAAAAGTTGAAAGTTAACCAACTTTCCGCGTTGCTTTTAACTGCGTTGTGACATTGTGAATAAAAGTATTGATTTCCTATAGTTCAACTTTAACTTAACTTTCAACTGCGTTGCCAACTTTCAACTGCGTCACATTGTGAATTCAATATTAATGACGTAGATCTAAACATTCGCACATAAGGAAGAGGACATCATTTTTGATTCAGTTTTTCTAACTGCATTGATTTGATTCAGTTTTTCTGATTGTATATCCTTATTTCACTTTCTTACAAATAAAATTATCAAATTTGGAAAATCATATAAGCATAGGTATTTAAATATAATTCTTCAACAATATAGCACAGGTCTTAGAGCGGCGGTGGCGTAGTACATACCACTATGCCGCAGTTAATTAAGTCGTGAGTTGACACTATTGTAGACCCACTCGTTGTTATGTCTCCATGTAAAATGACAGTCCATTCTCGTTTCAACAGATAGCCAACGTTTGGGCTAGCTTCTGATGTCACTGACATTAAAGCTATGTCTGGTAACGTCTGATATTTTTAGATTATTCCCCCACCAATAGTTTAGCAATACCTCACCCTATGAGTTGTGTTATCTATGTATTATTGATAGGGAATTGCTGATAGAGATTAATAATTCCTCAGTTTTTAAAAGAACAAACAAGTTCAATCCCTCCCAACTGAACGTTCCTTTTCACATTCTTAGTACTGTCGTGAACCGAATAATATTAAGCTTTTATGATAAGTTTCTCATAAAAGCAACCCGGGTTAGTTTAACATTCTAATACATATTTCATAATGTTCTCAGCTAATCCACAAAAATAGTAATTTTACTTCTCTCATTTTCAGGTTATTGAACATATTTTTTTAGGCTCAATTCTTTTCATATTTTAGCAAGCAATCAATTATCTGGAGTTAGATTTCAAATGTTTTGAAGATATCCGGACAATATAAGGGAAATCGTTGCAACGTGTGTATCGCAACAGATTTTAATTTTACTGTAAGGATAAGGAGTCTAATTTTTATGATTGGCATATTATTATTATTTGATATTCGCAGATTGCGTCTATTTTTTGTAATCTACTGATTTAAAAGATCTCATTTTGTAATTCATTTATACATTTGTTTTTACAAATGGCCGTAACATTGATTAACAATTCAAGCTCCTACAAATAAATTATTAAATTTCAAAAATGTACAATAACTTCAAATTACAAAAAAAATAAAAACATCTATACATATATATAATTTCAAAATCAATAAATCAATATCATAATACTATAAAATAATTTGGTTGGTTGGTTGTTACAATAATTTTATTATATTTACTTATATTCTTCGTATTCGTACTTATATATTTCGTTACAAATACTTAAATTAGGACTTATTTCTTATAAATGTGTGTCCATATTTTAATTTTTTTATTTTTGATAGAGCCTTAAATAATAGTATTAAAAATTATCCTCGAATCATAATTTCGCGTGACCTTCTATTTACATATAGAAAATAACATAAAACAAAAAAGTCAACTATGTATATAATAAAAATAAACTCGCCTGTTTTGTTGAATTTTTTGTCCTTAATGAAATATAATGTAAGTAATATTTTTTTGTTACATTACCTAATAAAATAAACATATAAACTTTATGTATATGTTCGGTAATAACAACAATAAGAAATTTCAAATAAAATATAATGTTATGTTATTAACCTTCACCGAACCCTTAAATCCTAAATGGACGAAATTAAGTATAATGAAAAACAAAATCAAAACAAACTGAATACAAAAATGAAATTATTTAATTGTAAGATTTTTGTTAAGTAAATTTTTAGATTTTTGTAATTTAAAAAAAAAAAATATATGAAGCAAAAGAACTACAATAATAGATTTCGCTTCGAGTAAATATTGAAACAATACTGTAAAGGTAAAAGATTAATATAATCGTCTTGGAATTTTAAATTTTTAAATTTACGTAATTTGATTGTATACAGCTTATGGATATTTATAATTGATTATAATGAATTTTGGAATGTAACGCAATGAAAATTAGTTTTTAGAGTTCTGGATCTGTTCTAATGTTATATCGCATTATCAAGAGAAGATCTTTGCTCGATTTAAGGAAGATTTTTACTTGTCAGAGTTTATTTTCTAATATTATAGGCTCGCAAAAAGTGCTAATATAAAAGCAATTTTTTATAGTACATATAGTTCCAATTACGATTTTCAATATTTTGAATTTTAAAACTAAATTTTGAATTAAAAAATTTCCTATCTTACCAATAATAATTTTAATATAGGAATTTAATTACTTCTAACCCAAATATTATGTACGGCATTATGTATGGCATTTATATTATGTACTGTACGGCATTTATGTGGTATTGCGTATGCGATTGTGGTATAAGTTATTACTTTAACAAATAATATTAAAATAATTAATTTTAAGAAGTGAATTTTAAAACTAATATTAAAATATCAAGTTATATCGTAAAAACTAAATTATACAATCAGAACATATTACATGATAGCTCATTATAGATTGGGGCTAAAATGGATAATAAAATGGAAAATAAATATAATTATATTGAATTTTGTAACAATTTTAATATTTTTTTTAAAATTTTGTATATAATATACATGTGCTATCGAATCAGATGCATCATAAACTTTCAAAAGAATAAATTTACGCTTAAGAAAAGAACAAATGTCTTGCATTTTAAAGGCGGCACATATTTAATAAATGTATAATTTTTATTTTGTGAATACTACATCATACACTCTGCCGCGTTGTATGATGTCGTGAGTGGGAAAAATGATGGGGATCGGTCCAATTGCTGAAAACAATTGATTTACTATAAAGCCATTAGCCTGTTGCAATAAATAGTTTCTCCGCTACAGAGGAATTTATGGTTCGGAATCCATATAAAATTAGTACGTTCTAAACTGCAATAAAATGTCAGAAAAAGCTCTCCGAGGAACCTACTCCCTACATCGGGCTATTGTGCCGAAAGAAGAATAAAAAGGAATACTAACACGTCGGAAAATCGTAAATTTTAAGACATTCCAGTAAAATTTGTCCACTGCATACACGAGATCATACTTGTCAAGTACAGTTACCCGTGAAATATCATACAGATTTAAGATGTTTGGGGCTCCATATCTCAAAAACTAAAAAAAAAACGAAAAATTGGTACGAAAACAAAAGCATTATACTTCCTGAAGAATCAAAGAATAAACTTCTACATTTTTCATTTTAACAAAAAAAAACCATTTTTTTAGTTTATATTATTATAACCATCAGAAAAATATAACTCATTTACAAGTCATTTCCTTAGGGGTTGGTGGTTGTTGAAGTGAAATAATATAATAATAATAAAAAAACTCACCTTTAAACTGATTTATATCATGAACAAAATATAATTTGAAAAAAATCCTTATCTATTTTTGCTCAAAAAATCTATAAAAATTTTTGTTTAACATAAAAAATAATTTTTCCGGAAATTTGTTATAATAAACGATTCAGCAGAGATAGTACTTAATCAAATGAGTTTAAATTTAGAAAAATGAAGCAAATTGGTAAATATTATTATTACCAATTTAAAAATAAACAGCCATAAGGAAGAAAATGAATTAAATATATTTTTGAACTTGAGGAAAAAATTAATTAAATAAATATTTATGTAATAAAAAACATAGTGACCGTAATTTATCTCGGAATTTCTAAAATATATAAATAATAAAATAAAAAAATACGGTACAACACAACATACAGTTGCTCCCAAAAGTATCCGGCCACCCTACTTGGTTCAAAATATTTAATGTTTTTCATTTCATTTTCAATTAAGTATTTTTTTTAATATTGGCTATAAAAAGCCTTTACTAACGCACTTACTAGACTACTAGATACTAGAAAAACATATTAGAAAAATGAATTAATTATCAGAAAAACTTACATAGCTGTCCCAACTCATAAAACAATTGACACTAAAGTCGGCCTCTAAGTGTGTATGCATACGGGGGACTTCCCCAAAGTAAGTTTAGTTACCAAATAGTTTCCAAATAGTGCGTCATTCGAGAAAAATTGAATTTCCGAATTATGTATTTAATTGTTTGGTTGTCGATTTTTTCTGAAGTATATTTAATTTTGATATTTCTATGATTGGATTATAAATTACAAGACTAAATAGTATTAAAAAATAATTATTATTTGTTTTCTGATATTTAAAACTTAACGTCTAAGATTAATTCTACTGAATAAAAGAAGTGGCCGGATACTTTTGTGAGCAACTGTATATTAATAAAATTAAATATAACCAATAGAATCTGTCATTTACATAATAATGTTGAATTACATAATAATGTTGAAGAAACACTTGGCCGGATACTTTTGTGAGCAACTGTATATTAATAAAATTAAATATAACCAATAGAATCTGTCATTTACATAATAATGTTGAATTACATAATAATGTTGAAGAAACACTTCAAAAATTTAAACAATCTGCACAAAAAAGTTCCGAAAAGACGAAACGGAATACGGAAATTAAAACTATTATTCAAGATAAATTAGTAGCCGATGCTACTCACACGTTAGCTTCTTTAAAACAAAAACTTGGGTTCCAAGATCATAATGTGTCAATTCCAACTATTCATCGTTTAACGAAAAGTATCGGTTTTACCAGAAAAAGATTATCTTTAATGCCAGTGGAATGAAATTGTTAGCGTATTTTAGAAGCCAGAATAAATTATGCATTGTCATTAATTGGATTTTCTAACGAGAATTTAATTTCTGTTGATGAGACTGGATTCAACATTCATTTAAGCAAACATTATGGATATTCTCCTTGTAACACAAAAGCATATAGGCTAGGTCCCGCCAATACAGGAAGGAGTATTATCAGTGTATTATGTGCAATATCAATTAGTGGAGTAGTTCAAAATTCAAAAAAGATTCAAAATAATTTCGGGTCTGTATAATGCAGTTTCAGAGAGAAAATATTATATAACATCAATATCGAAGACAATTGTTTGATAACGCTAAAATCCATCATGCGAATTTATTTAGAAATTTTGTTGCGGAAAAAAAATTAAGCATTAGGTATACCTGCATACTTGCCACAACTTAATTCCATTGAAGAATTTTTTCAATGTTAAAAGGGATAGCTTTGAAATACCGTTTCTTCAAAATCCCGGGGTTTGCTATGAATCACATTTTGCAAAATCCAGCGTTTTAAAATCCCGTGTTTTACACCCCAATTTTATACGCCGTACTCTCTGATTTAGGGAGCGGTGTTATTGTTTATAATTAATTGGTTTTTTTAATTAAAATATAAATTTTTTCAGTATACAAAATACTGTAATGAATGAAATAACAAAATGTAATATTCCCAACGATGTTCACTTTTTACGCACACAACACACATGTGTATGTGCTGTATATATTCTTACATTTCATTTATCAGAAACCCGTTAACAGTTTGCAGAAACCCGTTTTTGATATGAAATTATTTTTATTAATTCGGTCGCCCGGGCGCGATTTACGCGATTTAAAGCGCGATTTACAGATGATTTGGCTACAGTAAACAATTTTGATACAGCAGCGTTAACGACAATATTATCCAATCAGGACCTACCAACTAGAGGATTTTTTATACATCTTCGGGAATGTACGGATATGGCACGGGAAATCAACATTTCATTTAAATTGCATTGGCAATTCAAAATTTCATTTAATCATTTGTTTCTGTAATAAAAAATATATATTGTATTTATAAAAATGAAAACTCGATTTATAAACAATGAAAAATAAAATTTATAAAAATGAAAATTCGATTTATACAAATGAAAACTCTATTTATAATCAGATAAACTTCAAACTAAACTGATTTTCATCAAGAGAAATGTTAAATTTTTGCAGGGTGCTTTATTTACATACATCGTTTAAGAATAATTTTACTATACTTATTTTTAGTTGAATCGCGCAGAGATAATTACGTACTTGTAGTAAGTATTACTATGAAAAGAAACATAGTCGTATCGATAAGTATCGATAAGGATAACGCTACAAACAAAAGAAGTTGTTTTACTTGTCTATATTAAATTATCTATGATTTCGATGTCCGCATCTTATAGGTACATTTCGGTAAATTTATGGTATATCTATAGTCCGATTACGATAATGTTTTAAGCGCTCTAGTGAGCATTGTTGGATAGTAAAGTTTCTTTTAAATGAGAAATGTTATTTCTGCGGACTGCGTTCGATATAATGAACAGAATTAAACAGGTTGAAGTCGCACATAGTGTGTTGTACATTATTTTTCTTAGTAACGCTGTCGGCTTGATTTCTCAGTTCGTACTGTCATATGAGCGAAGTACAATAATATTTTCACTTATTATATTATAACTGTACAAGGATATATCATCAAGAGAAAAGTTTGATTTTTATATTATAACAATTTATTTAACAAATTTTTCTACATATTTCATCCAAAAAATTATCATCCATTATGTTTAATATGCTTGCTTTGATGATGTCGATTTAATATATTATAGAGAACAGTAAAATTCCATTAAAATAAACAGAAAAATATAGTAGTACATTTTTATAAAACTATTTAAATTTTAAAAGATAGAAATTTAATGAGTGACCAAATTTTCGCGTATGAAAGTAATTATTTATAGGTAAATGAAATTTATGATCCATATTTTTCTGAATACGAACAGTGCTGCATACCTAGCGGAGCAGAATTTTTAGTGATATGAAAAATATTTTTATAAATGTTTTTTTTTTTTATTTTTGTTAAGTTTTTTTGCACTTTCGTTTCGAGCGGATTGGATAACAGTGTGTGCTTATAAAAGTTATACAGGCCTTGTCGAACTATTATTATTATTTTAATTTAAAGAAAATTAAAATAATAATACTATATCATCCAATATCAACATTATACTAACATTAACTAATATTTTTCAAAAAATCGAAAATCGAAAAATGTTGACTGTCAAATTAACTTAGTATCACCTGTATGCATTAAATTCTATCCAAAGAAAAAGGATTTTCATGTACATTAATATATCAAAAATAAAAATGAACAGATAAAAAAAAAATGAAAATACAAATTTCCTTTTCCCAGCCAAGTAAAAATATGTACATATGTATATACAAGGAAAGGACGATGGGTGTATTAACATGGTAGATTGGTTTGTTTATTGTTTAGCATTATAAAAGTGTATAAAGGTTTCATTTTTTTCAATAGGTCATGAAGAAAAGGATATATGTACCATTAAATATTAAACATGCACTTAAGCAACTTTCTCCTATACATAAACATAATATTCGTGAGTTACTTACTGTATTGGTATATAAATTTACTTATATTAAAAAAAAAAATCATTTTTTGTTAAACATTACATATTATGTGTAACATTATACAATATATAATATTATAAATTTATGATATTTTCCATATTCTTTTATATTATGTCTTATTATTATATATATCTTTATATGCAAAAATATATTATACACTTACCCTACATATAGATATATGTTAGCCCTAATAAAGGTTTGAGTTTGTTTAATTCTCTCTGATGAATATTATACTTTTGACTAACATGATGAGTTTTAAGGGATGAATTTTCAATTTACTTTATATTATAATCGTATTCGTATATACTCGTACCTATATTATAAATTTAGAAGAACTTGAAATGTCAAATATAAAATTTATGAAACATACATATGCATATATATACGTATACATATAATTTATGAATTATAGAAATATTTAGGATATAGAAATATTTAGGATAGGAATGATCAATACATATCAGAATAAAAAATAAACTTTTGATAGTAAGAATATATATAAATATGTATATATAAATGATTTTAAAGGGGGTTTGTAACATAATCTCGAAAAAAAAAACCTGATTACAAAATACTTTTAACCAATATCCTAAATAAAAAATCTTGATGCGACAAAATCTCGACTACGACAAAATATTGAAAAAAATAATCTTACATGCGACAAAATTTTCAGAAAATAATCTTGACTGCGACAAAATCTCGATGAAAAAAATTATTTGCAATACAGAATGCGGGCGCACGCCTCTCTATTGCAAATAATTTTTTTCATCGAGATAGCGGCATAGTGATACAACATGAGATTTGTACCTAACAACTACTAAGTACTAACCTTTAATTTATAACTGAACTCTCTCCTCTCTGTACACATCAATTAAAAATTACTCTTATACTCTTAATCAAGAAGATTATTGTATTATTATTATAAAACAATATGATTATTATGCTCTTAAGTAACATTTAAATATTTTACAGTTTGCGGTTGATTTATTTAAAATTAATATCGATTAATGCAGTTCATTTATTGTGCTAGTACAAGTTAGTGTATAATTAAAATTAAAAAAAATAAAATTGAATTAATTCCTGCGAACACAGGAAACTTTAAATTAGCAGCCGATGGTTATGTCTACCATTTAGAAAAAAAAACAAGAAAATAAATATCGTTGGTTGTGTGAGCAGAGGAAAAGTCATGACTGTAGTAAGATGTATTTTTATTTACTCATTAAATTTTTTTTTTAATTTGAAATATAATTATTTATATTTTAAAAATCGGGATTTATGTAAAGATTTTGACAATTAAGATTTTTGAAAAACCGAGATGTTGTCGCATCTTGAATTACGTAAGAAAATCAAATTTTTGTAAAAAGTCGAGATTTTGTCGCAAGCAAGATTTTTGATCTAAGATTTTGTCATGATCCCTTTTAAAGGACATTACACAATGTTTCTCTATAGTCTACATATATGTATGTATGTATGTATATTTCGATTTTAGCTTTTTACATTTTAATTCTACTATACACTCTACGTATTTGAATACGAAATGGTTTAAATTTATAATAGTACATAATTATTATATAGTTATAGTTAATATTAATATTATTTTACAGAGTAAAGTAATATAAACTCATTCTTCTTCTTTTGGCACAACAGCCCGATGGGCTCACCTCTTAGAGGTTTTCTCGACATTTTATTGCAATTTAGGACCTATATATACTAATTTTATATGGATCCCTACCTAACCATTAATTCCTCTGTAGTGAAGAAACTATTTATTGCAACAAGCTAATGGCTTTGTAGCCAGTCAATTGTTGTCAGCAGTTGGACTCGATCACTAGCATTTCTCCCAGTCTTAAAATTTAGATTGCTGTACCTTTTAATACCGGTACTCATTAAAAGCTGACTCAACTACATCGGTACCTTGAACTCAAAGCTTCTTGCAATATTAACACATTGGCAGACACAAAAAATACCACCTGCTTCAGCTATGCCTGAAACAAAAGATCACATAAGGAATCCATAGCAATTACATTAAGGTGTCCTCCCACGTGTTAATACAATAACAGATATTGATCATATTGATTAGTCGTTTTTATACAATTTTAAAATTCTCAAATTTCAAGAAAAAATCATAATTTAAATTTGGAATTCAAATTCACAATTTTTCATATTAAATTTAATATTTATTAATTTTGGGTTCGATTAAAAACGCTTCTAATTCTAATCACATTTAATCACAAAAACTGTCAAAAATAAACTACGATTTTATCAACATTTTGTTTTCATATCATACTTGTTTCTTAATCGTTTATTTTTAGAAAAAAATATTTTGCCAATTTTTAAAAAAACATATATTCCTACTCTGTACTACTCGATATAAAAGGAATAAAAAAACGATGTAGAGCAAAGGGAAAATATGATTAAGAGCTCTCCCTAAACACCGGCGTATGGCCATGGCGTATAGCGTCTGTCAAAATCGTTTCATGCACATACATTTTGTATGAGAGCTCCCGAAATACGCACGTAGGAAGGCCGACAATTCGATTTTCCAATTTTGATACGCCGGTGTTTAGGGAGAGGTCTTAGAATTGATTGAAAAAAATTCGACCACTTTGCTGATATTTTTTAAAAATCATATTTGCAATATTCAAATATACGAAATGAAGTATGTATCTTCTTGTCAAATTTATAGTTGCCATATTAAAATTTAATAATT
This sequence comes from Empis stercorea, assembly GCA_949752835.1. NCBI lineage: Eukaryota > Metazoa > Arthropoda > Insecta > Diptera > Empididae > Empis > Empis stercorea. Next base: position 72,489,811 of record OX457085.1, on the reverse strand, counting down.
TCCCATTAATCTACATGATGTACTGCAGGCATCTCAAACACGCGGCCCAATACCGATTATACTGTGGCCCGCTATCAATCTACATAACAAACTTATTAAAATTTCCTAAAAGTATATATAAAAAGTACTAGCAGACATTTTTAATAGCTAGCATCATAATATTTAAATTTTTATTTTCACAAAAATAAATGCCTACTACGATCAACTTCTTAGTAACCATGCAGCTCTATTCTAAACAAGTGGAACCTTTATAATAAATTTCTAAAAGTCATTATTCTTAAATATATTAGTTACTGGTAGATAACGTTTAGGTAATAAGGGTGTGTAAAATATATATATATATATAATTTAAAGTTTGTGAAAAAAACAATTACTTCTTTTATATTACTAGTTTAGTTTAGTTTTTTATTAGTTTTTTGGCAGTTTGTTTATTTTGTGTTCAGTACTAAGGCCAATAATGATGTCAAAACCTAGTACTAAAACTACTTCTAAAAAGAGATCGATTGAAGAAGAGCATCGTAATTTTCAAGTAAAATGGGAGCTAGCCTATTTTTGTATCGAAGTAAAGAACAAGATAACTTGCTTGATTTGCAAGCAGTCTATTGCAGTTTGTAAGGAATACAACATTAAACGGCACTATGATACACATTACAAAGACAATTATGCGCAATATGTTGAGAAACTCAGAGAAGAAAAGTTATCAGCATTAAAATCGGCACTTCGAAAACAACAATATACTTTTGTTAAACCAATTGCAGACAATGTGGCTGCTGTAAAAGCCAGCTATCAAATATCTCATTTAATCATTGGCAAATCAAAGCCGTTTACAGAAGGGGAATTCATAAGTGAGTGTTAAATAAAAACCGCTAAAATATTGTGTCTGGAAATGATAAATAAATTTAAAAATATAAATTTAACTCGAAACACGGTAGCTAATAGGGCTGATGAATTAGCCGAAAATTTAAGAACGCAGCATCGCTCAATAATATCCAAATTCGAAGTTTTTTTTAATGCTATCGACGAAAGTACTGACATACGAGATATCGCGCAGTTGGCAGTTTTTATACGCGGATGTGATGCGAATCTGAATATTAGTGAAGAACTTTTGGAAATAATTCCTATGTATGATACAACAACTGGAGCTGATATATTTGACGGGCTTATGAAAACTATTGTAAACTATCAGCTATCTTTAAAAAAAATGGTATGTATAGCGACTGATGGTGCTCCTGCAATGAGAGGAATTTCTAATGGTGTCGTTGCAAAATTAATTGAAACATGCAAACAACAAGATAATAATTCTCTTCAACATTTATATTTTCGGGACTAAATCATCGTCAGTTTTCTTCGTTTCTTCAAGATTTAGAAAGCGAATATGTACATCGATATTCCCTATTATACAGAAGCTCGTTGGCTTTCAAGTCATAAAGTTTTAAAACGATTTTTCGAACTGTTAGACCAGATCGTATTTTTTTTAGAAACAAAGGAATATGATTGCTCTGAATTAAAAGATTTGCAGTGGATAAAAGATTTAGCGTTCTTTGCTGACATCACAGGTCATCTCAGTCAACTTAATATTAATTTGCAAGGCAGGAATCAAAATGTAACAACATTACACGATCAAATTAATGCATTTAAACAAAAATTATTACTCTGGCAGAAACAAGAGAACAAGAAAACTTGTACAATTTTGAAATTTGCAAATCGTTAAAACAAAAGAATACAGAATTAAATTTTGGAGTGTATACTATTCATTTAAAACTGTTGGTAGAAGAATTTGATAAAAGATTTTCTAACTTTGAAAAATGTCAATCTGAGCTTTCAATTTTTACTTCTCCTATTTCTTGCAACATTTAAATGATTGATGAAAGTTTACAAATGGAATTAATTGAAATTCGATGCCACTCTTTAATAAAAGAAAAATATTTGGAAGTTGGAATTCCAGAATTCTACACATACTTGCCAGCAGAGTGGTTTCCAAGAATGCGATATTTTGTAATGCGAATACTAGCTATGTTTGGAAGTACATATTTATGCGAACAAATCTTTTCCATAATTAAAAATAATAAGACGGCAGAAAGATCAAGGTTAACTGACCAACACTTATCTTCAATTTTGAAAATTGCATCAGCTCAAGATCTGAAACCAAATTTTGAAGATATTGTGAATGGAAAACAGTGTCAAGCATCTTCAAAAGAATAATGTTCAACTGCATTTTTTTTTCTATTTCATTAAAGTGTTCAATATATTTAAAAAAAATTTTAATGCATGGAGGATTATAACTTTTTTCTCCCTTTTTAAAAAATATCGTCCTTAAAATTGGCTTTGCTTCATCCTCCCAAAATCTCTGCTGAAATCTCCCAAATGGTCCTCTTAATTCTTTTCCACGTTGTGGTTTTAAAATTCACCCATTCATGGAATCAAATAATCTGCCTAAAAATAAAATGCAAAAAGATGTGTCCATGGCATCATCATTTTAACACCGAGCACTGGAATTGCTATTCTGCTGTAAATTTATAATATATGACATTATGTTCGCAACTGTTTGACTTAATGTATGGACGCAATGAGACACTTTCATTTTTTAATTCTGCTCTCGATTATATGTTGATCTGTCAATTTCCTTAGCAATCTGATGCCAGATAAACTTGCTATTTTGGAGTCATATTCATATAGCTTAAAAATCTGTTCCCACTTAGCTACTTTATTTACCTTTTCTTTTTTTAAATGAAGATTTTTTTGCAACAGATGATTTCTTATTAATTTTATTAAATGTGGGGGATCGATCGTAGTGTTGATAATTTTCCCATTTACCTCAAACCCACAACTTCTAAATATTCCACCTTTTTTTGCAGCTTTTAATTTGGAATCTTTTTTTAATTTGTTAATTGCTGCCATATTAGTTGCACCACCACCACAAACTGTACTAACAATATGTAATCCATATTCTTGAGCTGCATTTATTATTTTCATTATTGTTGTTGCAATTTGTATTGTGGAGCATGTGGATTGTACAAGATAATATAATATTGGTTGTTTCCATTTTTTAACCACTCCACGAAGCATTCTTGAGCTGCATTTATTATTTTCATTATTGTTGTTGCAATTTGTATTGTGGAGCATGTGGATTGTACAAGATAATATAATATTGGTTGTTTCCATTTTTTAACCACTCCACGAAGCATAAATATCGCATGGTCAGCAAATTTCGATGTATTGTTGTTGTTTCCATAATTTTCAAACCCAATTATTTTACATCAACAGCATTATATTCTATATGTGCTGATAGGCTTATTTCGTCGAAAATTAAATTGCAGAATTTGTGCATTGGTTTTAATTCTTCAGAAACAGTTTTAATATATTCAAAAAGTTTGTTATCTAATCCAGGTTTCATATCCACTTTTTTAATAATTCTATATAAAACGGTTCTCGATGGCAATTTAAATATTTTACGTAAAAATCTGTATGATTTTGGTTTGGACTGTGCTTCATAATAGACAGAGCCATAATTTGATCATCAATATTATAACGAGGACCTCTAGATTTTACATTTGCACATTTTAATTGACTCGTAATAAAATTTGCTACAATCGGTGATATATTTTTAGTAAGCAGCATGAACTTTTTTTCATTAAGTAATTTTCTTAATGACTTTATCTTTATGTTTCCGTTCTCTTTAAGTTTTATAGCTTTTTTTAATTGTTTTTGAAGAGTATATATTTTTTTTTAATTACAAACTGACTCAATACTTTTACAACTTGTTTGCAACGTTTCATTTATGTGCATGCTGGAACATGGGTCATTTACACAACGAGCGTTTGAATAATTTTCTTCAATATATTCCGGAGTTCCATTAATATATTCCATTGTTTCATCCACATATTCCGGAGTACCATCAATATATTCCATAGTTCCATCAATAATTTCTTCCATTGAACATTTATTTTCGGTTTGTTCCATACAATTCTGCAATTTTTCAGGATTACTTTCAATAAGTGGTGGAATATGTAAAGTTGGACAAGCATCATAAATAAGTTTGTTAGTTCTAATTGAAAAACACTTTCGTTCAAAATGACGTTCACAAACTTTTAAATTATTGTAAATTTTTTTGTCTGTGTAACTTTCATATTTTTATTTTGAACAACAGCTTTCCATTTATTGAAAACGTCCAAATACTTTTTTGGATTAGGAAAGCGATGTCTTTTCATACTACCTTCAACGTTGGCACCTGATTCCTCACATTGTGGAACACAACAGCGAATCGCAACCATTTTAATTTTTATATAATTAAAATGGAAATAATAATATTAATTATTTCTTATATAATTAAGAAATAATTTTAATTTTTTAGGCAGTAATGTTTTTTAATGTTTTATTTTTAACTGCTTTTTATTTTTTAACCTGATTCCTCACGTTAACACAACGACAACAACGAATTACAACAATTTAAATTGTTTTTAAAAAGTATTACTGTTTTATTTTTAACTGCTTTTTATCTAAAAAAAATAATTTAAATTATTTTTTAACCTAATTCCTCACGTTGTGGAACACAACAACGAATTACAACAATTTAAATTGCTTTTAAAATTTTCTTCTTCTATAATTTTAATTTTTTAGGCAGTATTTTTTTTAACTGCTTTATTTTTAATTGCTTTTTATTTTTTAACCCACCTAATAATTGTTTTTAGGAACTAAATACAGGTAACCCTCGATTAACGCGGTACTTCAATAGCGCGGTTTCGGTTTTACGCGGAAATATATTTGCAACAAGTTTCAAATAACGCGTGTAAAAATTCGGTTTTACGCGGAAAAAATTTTGATTTTTTTTTTTTCTTTAAAAAATTGTATACAAGGGAATTCCCGTTAAAAAATATTCTCGCTGAAACGAGAGTATAAAATATTCTCAGTTTTAAGCAGAAAAAAAAATTTTATGCAATAATTTTTTTTTCGTAAAAAATGTAAAAGGGAATTTTCCCTTTAAAAAATATTCTCAGCAAAAAAAAAACAAAATGTAATTAGTCATTTTAGTCTTTTGTTGTTATACAGTACAGTCATAAAAATTAATTAGTGGTATAAATATAAATTTAGTAAAGACAACAGATAAAAGTAGTGAATAGGTGTTTATTATAGGATAACAAATTTACAAAAACACTGAATGGTAAGTGAATTATAATTTTAAAGAAAATAACAAAATTTTAAGAAATTAACCCACAGATGCCGAAAGTAAAGGAATTAAGAAAAGTTATTTCGTTGGAGCAAAAAATAAAAATTTTGGACCGGTTACAATGCGGCACAGGTTTCGCAGCAGTTGGTCGAGAATTTAATTTGGCAGAATCTACTATCCGAACAATTCAAAAAAACGAAAACAAAATAAGAGCCTCTGTAACCGCAGGATCCTCTATCAGCCATAAAAAAACATCACATGCGCGAGATCCTGATATGGAAAAAATGGAGAAATGTTTAACTATATGGGTTGAAGAAAATAGCCAAAAAAATATGCCTTTAGACAGTATTGCTATCCGACAAAAAGCTGTACGTATTTTACAGCATCTTAAAGCCAATCAAGCAACTTGGAGTGCTAATCAAATAGAATTTTCCGCTAGCAAAGGCTGGTTCGAAAAATTTAAAACTCGGTTTTCTCTCCATAATGTTAAATTGCAGGGAGAAAGCGCTTCGGCTGATGTAGAAGCAGCTAAGGTTTTTCCAGAAGCGTTTAAAAAAATAATTGATGATGAAGGATATGTTGCTGATCAGGTGTTCAATGCTGATGAAACCGGGATTTTTTGGAAAAAAATGCCTGCCCGTACATACTTATCAAAAGACGAAAAAACGGCAAAAGGATTTAAAGCTGCAAAAGACCGTGCTTCAATCCTTTTATGCAGCAATGCATCGGGAGATTTGATGACAAAGCCACTGGTGATTCACCGCGCTTTAAATCCTCGGGCGTTCAAAGGTATAGATAAAACAAAATTGCCCGTTTATTGGAGAGCTAATAAACGAGCTTGGATGACTGCTGCCTTGTTTAAAGATTGGTTTTATAATTTATTTGTACCAGAAGTTGAGGCTTACATGAAAAAAAAAAACTTAGACTTCAAGATTCTACTATTAATTGACAATGCTCCAAGTCATCCAGAACTTAGTCATCCAAATATAAAAATAATATTCTTACCACCAAACACAACATCGTTGTTACAGCCACAAGATCAGGGGGTCATTGCGACATTTAAAGCAATTTTCATACGTAAAACATTCGAATTCATTCTCGACAAATTAGATGCTAATTCCGAACTGACTGTTAGCGATGTATGGAAGAGTTACACGATGATTAATTGCATTTCATTCATTGCGCATTCTATTAAAGAATTGAAACCATCAACTCTAAATGGCTGTTGGAAGAAGTTGTGGCCTGACGTTGTGGTTTCAAATCAGATTTTAAGCAAAGATACGGACATTGAAATAAATAGGATTGTTGAACTTGGCCAAGCAGTGGGACGTGAAGGTTTTGATGAGCTAGAACCGACTGATATTCAACAGTTAATTACTAAAAATTCAGACTTAACTGAAGAAGATTTAGTCCGTATGATAGACGAAAACCGTTCACAGACATCTGAAAGCGAAGCAGAAGAAGAACCAGTTAAAAACTTCACATCAAAGAATTTGGGGGAAGGATTAGCATTAGCACATAAACTTGAGACATTCTTTATTGAACATGATCCAGACATGTCCAGGAGCTTAAACTTCCAACGTAAACTCAAGGAAGCGTTATTCCCGTATATTGAAATTAAAAAAGAACTAGATAAATCGAAGAAGCAAATGCGTATTACCGATTTTATAACAAAGGCGCGAATTACAGAAGATAGATTACCAAGCAATTCGAGCGATGAAAGCTTAGTCCTACCCCCAAAACGACAACTGCTAATGACGAGCTTTTTAAGGGATTCGGATGAAAGTTCAGATTAATTTTTTTTCAATTATATTTTCTATTAAATTCTTTTATTTTATTTTGTGATAACAATATTTTTTATATGTATTATTATGAATTTTTTATGTTTATTTATTATATATTGCACTGAATTTAGCAAATAAATTATTATTTAAAAAAAAAAAAATTTCTTTGGAACCAATTGCCCCCTTTTGTATTGATTTCATGTCTCGAATAACGCGGTTTCGTTTTACGCGGTAGTTTTGAAGAACCGATATACCGCGTTAATCGAGGGTTACCTGTACATAAAACATAACAAACATAAAAGAAAATAATATGAAAAATTTAAAATTGAACTTTTAATTTTAAACATTCAAAATTTTAAATTTTAAATGACACGATAAAAAAATGACACGATATTTGTGGACGGGATAATAAATTACCAGTATTGCGATATAAAATTACCAAAAGCTATAATAGCGCCATATCAGTTTGGAAGAGGAACTAGTTTCAATTAATTTCATCATTTTGTTCTAAGTCAACACCCCGTGATGAAATGTAGGCTATAGTATAATTTTTTTTTTGAATTAATAAAACCTCTTAATTTGCTACAAGTGTAGAGAATTCCAAGGACGAAAAAGTACAAGGAACTGATTTATGCAACCTGAAAGATGTTTTAAAGTGTAGTTTAAATAAGATAAAAAAATTAAGAAAGTTCGTTTAAAAAAATATATATAGTTCATTTACTAATTATATATAAAAATATGACATATATGACAAAATATTTGCATAAGCCAGCAATTCTGGTATATTTTTAAAATTTATTTTTATTTTAGGTGACGAATTTGTTTTTGGGTTGATTGCTACCCATTTATTGTTAACTCGTGCAATACAAGAATACTGACCACGAGATTCCCCGCTTGTTGAACGACGCTTAATTATTGATGGCGTGTACCGAATAATTGATACAAGTTCATATGTCATGCCATTTGATGGCAATTTTATTTTTGTAGGTATTTCGCCTAATTTTAATTCACCAATATCATCTTGATACATACAAATTTCAACAAAGAAAAAACTAGCTGCAAAAAAATTAATAATTTAAATGAATACCATGAAATAAAAATAATCAAATTAATAATGTAATAAAATTACTAAAAATCTTTAAAAAAAAATTAAATTATTTTAGACATTTCTTTTTTACCATTCGTTGTAAACTTTTTTGATTGTATCCCGTTGCAATTTACTTTGCAACATTGTTTTGGTTCTATCGGGAAGCTCATGGAGTTTTACACAGTTGTACCTAAATCTGGTAATAAAAGATCAGTAAATTGTACAGATACTGTTGATGACGAAAAGTTGTCTACAATACAACCTTCGACACAAATATTTTTATCTTCGAAACAAGGGTTTTCTTTAAATATTAAATTTACTAAATTTCGTACACTTTTATCGTAATATATACGGTATATATTGCCAACTTTGTTTTTTTTTTTAAATTCTTCAGTCATCAAACTAATTATGATTTTGGCTCTCAAGACATAAGAATCTTTTGTAACTCCAGATATTACAATATTTTTCAAAAGATTAATAATTTCTGAATCTATTGCATAACATTCTGATTTCATATTTTCAAAATTTTTAACCATTTGCGATTTGCAGGAGCATTTGCAATGTACTGTCAAAAATATCAGAATTCATAATAGAATATTCTTCTCCACCAATTTTGACTGCTTTTAAGGTGATATCAAAGCCGTATATAATATAAAGATATTCAAAATTTCAAAAAGACTTAAAAAACTGAAAACATTAGGACGCCAATATGAGTTCCCGTGGTGAATATAATATCTTTGTTATGAAAGTTAAAATAACGAGTTTGTGGATAAGACGTAGAAATTGTATAGAGACGACAGAAGGTACACACATATTTTTCGTGGTGAAATTTAATAATATGCGCTCATTTATTTTCTGTATTCTATAATAAGGAAAAGGAATAAAAGAAGAAAAAATAGAGACAAAGGAAAAAATTTGTATGAGATAGAAAGGGTAAGGAAATATATGTATATTTCTGGTTATTTTGATCTATTTTAACAAAAATTTAGAAACTCATATTTGGAATCTTATATTTATTTTCAATTTTGTTCTGGAAAAAAATAATATACTTTAATGAAGCAAAAATTCTATCTACCTGTTTTGGGTTTTTTAAACCAAAGGATTTTAAAGGATACACATTTCATTTATTTTTTCAAATTTAAATTTTGTATTTTTACTTATTTTTGGTTAAAGATCAACGAACTTGCGATCGTAGTAAAATTTTATGAATGATTAATTTTATAGTATAAATAATAATTATTGGTACTTAGAAATATCATAATTCATTTCAAGGAAATATGAAAATGAGTTAATTAATTAATATTTTTTATGTCTAATTTTATATTATAGTAATATTAAAGTCGTAAATTTTTATTAACCATCATACCAAAAATGGTTAACGCATCTGAATAACAATACTTGGCCCTTGGGTGATGTGGAAAATTGTTTTTTTTTACTTTCTCTTAATTGATTTTTTTAATAACTATTTTGTATTAATAACTTATTTTTAAAAATATATTATGTATTGATTAAAAATTATTATGTATTACGAATTGTATGTACATATATCTAATTAAATTTTAAAATATTCGCAGAATGTTTTTTACAATGATTTTATTTACATATAAATACTTTTTATGCTATATATTTTATAAAAATTATATAGAATTACAAAGTTAATTCTGCCTTATATTTTATTTATTTCTATTAAAATAAATTACAAAATTATAAAAATCCATATATGAGGGCGCTAAAAAACTAAATACATAAAGACAAATTAATAATGGCATAAATCAATATACAATTATTGTTATTGTATTTCCTATAAAATTAATCATTCATAAAATTTTACTACGATCGCAAGTTCGTTGATCTTTAACCAAAAATAAGTAAAAATACAAAATTTAAATTTGAAAAAATAAATGAAATGTGTATCCTTTAAAATCCTTTGGTTTAAAAAACCCAAAACAGGTAGATAGAATTTTTGCTTCATTAAAGTATATTATTTTTTTCCAGAACAAAATTGAAAATAAATATAAGATTCCAAATATGAGTTTCTAAATTTTTGTTAAAATAGATCAAAATAACCAGAAATATACATATATTTCCTTACCCTTTCTATCTCATACAAATTTTTTCCTTTGTCTCTATTTTTTCTTCTTTTATTCCTTTTCCTTATTATAGAATACAGAAAATAAATGAGCGCATATTATTAAATTTCACCACGAAAAATATGTGTGTACCTTCTGTCGTCTCTATACAATTTCTACGTCTTATCCACAAACTCGTTATTTCAACTTTCATAACAAAGATATTATATTCACCACGGGAACTCATATTGGCGTCCTAATGTTTTCAGTTTTTTTAGTCTTTTTGAAATTTTGAATATCTTTATATTATATACGGCTTTGGTGATATCACTTACTATTACTATTTTTCATTATTGTTGTTTTTTGTTTCTTCGCTCCTTTGTTAAAATCTTCTTTCGAATAGTTGCTGTGCAAATATCCTTATTTTGTATTTTGTTTAGATGCTTTAATTATCAAACCACCCCAATTTTCTCATTCGTTATTTGATCTTATTCGGTCAGCAAGTATTCGTATGTTTGCAAAACATGCGTTTCAAATTCTTAATTCGCCGTAGCCCTCTTCTGCATTTACTTCATGAGAACATTCGGGAAATATGTGAACATATTTACCACAATCCTTGCAAACATGAGCACCCGAAGGGTAATCACCGTTTTTGCAAGCTGGGCATTTGATGTCAGAGATTAATTTAATTGCAGCAACATCACTTGGATCAGATTGAACCTCATGCGAGAAACCGTCAATAATTTGACCATAAAAAATGACGCGGTCTTCATGTGCAGGATTAATATTTTGTTCTTGAACATTTTGCATAATGTGTGAGAATTTTAATTTGGATGCTCCGTTAATGTGATTGATATGATCAACAATAAAATCATCAGCCCTCAATTTTGTTTTTTTTTCTGTAAGCCTGGTTTTAATATCATTGAAATCTGAATCTACGCATGCACTAGATGCTGGAATTCGACCATGACCAAAATTATTGCGCATGATACATGACCACATTGGAAGCAGTTTCATCTTAGTTACCACCTTTTTAATTATAGATGGTGCAAAATACGCATTCACATCACCACCTTCTTCAATATAAATAGTTTTCAATATGTCATGGTTATTTTATAAAATATATGAAGCTTTGTGGTGGAGTCGAAATTTAAGAAATTTTTTTTTCGATATTTTGACTTTTTTTAGATGATTAATAAATCATTAATAAGATTAATTAATCTTAATTTAACTTACTTGATTTAATTTATAATTAAATTATGCAAATTAAAATGATTAATTAATATGTAAGAATTGTTTTATCAATATCAAATGAAAATAATAACCTAATTGATAACTGGGTTGATCCTCATGTTTCAAGAACATATTTATCTAAAAAGAAATATTAAGAGTTTATAACACTAACACATGTAAATAAAAAAATATATTAATAAAATACAATTATGTTCAACTCTCATTTAATGGTCAACATGATTATTTTTTATTTAATATAATATTTGTAGTGTGTAGTGTTTCCTCGTTAGTAGTGTGTAGTGTTTCCTCGTTAATTGCATCCAATACATCACTAATTTTTCGATTTTGTCATCTATAAAGTATGCTTTTTAATTGATGAATGGCTACATTACACGACGAATCGTCACCGTTTTCTAATTTACCTGCCGTCTGAGTCTGAGCAATAATCAAAATTAGCCGCAAAATTTGCTCAGCCACATTTAAATCTGTCGCCAAAACAAGTTGACTAATCGCAGCCATGTAAAAACATTTTACGAGCGGTGGTAAATTTTGCGTGTTTAATGCATAATTATGCATAAAATGTGCTACATCGATTCTAATGTAGCAGTCAATTATCTGTCCTTCGTAACAGGCATTACAGTATTCTGTAATAGTTGTATAATGAGTAAATGCCTTAATTCCTACAATGAGTAAAGCCTTACTGGAATCAGAAATCATTTCTTTTGGAGCGGGAACTTTGGAAATTTGCATCCAATTTTCCAGCCAGTGTGCAATGCGTAGCGCAGTATGGCGTTCTGTCACCATATAAACTATAGACAGCTGTCCACTATCGCAGTGGATAACCCCAGAATAAAGCAGAATGGTATTTGTCTTTTCACCATTAATTCTTGTAACTTTGTTAATTATGGTACCAGTTGCATCAATTGAAATACATGGGTGTTCAACTTTTTTTGCATAAGCATTATACAAATGCGTTTGCGAAGATGACCAATATTCTAAAAAAAATGGATTTGCATCAACTGTGTGGACTACATTATTCAAATAATTTAATTGCAATAATTGAACACCATGACATTTTTGTCTAACCGTCGGCTTTGCGCAAATTCCATTTCAGCTTTTTTGTACCCTCCTCCTTCATTATATACAGTTGCTCACAAAAGTATCCGGCCACTTCTTTTATTCAGTAGAATTAATCTTAGACGTTAAGTTTTAAATATCAGAAAATAAATAATTATTATTTTTTAACATTATTTAGTCTTGTAATTTATAATCCAATCATAGAAATATCAAAATTAAATATACTTCAGAAAAAATCGACAACCAAACAATTAAGTACATAATTCGGAAATGCAATTTTTCTCGAATGACGCACTATTTGGAAACTATTTGGTAACTAAACTTACTTTGGGGAAGTCCCCCTCATGCATACACACTTAGTGGCCGACTTTAGTGTCAATTGTTTTATGAGCTCGGACAGCTATGTAAGTTTTTCTGATAATTAATTAATTTTTCTAATATGTTTTCCTAGTATTATAAAGTGCGTTAGTAAAGGCTTTTTATAGCCAATATTAAAAAAAGTACTTAATTGAAAATGAAGTGAAAAACATTAAATATTTTGAACCAAGTAGGGTGGCCGGATACTTTTGGGAGCAACTGTATATGTGGTGGAATACTGTCACCAATTTTCATAAGCTTATCCGCGTCCTCTTTTCTTTTTACAGAAGCAGATCACGCACGGTTTGCTGCATGGACCGACTCCTGTCGTTGGTGTAATTGTGCATGATATAAGTATCTGAATTTGAAATTGCTCCTGTAATTCTATCTGAATTTGAAATTGCTCCTGTAATTGTTGTCTAGATTTTTAATAAATAATAATATAATATTAATAATAATAATATTTATTATAATAATCAAATGCATCAGTTCAGTATAAATTGAACTATGATTTTTTTTCCTAAAAATAAGAAAAATATAAAAAGTATACTTTTTGGTATTTTCTTATAGATAAATTTCATGCATATTTTTATTTCAATTTGAAAATTTAAGAATTATTTATCTTTCCCTATTTTTGGGAAAAAAGGATATTTTTGGGAAAAAAAGATAATCAAATTATGAATTATTTGTTTATTAAAATTATTATTAAAAGAGTATATAAATAAAATAAATTATTCATATGTATATATTATGTAGCAAACATAAAATTCATACAAAAATCAAATCCATACATTTTTCTTATAATAAATAAAAATTCGCTAAAATTCAAACTTCACATTTTTTTGCAAAAAAATACAAAATTTTCTAAAATTCAAAATTATTTTTTTATTGTACATAATTCTCATTCTCACAAAAAAGGCACACGCTTATTTGAAAAAAAGTGAGAAATTTTAAATACACAATTTGAGAAAAGTGTTATACCAAATATTATATTTTATATGCAAATGCAATAACTAAAATTGTGTGTGTGCGCTTTGTAAATTGTTATACAACCATGTATAGTATAACAAAACGAAGTATACCAGATATAATTTTACTTTTCGGGCAAAGGCCTCTGAAGAGTACTCGATTGTGAGTCAATGAAAGTAAAATAATGAGTAAATTCCTTCATTATATATGTTACTGTTTGTTTCTGTACAAAATAGCAATAAATTATATTGAACAGGAAATAAACAAATTTAAAAAAAATACGATAAACAAACCCCGGGTTTGTCAAAAGCACATTTCCTCAAAATCGCCACATGTAGAACTATATGAGCTATTCTAAAACAATGGGAATTCCTATACGTGCATATTGTGCAGTTTTAGTAGTATTTTCAATGTACTAAAATATTGTGCAGTTTTAGTTGTAAATATTGTGCAGTTTTAGTAGTGTTTTCAATGTACTATACATAGGAAAGATAAAAAATGATATGGTAAATATAGGTAAAAAATGTGTCCCTGTTCGATTTTATTAATTTTTTTTCCTTCCAAGTTTATTATTCCAACAAAATACATATATATAAACTTATCATTTAAGTTTTCCCTAATTTTGCTTTTAATTGAACATATAATGTGATATGAAATAATATCCAATATTCCCTTTATATAGCTCCTAAAAATATGCAAAATGTTCGTTTTTTGCAAAATTTTAGATGATTAAGAATTTTGATTAATTATAAGTGTGACGCAAATGACTATAATTTATTAATTAATGCACTTTAAAGAAATATGATTTTTGAAACTTTTCTCAATATTTGTTTTTAAAAATATTGTGCAGTTATAATTTTACAAGTAAATTAAAAATGTAATTTTTTGATTTTCGAAGGGCCACAACGGAAAGGGGAGGGGAGATACGGATACAATTTCTGCAGAGACTCTAGTTATTTTTTAGATATCTCTTTGGTACATAAATTTATAGAAGGCTGCTATAATAAGCAGTTTGGGAAATACAGGGTGTTAAAAAAACTAAAAAAAGTTGTATGAAGATAACGGTATTTTTATACATCAAAGAATTAAATTTTAAAAAATTTGTTAATTTCACAATTAAGATAAAAGATTTTGCTATCTTATGGCTTTTACAGACCTCAAAAATTTTTATTGGTTTAAAAGTTATTAGATGTTCAATATGGGTAATTTTCGAAATTAGAGGGGGAATAACTCAGAGGGGAAAAGAGACAGAAGAAAATTTTGTTCTACTGGACCTATTATTTTATTACTATCTATCTATATTCAAAATTTTAACTCTCTATATTGAAAGATGTAGAAGTTTGTGTAAACGGACGGACAGACGGACAGACAGAGTGAAACTAATATACACATTTCTTCCAATTTGGTTGGAAATGTGCTAAAAACAAAGCCTATATATATATATATATATATATATATGTATATATATATATATCGATATATATATATATCGATATATATATATATGTCGCCAATTGGCGACATAGTCTTGTTCCTAAATCCGGTGTCCAATTGGCGACATAGTCTTGTTCCTAATACTCGATATACATAATTTTACTACTTAAGTACATAAAAAAATTTATTCGTATGTTTTTATTAAGAAAATAGATATAAAATAAAAATATATACTTAAAAATAAAAAAAAATATAAACGTAACATAAAAAATTAAACATATTTAATTGCTTATTATAATACATTATGCTCAGGAACAAATCACATACTTAAGGAATACATAAACAAATAAAAATATTGCTCCAATGCCTTAGAAAAATTAATTATATTAAAATTAAATTAGTCGTTTTGCAAATTGCAATGATCATTTTTCAAACCCTATATATGTATATATATCGCCAAAATAAAATTTATTATGACGCGTTTTTGTATTATTACTACGAGGAAACACTATACCACGTTATTCAATATTGCATATAAAATCACAAACAAAAACTACAACCTCACTAAAATACAATATATTAATGAATTTTCAATTTGACGAAGAAATTTGAAATTCTTTGGAAAATAATTTACGTTATTTTCCGATTTTTTTATATTTGTTGATGCACAAAAAAATATATGAAAAAATAAAACTTATGACAGCACAAAAAAATATGTACAATAACACTTATCACAACATGGAGTTGATTTAATTTAACTATTAATACGACATTTTAGTTATATTAATTGTTTATTCGATATTAAATTTCTTGTAAATAAGTTAACTTCCAATTACCGGCTTAACAAGCTTTAATGATAAAAATAATTTGAAACGGCGATTTACTGTAATTACAATATCATAAATTACCTAATATTTCATTTAACTAAAAAATACCGACAAATGCATCAGCCTTTTACATTTTTTTCAGAAACGCATTTTTTACTTCATATAAAGAGCATAACGTACTTATGAAGTAGCCACTACTTCACAAGTACATATGTAACTAAATCCGTCTTAATTGTCTAGTTTGACAATCTTCAATATTGCAAATTCTACCGATAATTTAACATTAGTTAGTATTGTATATATAAATGAGTAATAAAACAGTACATCTATCTATTTATCATTTATAAAAATTTTACGACCTATATTATATTTAATGTCCTTTATCTTCTATTTATATTAGAATGTTATATAGTTCAGATTAAATTATAGAATATTATATCATATATATTGCTTCAATAAAAGTAGAAAGGTATACTACAACATTTTATTCTTAATATATAATGAATTTTTTTTTATCATATTTGTATTAAAATTATGCCGATTTTGCATATGTATATGCGTACTTACATAAGTCCACTATTAAAATTCTATACCAACTAATTTCTATTTCACCACCTCAAAATTATAGTAGAAAATATTCCATTAGCCATAAAACTTCTTCAAAAACAAATTTAAATATACAAAAAATGTTTAATTAAAAATAGTTTTTCATTTCATTTTGCATTAAAATTTCAATTTCAAATACCCAAACGAAAAGAAATTTTTTATATTTTCATTAACTTTGTCCTCGAATATGAAAGCAATTAAATTCTTGAAATGAAAATTGGTTTTTCCTTGGAAATTTTTATTTCTAATAAATTCAAATTTAATTTCAATTTGAGTCTTTGCGCAATTCCACCAAATAATATTGCACGTTTTAGAGTTATTCGAACCATATGTATAAATCTTTGTTTTTTTACAATTCTTTTAACTTTTTGTTTGAAAAAATTAAATAATTCACATTCAAAGAAAGTGATGATAAAAGTAAATTTCTTAATGATGCAACAAAAGTTCGAAATAGAAAGAACATTTATGTACATATATAAAAAAATCATTAAAATGGAATTGAATATAGATACTTAAATTAAATTGAATATCGTTCTAATTGAAATTGGTTGAATGATTTTTGATATTTATAAAAGTAAAAAAAAAATTATTTATTTAATTTTTATTATGCAATATTTTTAAAAACTATTTCATTTTTACAATTTTTATTTTAGTTAAAAAAAGGTTGATACTATTGGTAAAATAAAGTTGACACAAATTCAGAATTTTTCTGTAACTACTAAGAGGTAAAAATTAATTCGGATTGCGCAACATGTCAGTCAAAACTTACATAAATTCTGTTTAAATTCTAGAAAATGTATTAATCCCAGGAGGGTTTCATGAAAGTTTCTTAATATTTACATATTATTTTAAAATAACATAATAAATAATATTTATATATATATTTCCTATATTGTAATTTTCATAATAAATGTACAAACTTTAACATATTTTCAAATTATTTTCGCACAATTTATAAAACAGAAAGTACATGGGTATGTCTGTCACAGGATCACCTCCCAAATGGTGCACAACAGCAACTTGAAATTTGCAAATGCCATTCTAGCTACATTTCTAGGTCAACTGTGGTATTTTCAATTTTCAAGTTTCAAGTGTCTGTATGTCAGTCAGTCTGTTTAGTCTTTTACGGCAAAAAAAACCACCACCCATCCTAGAGATCCTGTTATTTCCTTGGCAAAATTTATTTTGACACATATCCCAGGGCCGCCTCAGAGGGGCTCAACCTTTGTATGGACACTTTCTATAGGGTGGTCGAATTAAAAGCCCTACCAGAGTAGAGTGCTAATGTAAAATAAAAATATTAATTTTAGTACAGGGCCGGCTCAGGCTTCCACAACAGAAATGAGCAATTTGGTTCTTTTACGCTAACGGAGTCAAGAGGAACTTGCTTCCCAATCTTTCATTTACCAAGCTCTTATTTGTGGCCGTACGTATGTTTACTTTCACTCGTTTGAATCTGTTCCGAGTGAATGAGTTTGAATTTGCCCCAATCTAAGTCGGATAATAAATCTAATTTATTGATAAAATTTAATATGAAAAACTTAATTGATTTTAATAAAATTTGACTAAAAAAAACCAATATCGCAATATTTTCTATGTACGATTTATTATCCGACCTCGTTTGGGGCAGATTAAAACTAATTCAATCGGGAATATCAATATATTAAAAATAATCTTATAATTTTATAACGATTAGTTCTTCTAGATATCTCTTATATCATAATTAGGCATTGCTATCGTTCTACATTGACAAAAGTTTAAACGAGTTTATCCTCATTAGTAAAATTTACATTAAATACCAGTATAAACAGCAACAAGTGATTCATTTAACTTGAATGTTGCACTTAATAAAGTCTCCACTACAAAGAAAATTGTATGGTTCGGAATCAATATAAAAGTAGGTCTGTAATTTGCAAAATAAGATAGAAGAAAACTGTAGGTGATAGACAGAGACCACTTCTTTTTGGCTCAACAACCCTGACACTCTGTCGTAATTTAGCTGACACTCTGTTGTAATTTGGCTGACACTCCCTGACACTCTGTTGTAATTTAGTGTCAGGGAAACCTCTAAGAAGTGTAGACCTTACTAATTGTAAATAGGGATTCGAACTGTGAATTAATTCCTCCGTAACGGAGAAACTACTTATATATTGCAGCAACAAACTGGCTTTGTATAGTGAAAAACTAAGAATTGGTTTTTGCCAGTAATTGTGCGTTGTATTTTTCCCAGTGTTAAAATTTGTATTATACTGTATTACTTATATTTTATTACTGGTCCTCATTTAAAAATAGGCCAACTTCTAACGACATCGATGCACAGGCTATAAATTGCACTCACGACCTCATGCGCTGCGGAATAGTACAACATACACAAAGCCATAACATTACGAATATGTATAAAACTTTGACTATTATATGGCATACAAAAAGATGCATATGTAAAAAATATATTAATATATACTCGTATGTCCATAGAAAATGATATTAAGACTAATTCAAACTAAAACAGTTTTCCCAAATAAATTTTAATTTTATATTTTTAAAACACTTACCCTTTAATTGTAATTATCCTTTTTTGCAACATTTTCTTAATAGATTTATTTTAATTTTTAAGCTTATGTATATAATGTTAAAAAAATTTGTTACATATGTAATTATTTTTTGAAAATTTATGTTAAAATTTAAATCTTATTTTCAGATGATTGAATTAGTAAATAGAAATATATTATTTAACATTTTTAAATATATAATTAACTAATTAATTTGATTGATTTAAATACTAATATACTATACAAAATTTTCTATTTTGCTTCCAAAAAACTTTATATTTCACAATTTCTTATTTTATAATTTTAGATATTTTTGAAGCAGGATGTGATGAACATTTTCTATAAATAAATTCAAAAATTTAATAAAGAAAATCACTTTGACACTTTCAATGACACATTCAATATTTTTAGGATCACTTTAAAAAT
This sequence comes from Empis stercorea, assembly GCA_949752835.1. Lineage (NCBI taxonomy): Eukaryota > Metazoa > Arthropoda > Insecta > Diptera > Empididae > Empis > Empis stercorea. Next base: position 72,470,229 of record OX457085.1, on the reverse strand, counting down.
ATTTCATACACTTTACACTTTACTATACATACATATAATATAAATATATTTAACAATAGAAAATATAAATAAGAAACTAACAAAGAACTTTCTTTTTGTATTTTAAAGGACCTTGCACAAAAAAAAAACACTTGAAGCATAAAAAAAAGGATATTCTTATATTTCTTGTGTTATAAAAATATTATCTTTGACTTTTTGTTCATTTTATTTTGGTAGCTACATTTGTGCACAAGCAATCAAGTGTTTTTTACTTTCACATATCGTAATACTTAAAAAAAAATCGCCATTTTTGTAAGAAGAAAATGTAGTCTTTTTCATTTTAAAACTTTCGTTAGCTGTTTAAAATATTTTAATTTAGTTGTAGTTGTTTTTTTGATTTAACTATTCCATTCACATTAATTTTTAATGGAATTTCGGGTCCAATTCGTCTTTTTAAATTAGAAATTCGATCTTTTAATTTCTAACGGTATTTGTATTACATTATGTATCTTAGTACTTAGTATAGTATAATTCCAAAATAATGTATTATTTTAATTTGTATAATTTCAATTTTAATTTTTATTTAATTACGCCATTAACGTGGGGGACGACCCTTTAGAGCTTTTACACTGTTTAGGTTATGTGACAGCGAGAGGCATTGAAAGATATATTTTGAAAAGGGAAAAATATTTTTGTATATTTCATCTAGCGTATACCGTTTTTAATTAGTAAAGAAAATATTTTTTTTTTTGAAAATTTATTGGTTAATGCTTGTTTATTTTTTTTAAGTTTATTAAAGTCTTAACATGAAAAAAGGTTTTAAACTTAAATAAAAACGTGATTTTAATTTGTATTATTATTATAATTTTGACAAGTTATACAGTTTATGCAAATTTAAAGTATTAAAAATTCATGCTCTGGTTAAAAATAGGACTTTAAATTTGTTTGAAAATATGTACGACCTTTTTTAATTTTGTTGACTTTTAACTACATATTAGAACTTTTCACAATAACTTTATGTCGTTCTGATTTCGATTGAAAATCATAAGAACGAATAAAATGATTTATACTCGATGGCCTGAATATAATAGACTTAATGGAAATTAAGGAAATTTTGAATATTTTCGTTATGGTTAACGGAATTTAATTGTGTACAAATTGACTATATGTATGTATGTATTTTTTCTGGACTGGTGGCTATTTATTTTGCATTTATTTTATAGTCGAGTATATAAAGTAAAGGCAAAATTACTTTATAGTCGAATTACAAAACAACACAAAGGCCCTACTCTACTACTCAAAAATTTTAACATAAATTTTAAATATTAAAATTTCCATTAATTTGCGGTACTGTCATAAAACCGTTGATTAAAAAATAAATAAATATTATACCTTGCTTTTTTGTTGTTGTCATAGAAAATTTTACTTTTTCTCACTCAATTTATTATTATTTTTTAAATTAATTAGTTCCAGAGTGTTCGACATATGAATCGAACCTCAGTAAGTTGACGAAATTTAAGACAAATTAACGAAAGTTTATTTTTATTTATTTTTCAAACTTTTATTTGGGTCACTTTATCTTGTACATAGCCTACTTTACTTAATTTGTCTTAATTTGCATTAAGTATTCGTATATTGTATTCAGGATAGATAATATTAAATAATTTTTTTGGTGCTGTTATGACGATGATAAGTTTAAGTTTAAACATTTCTAGGGAACTAAAAATTTAATTGAGAAAGTAAATAAAAATATGAGTACTGGATTAAAATAGTGTACTATACAAAGATTTGCTTATTTTATCAATATCGGTAATTTTACTATTAAATATGATGCTGTAAAACAGCAACAGTAAATCTTTGAAATAAACAAGCATTCTGTATGTTATTAAAGTGCGCTTGCGATGATAGCTTATTTTCGTTGTTATAAATGTGAGTGTGGAAAGCTTTAAATATCAGTTTCAAATTCTGTTTCTTGGTAAAATGCTTTATTTTATTTATATGGCTTAACTATCTTAGAATGTATTAATATACTGTATAACAGTTATGCTTTAACAACTGCAGCTGTATAGCTGTTTTTTACTTTCACATATCGATTGCTTGTGCACAAATGTAGCTACCAAAATAAGTTTCAATTTTTTGTTTAATTAATGGCTGGCTATTGTCACTTGGAAGATTGTGATGCATTGTTCTAGGCTCATGATTATACACAAGTTGAAATCAACTTGCACCATAGCCCGGTTTTCTAACCAGATTTTCAGCAGATCAAAAAGCTTGTTATTGTAATAAAAATATGAAAAATATTTCTGGCATTTTCTAACCAGATTTTCAGCAGATCAAAAAGCTTGTTATTGTAATAAAAATATGAAAAATATTTCTGGCCTCGTCTAAAAAGATTTACTACCTCTGGTGATCTACTTTTCGCAAAAATTAATCAGAACATTTAAACTGTATGATATCATAATGGAAGCTTATATTTCCAATAAACTGTTAAAAGTTTTAACGAATAAAATAATTGAAAATTTAAAATTTATTTTTAAAAATCCTAAACAGCTTTATTGTTTTAGATTCTTTTTAGGAATTTAATATTTATTTACCATAATTTTAAAATTTTAGTTTTTTTTATTGTGTTATTAAAATTAATGACAGTGGTAAAATAAAACAAACCATAAATTTTACACATAAATAGAATTCCGTTTTTTTTTTGTTCATAAAAGAACACCATCGAAACCTTGATTTTAATTAATGATTGTCAACATTTTTATAAATTTTCACAACACCAGAAATATAATTTATTTCATTACATATTTTCAACATTAATTTATTAAGATTACAGAAAGAAAAAATTTCTTTCTTTTTCTTTTTCTTTTCTCATTTGTTTGTTTTCCTATTTTTTATATAAATTTTGTCGTTTATATATTTTTTATTTTTTATTTATTTTATATTTTTCTAATGATTTTTTCTAATTAAATTCTAATTTATTATTCAAGAACAGAAGAAATTTATTTTTGTATATTTTGCGACCAACTGTCGTTTTTCAACATTAAGGGACATTGAACGTTGTAGACAAAATACAACACCAACAAAACTTACAAAAACAATAACGAAACAGAAATAAAAAAATCAGCAATACTTTTTTTTTGTTACAATAAAAATGAAAAAAATATCACAAAAAGAATTTACCGCACAGAGAATAAAAAAAATGAACTACAACTGACAAGTTTAAGCAACAAACTGTTGGGGTTGGTAATATTTTGTTAGAATTTTACTTCCAACCATCGACTTCTTTGTTTTGTGTTGTTTTATACAGACACAATTTTTTTTTCTGTAAATTTGTTGTAAATATTTTTTTCTGCAAAGTATAAAGTTTCCAAATATTAAAACAGAAAATGAATATTTTATGGTAAAAAGCTTGCATGAATTTCTCCTTAATTTCTATTGGGTATATAGCAAAATAGGAGAAATAAACCCATAAAGTTCATTTTTCCATATAATGTTAAATTATTTAAAAGAAGATAAATATTATTTGCTATGGGAAATTGTGTAACAAGTTGTTTTAAATTAAATTCAAAAGGATATAAATTAAAGGACAACATTATTTTTTGTATTATTAATTGGCATATTTAAAATGACATAAAATAAACGGAAATATATTTATGTAAATAAATTAATTTAATATTTTAAATTAAAATTAAATCTTTTTTATAGTTTTCTTAATTTTCTACAGTTATAATTAAATTTTTAATTCTTAATTATTTTTTTTAAATATTTAAATTTATTTACAAATCAAGCTCTAATTTAATTAAATCGATAATTAGATCGCAATAATATATCTGTGGGTATGTGTGTTGTTTATATCTATATAATGCTTTGATAATTTCTGTTATAAATAAGCCAAAATTTGATCAAACAAATAGTTTGACAGCAAGACAAATTAAAAATATATTTTTTTTATTTATATTAATTTTTTTTTTTAAATTAAATAATGGAAAAAAATTGCATTCATTGCACATTGTTGATTTAATTTTAAATTAAACCTTTTTCAGTGCTGTCTTCAATTTTGAAATTGGTTTTCCTGTTCTTGTTGTTTTGCTTTCTTTTTTAGTTTGTCGCGAATTCTAATAATATATTTTGTGACCATATTATGGTAATCATTTTCCAAAATTTTTGGAACTTTTTCCAGAGTGCAATAAAAAGTTTTATTAATAAATTTATTATTATACAGAATTTTTATAGATATATTTTACCTCTTAAAATTTTTAACATTTTAAAATCCTTTACTGCAGAACTTCCCTGCCGTCCTGCTTATGTAAAATTTTGTATTATATTAAATTTTCGGTAAAGACATTTTAAACATATGTATACAATATATATATATAATAATTATTATAATAATAGCTGTGTTTTTTTATTCTTACTCTGTACTACTCAATATAAAATGAATATTAAAACGATGTAGAGCAAAGGGAAATTATGATTTTTGAATTGTTTGAAACCACCTTCGCTCACATTTGTTGGCATTTCCCGTTGTTTAAAATTCAAATTTTCGACATTCCACAAATTATTTTTACTGAGTCAATCAGTTTTTTCAAAAAAATAATTATTAAAAATTAAATTTTTTCTACAACATTTTCGTTGTTATTTTAACAGAATTTTTCAACATTTAACTTATTATCTTTAATCTTTACTAATTCAACAGTTATTGTTTTTTAAAAATATTAATTATTCAGATATTTTAAATTAAATTTTTTTAATTATTAAAAATTAAATTTCGTCAATAACATTTTAGCTGTTATTTTAAATAATTTTTGAAAATTCCACGAATTATTTTTACTTTAAATATGAAATTTTTTAAACAAAAATTTTCGTTGTTATTTTAATATATTCTTCAATCTTTTAATTTGTACTAAGTGAAAAATTATTGTTTTTTAAAAAAATTAATTGGTACATAATATAAAATATAATATTATAATATTATTATATTATATATTAAATTATGGATGCACAGGTAAGTCTTAATATTGTGCATATTGAAATAAAAAAAATTTAAAGTTAAATTTTAGGATTTCATTGCATATGTTGGTAGTGACGATGAAGAAATGGATTTAATTTTTTCATCATCTACCGAGCTCTCAAGTGAATCCGAATTTGAAGAAGGAATTCACTCAAAAATAAAGAATTTTATGGAAACTATTGAAAGCTTTAGTGAAATTAAGTTTAAGCAACATTTGAGATTAAATAGATCTACCGTGCTGGAACTTATAGGTAAAATAAAAGTTATATATAATCGTGTCGTGTTTGTATTAATTTTTTTTGTTTTAGTAAAATTTAAGATTTATAATTTAAATGAAGAAATTAAACAAAGAAGACCTCGTATTGAAGAAGAAAAATGTATATATATATATATCTGGTACAATACAATAACATTTCGGCAATTAGGAAATTTAATTGGAGTGCCCAAATCTACTGCGTGGAATGTGGTAAAAAGAGTATCTAATTTTTTCGTTATCATTGGTAAAGAATATGTTAAATGGCCATCTGCAGAAGATATACCAGAAATTTCACATAAATTTAAAATGATAAAAGGCATACCAAATGTAATAGGTGCTATTGATGGTACTCATATCAAAATAAGAGCTCCAAAAGAGTATCCTCAAGATTATTTCAACAGAAAAAATTCTATAGCATTTATAGCAATTCTATAGCATCAATGCAATTAGTTGTAGATGCAAATAAAAAATTTTTAGATGTTTACTGTGGAGAACCTGGAAGTTTGCATGATGGCCGACTATTTCGAAGAAGTGAATTGTTTAAAAGGTGTGAAGAAAATTTAATTGCATATATATATTTATTGGTAAAGTTTAAAAGTATTTGAATAAAAAAGTTTTGAAAGCAAATAGAACAGAACGTAAAATTTTATGAACAAAAAAACTCATAATTTTTTTAAAACTAAACATTAAAAGTTTACCAATAATTATATATATATAATTATATATATATATTATTATTTTGATATATATATATATATATACATATATATAATATATATATATATATATATATATATATATGTATATCAAAAATCAATATAAACAATAAATTCTTTGAAATTTATATTTTTATTTTAACACATCCATTAATTCTTTATGGCGTTTATTTTTCTCACCATTAAGGAAAACCAGCAATTCTTTTTTTTTCTCAAAAGAATCTCTTTTTTCTTAACATATCTTTAATGTTAATTTCATTATTTCTTCTTTTTTGGAAATTTTAATTTTTTTTCTTGACGCTGTTGGTAGTGTAGATGCAGATGCTGTGGGTGATAAATGAGTATAGGTTGATGGTGTAGTGGTTGGGGGTGTAGTTCTAGGGGTGGGTGGTGTAATATTAAATGTGGATATAGTTGTAGGTGTATTTGAAAGTGTTTCGGTGCGTGGTGGTGTTGGGGTGAGTAGCGGTAATGTAGCAATAGGTGAAGATGTTATAGTTTGTGACGGTGTTAACAAAATTGGCCTCGGATCCATGGAATTTATGGTGTGAAATACACCCATAATTGGCCTGCTCCCAAATATTTCTTCCAGTAAATCCTGGAATGGAATTATAGCAGGAGAATCCCCAGTTCTATTTGCATTATATTTTGCGGCTTTGTAAGCTCTCAATAAACTTTTCACTTTATTCTCCACACCAATAGATGTTAAAGGTGATTCCTAAAAACAATATTTTTATACTCGTAAGTATTTATGTGTTTTATATACAAATATTTTATTACCAAAATGTTAATGCTTGTCAAATCTTCTAATATATTTTGATAAGCAAATTTTTTTTTCCGTAAGTGCTCGAACTCATCTTTTCTTGCCATATAGCAAACCACCAAAGCCCTCGTCTCGTCATATGTCCATGCACGCCTAAAACTGAATTTATAAATTAGTATTTTATTTAAAATTCAAAAATAAAAAAAATTATTTACTTATTTGCAGTATTCATATTTTTTTGATTCACATTATAAATTTATTTTTAAAATTCAAATATTCAACATTCAACTGTTGAAATATACGAAATGAAGTTGCCTACTTGTCAAATTTATAGTTGCCATATTAAAATTTAATAATTTCCCATTAATTTCCCTTTACTCTAAAGCGGAATTTACACAGTTCAAGTTTTTCATTCAAGTTTCTGAAAAAATTAACTTCGGTTCCTATTCAAGTGGAACTTGAATGAATTTTTATATTTTCACGTTTCAAGTATTTTTTTTTTAATATTTAATTTGGCAGCAAATGATTGGGAAAAAATATCGAAAGTGTCAAATTAATTTATTTTTGGTCGCTGATATTCATAAAATATAAAATCATTAGTATTTTGGAATTAAACAATATAAATATAAAATAATTAATACTATGGTCATAATAAAAATACAATAATATTGTGATAAAACAAATACTATTTAAAAATACAATAATTAATATTGTGGAAAAACATAAAATCATCAATATTATAACAATAACAAATGTAATTATACAAAATTTATATAAATATCTATGTATATTATTAAATACATAAATTATATATAAAATAAAATTAATAAATTTATTTTATTTTATTATAAAATTTAGTACAAAATGCAAGCAAAAAGATTAGCAGTTGTAAGAAGAGGAGTATTATAGTGTGTAGAAAAAAATCAGTAAGGACATGATTATTGAAATTAAAAAAGAATTGGAAAAAGAAAAGCAAAAGAAGAAGAGAGAATGGGTTCGCAAATGGATTGTAAGGCGGGAAAGACTTGGAGCATCAGTAACATTAATGGAAGAATTAAGAACTGAAGATTTGATGAATTATTAAATAAAGTTAAATCAAAAATTCAAAAACAAGATACGTTAAAGAGAGCTGCGCTTCCAGCCAAAATTAAATTAGAAATAACATTACGTTTTTTAGCACCTGGTGATAAGTTTCCATATCTATGCTCCTTGTATCGAGTACCTATTTGTACCATATCAAAATTTTTACCCGAAGTATTGCAAGTAATTTCTGATGAACTCGCTGAATTTATGAAGGTTATAAACTATGTCAAAGTTAAAATAAATAAAAAAATAAATTGATATTACTTTGAATTATATTTATTTATATTTATAAAAATAAATTCAAATAAATTCAACTAAATTCAACTATGTAATATTAATAATATTGATCTTCAAAGTCCGAATAGCTATTCCAATCTACTGAATTCATTGTGGAATTCATTGCCATTTGCAAAATTGTATTTGAGGTATTTGAAGTATTGGAATTGCTGTCGGTAGCTGATGATTCATTTGGGATGTTTTGTTTTTGTTCTTGCAGTAATATTTCTGCATCTACTTTAGCAATAAATTCACTTTGTAGTCGAAAAGCAATTTTATTTGGCAGTCCTTAACTTTTTAACTAAATATGTACCAAAACAATCCAAATCATTGTTTGCTTTTACTTCATTGCATGCATTTACTGTATCGTCCAATGATTTTATAATTTTACCATATTTTGCAAATGGGTCATTTTTTAGCTTTTTTTTTTGTGGTTCGCCTTGAATTGTACTATTTCCATCATTATCAATAATTGTTGAACTTGTTGAGGAAAAGCTTTCTTTATTATTGCTGGTTTCAGAATTTGAAATAACCTAAAATAATATGAAAAATTAAATATCTTTGCAGGTACCAACAACTGTTAATGAGTGGAATGAAGTAGAAAATAAATTTGGTTTGTTATGGAATTTTCCAGGATGCATAGGCGCAATCGATGGTATATTTATATATATATAATTTTTATATTCAATTATATATAATTGTTATACGGTATCGGTATATATATTTTGTAGGAAAACATATACAAATTAAGAAGCCACATAATAGTGGAGCTGAATTTTATAATTATAAAGGCACATACAGTATTATACTTTTTGCCATGGTAGATGCTGATTACAAATTCATTTATGCAGATATAGAATACAATGGACGCGCTAACGACAGTGCCATATTTAAAAATTCATCATTAAATATAGCACTGGAAAATAACGAATTAAACATTCCGGATGATTTTGTAATTGTTGCAGATGATGCTTTTCCGCTGAGAAAGAACATCATGAAACCGTACAGTAGATGTGGTCGCCTTTCAAGAAAGCAACAAATTTTCAATTATCGACTTTCCAGAGCTCGCCGGATAGTTGAAAATGCATTTGGTATTTTAGCTTCTCGGTTTGCTGTTTTTGATGGGCCAATAAATTTAAAAACAGAAACCATTGACCTGGTTGTAAAATCTTCATGTATTTTACATAACTGGTTAAGAACTACATGTGAAACAATATATCTGCCCAGCTTATCAGTTGATCATGAAGACCACAACACTGGTGCGACTATACCAGGTACATGGCGCGAGACAGTCAGTAGTTTACAACGAAATCCTGGAACACACTTCGGCTCAAACCATAATTTAAATGCAGCAATCGAGAAGAGAGAAAAATATGCTGATTATTTTTTAGGTGAAGAAAAAGTACCATGGCAAAATAAAATGATTGGCATATTTGTAAATATTTTAGTTTTCTGATAAAATTTGATAAAAACGTTTAATTTTTTCAACAGGAAGAATGAGAAGATGATGCTGATATATCAGAATCCATCAGTAGCAGTAATATATAAAATTATATTTATCAACAATATAAATGCAAACAAATTATGTTTTTTTTGTTAAAAAAAAAATTATTTAAAATGAAAAAAATGAAATATATAATTATAAATATTTTAAATAAATAAATTATTTTTAACATGTTTAAAATTTATATATATTTATTTTATTTACTAAATTAGAAGTGGAAATCCGGGAAGAAGTAACACTCGTCAGAAAATTTGCCGTATCAAACCATTCTAATTTTGGTACATAAATATCATCAGCACCGGATCCGCTTTTTTTAGATTTATTTATTTTTCGTATTTCTGCTGAGTACATTGTCTTAATAGATTTAATTTTATTCTTGAGTGATTCCATATTGGTATCTACACAAATTTCTTTTTTAACATTTTTTAGTAGAATTTCCATTACATTGTCTCTGAACAATTTATTTTTATTATTGGAATTTCTAATATCCCAAATTATTTCTTTATTTTCATATAAAGCCAAAAAAATTTTAATTTGTTCAATCCACTTGGACTTTTGAGACATTTATATTGTTTGGATCACATTATTGATGATTTTTGTTGTATTTTAATTGTTTCAGCACAATAATATTGACGATTTTTTGTTCTTTATAATTTATATTTATAAGTTTTATAATTACTACCATAAACACGTTTTGCGGAATTTACACGATTCTCTAATTTCACTTGACAAAACAAATAATTTTTTTTTAAAATGTAAAAATTGTCAAATCGAAAAAAAAACATTTGTATGCATACACAAAATTTTATTTTAGTGTGCGTTATTTTTATATGTAGTGACGTTCAAGTTTCAAAAAAATAGAAAGCATTCCTATTTTTATTTTGTGGGATTCAAGTAGATATAAAAAAGACGAATTGCGCATCGTGTTAAATCGTTTTACTTGAATGTGGAACTTGAACGATTACTTGAACTGTGTAAATTCCGCTTAATGGATTGTACTGGATAATTATGTAGAGTAGCTACAACAACAACCATACAGATACTCTACTCTTATAGTACAGAGTATGAATAAAAAACACAGCTAATAATTTTGGATTTTATAAAAACACAACACACTTTGTCCAAATTTTCAACACAATAAAAAACAAAAGTATCCAATTTCAAACAAACACAATAACACACCCTCTAAACATTGCGATTCAAAATTGATTCAAAACTGATCTCACTTTCAGATGAGTGAGATCAGAATTGAATCAATTCTGCGTATCAATTTGGAATCATTTTTGAATCAACCAGTGGCGGACCGTGATCAAAAGTTCTGGGTGGGCTAAAGGAAAAAATGTTGTTATGAAAAGCAAAAATTTGAGGTTATTAAATATACAACCTTTTGAATTTTTCGTTTTAGTGAGTTAATCACATTGGCATCTAAGCTAATCATTAGTTAGTTAAACACATTGGCATCTTAATATGTTTTTCATTTTTTTTCCAATAAAAAAAATCATTATGCATATGCTATGCACACAAGAAAAATAAATCACATATTATACACAAAAAAAATTAGACACATTAAAAAAAAATCGAACTAAATAAACCGAAATCATGGCACCAGCTCCATGCATATTTGAATAGTTATATTTGTATGCAATTGTCTTAAGTTAACTAAGAATAAAATTGTTACTTTCTGAAATTTATGATCGCCTGGTATTAATTTTAAAAATATAGTTTTAAAGTGTGCTATAATTAAATAATTTTTTGTCTACTGGGGTAATTTAAAATATAAGCGATAAAATTATTGCTATGGGCTGCGATTTTCCAGCCCATGAAGATATATTTATACAAAATATTTATATAACGAAATAAATATTTCATGCAAATTTTTACTCAAAGGAATTATTCGTTCTAGGGGCTGCGATTTTCTAGCCCACGATGATATATTTCTCTTTTTTTTTAATGAAAAATATTTCATGCAAATTTTCAGTATAGCCCACGAAGACCAACACTTGGTCTTCGTGGGCTAGTTTAAATTAGCCCAGCCTGATCCATACAAAATTCAAAAAAGTTATGTAGTGTTAGTATAATATATTTGTATTTTAGCGTTCATATTCATATGTAGATTTTAGATTATATTTTTGTATACATATTATATTTCGCAGCGGTGGTTCACGAATTTCGATGGAAAAAATTATATACACGTATATTATATGACATTTATTTAAAAAAATTTGAATTTTTTTTGCTCATTTTTATAATATATTTTAAATGAATATTTTGTAGCATTTTCCTGTAAATTCAGGTTGGGCTTAGCCCACCCTGCCCAATATGACGAACCGCCGCTGGAATCAACTGATGTTCTGTAACTAGACAAATTTTGGATTCAATTTTGTATCACAAAATTGATTCAAAATTGATTCGCAAAATGGATTCAAAATGGATTCAGAAATGATACAAAACTGAACTAAATATGAAGCAAAACTGATACCAAATTGATTAAAAAATGATACAAATTTGATTCAAAAATGAAATAAATATGAAGAAAAATTGGATAGGCACGTTTTGTAAGTTGCTGCTCATCAATCCTAAGCAGCGTCGCTGCTCATCAATCCTAATCTCTAATTTGCTGCTTTACTGCCGGCAGCAAATTATTTTTTAGCAAAGCATACTAAAAAAATAATAATTAAAAATAATTTTGTCATGTAGAAAAAATAAAATTGGCATGTAGTATATAATAATGGAATAAAGAATTTTTAACTTATGTTAAAGAAAATTAATTTAATTAGGAGAATTTTTTTTTTAATTTTAATTTGAATTTTTTTTAAATTGAAAAAAAAAATAAATAATAATTAATTACAATATAAATTAACCAGGAATAAAAATATATAATTTTAGTCGGAATAAAAATATTGAAATTTAAAGATTAATGGAGGAAAAAATTATTAATTTTGTTAAAGAAAATTCTTTTATTTATGATAAAACTCGGCAAAGTTTTAAAAATGTAACATTAACCCTTTGGCGGACAAGGACGTGATATCACGTTATGGGGTGTTTTCTCGTGGGACATGACGTGATATCACGTCAATTTTCAAAACCGTAATAAAGCCAAGACGTGATATCACGTTTTCGTTTTCATAAAGTTTATATTAGAATTCAATATATTGTGTCCCCTTAGAACACATATAAATAAAATTGGTGTCCCATTGGAAGTATTTTCAATGAATATTGTTTTGCGCCAACATGTTTCGACATGAATGGTATTGAAAACGCCACGACGTTATATGCCGTCTTAGAACCATGTGAATTGCATCAGTAATGCAACAAGTGTCCTAGAAGTAACAAGTATTTTTTTTTTGTGCGTGAAAAATTGTTTTACTTCAAAATTGTGAAAAATAAATATAATTGGTAAGTATATTATGGTAATTATAAAAAAAATATAATAATTAATTAATAATAAATTTAAATTTACAAATATAAATTATGGAATATATGTATATAAAAAAAATTTAGGAATGGACCAGTATGAAAAAGCAAAGGCACGAGTTTTAAAACTTTTCGAGGAAGTTGATGATGATTTACAAGAATCTGATATGTCTGAAGCTGATGCATTTAGTGCAGGAAGTTCAATAGATCCCAGTTATGTGCCAGAAGAAACTTCTGAAGAAGAAAATGATAATGAAGATGATGTTGATGAAAATATTCAAAATGATAGAGCTGTTGTTGTTGATGAAATAGTTTTAGTGCCGGCAGTAAATCACGGAATTGAGCAAATTGAAGATCGTGTGTGGACTGATGATACGGATGATGTTCCAGATTTCAATTTTGATCATACAAGTGCTGGACTTCAGATATGCATTGAAGATAATGCCACCCCCTTAGAAATTTTTGAAAAAGTTATTACCTCAGAATTATTGTCACTGTTGGTAGATTCAACTAATGAGTATGGGTCAAACTTATGTAATGTAGATAAACCAAAATTAAGATATTCCAGAATGGCAGTTTTTAATCCAGTTGATATGATTGAAATGAAGAAATTTTTGGGACTATGTTTTCTACAAGGCCAAATCAAAACACCGAAGATTAGGGATTTATTTTCATCAAGTCCATTATATCATCATCCAATTTTTTCAAATACAATGTCTGGAAGACGGTTTGAGCAAATTCTGCGTTGTTTCAATATATCTGTGGATCAGGAAAAAAATAAATGTACAAATATCAACAAAATAATAAATATGATGTGCCAGAACTTCAGAAAGATTAATAGTCCAAGTGAATGTTTGTCTCTGGATGAATCCTTATTGTTGTTCAAAGGTCGTCTTCGTTTTAAACAATATATACCAAGTAAACGGGAACGATACGGAATAAAATTTTTTGAACTTTGTGATCCTGATGGATATGTTTTTAATATTGAAATGTATCAAGGCAGACCTATAGAAAGTGAAAATTTAGAAATAGTTTCTTCATCTAAAATAGATAATATTGTCTTGAAATTGATGAGCAATTATTTATACAAAGGTCATATATTATGTATGGACAATTTCTACAATAGTGTTACACTTTCAGAAAAACTTTTAGCACAGAGAACTCACACGACTGGTACGCTCAGACGCAATAGAAAAAACAATCCTGCTGCAGTTGTTAACAAAAAAATGAAAAAAGGTGATTTTATTTGGCAACGTAGAGGCAAAATCTATGTTTTAAAATGGAAGGATAAACGAGATGTGCTTTTTATCAATACCATTATCCATCCAAAATTGGAAACTGCAAGAAATACCTATGGAAAAGAAAAAATAAAACCAGCGGAAGTTGCATTCTATAATTTAAACATGGCAGGTGTGGATAAAATTGATCAAATGGTATCGTATTACTCCAGTCCAAGAAAAACTATTCGCTGGTACAAAAAAGTTTTATTTCATCTGATTGACGTCGCTCTCTTCAATTCATATTTCGTTTGTAAAAAAAGATTCAACAATAAAAAATTAAAATATTTGGAATTCCGAGATTCAGTTATAAACGATTTGCTAGGAATTTCTAAAAAAATTAAATGTCAAACATTATTTTCGTCCTTTCCACGACCTTCAACTTCTTCGGCAGCAAACGCTTTATCTTCTGCTCCATCTACTGCAGACAGCTCAAAGTTACATGTGCCAGAAAGAATTCTTAATGCTGCTGGTCAAAAAATTTATCGCAAATGCAGACAATGTACAAAACAAAAAATTAGAAAAGAAACTAATATTCAATGCACAGATTGTTTGGATAAGCCACCACTTTGTTTAGAGTGTTTTAAAATATGGCATTGCTAATTATTTATTTTTATTATTTTAGTTACCAAAGAATGGTTGTTAATTTGTTAGATTTTTATGTCATATGTTACCAATGAATGGTTGTTAATTTTGTTGATTTTTATACATACCAATAAAAATGGTTGTAATTTTTATATTTTTTTTTTTTTAAATGTGCTCTAAAATGAATTAGAAAATATATGCATATATTAAATCTTTTGAATATTCTAATTTATTTTTATAAAATAAAACCATAATAGTTTTTTAGATATTCGCTCTAGTTGCCTTTTTTGTGCCTAAAACAGATAGACGTGAATAAACGTCCTGCCCCATAAGGTGGAAATATGATTGGAAGCGACAAGGACGTCAATGGACGTTGACGTGTATAGAAGTCATGTCCACCCCCATCTTCAACCTAGCTCTAACAGGACTGGACGTTAATACACGTCCCTCCCGTCACATTAGTATTTCAATTTAGGACGAATCAGGACAATAATCCCATTATTATAGTGGCTTCGGTATAGTTCTACATGCTCTAGAACCAGAAATACCGCAAGTGTCCCCCTATAAACCTTCATAAAAATTTTGTGTCCGCCAAAGGGTTAAAGGAAAAGAAATGGAAGGATTTTTCAGAGGAAATGGGACAACCTGGTATAATTATTTAGGATTTTTTTTTTTTAATTATAATATTTGCATCTTAGTAAAAAATTTGAAAAGTCGATAGAAAACTCTCCGAGATCGAGTTTGCCAGGGAAAAAAAAATTCTCAGCCATCAGGCAGTGGAGCAAATTCAGCAACCATTCATTGGAAATATTAAGAAGAAATGACATTTTTGAATAATTGTGCTTCCACAAATTTAAAGTATATTTTTATTGCAAAAATTTCTTTTCTTAATTTATAAAATAATTATAATATTGATTTTTGAAGTACAACGGGAAGTTTTGAAAGATCCACAACCGAGTCATCTGAATCTAACATCCTTTCATCATGTGACGATTCAAGTAGCTCGGACATTTTTTTTAATGATGAAACTGCGGCATCTTATATTTCATCTTTTCAGCTTTACGAAGATGAAAATGAAGAAAATGAAGAAGGTAAAGACTTGTTATCAATGTTGAAAAGAAAAAATTCAAATTCAACACAAAATAAATCACTTTCTAATTCAATTTTCGAATCCAAAAATATAAATTTAACACAAAATAAAATACCTCCTACATCCGTGTGTCCTGGAAAAAGACGAAAAACACAAGTATCAGAAAATTACAATGGAGTTATTGAAAAAGCACAAAAAACATGTCCGAGTTATGCGATTTGGCAAAATCTTCTTTCATGGATGCTTCTCCGGCGAAATTGTTTTTTTTTAATAGCATTGCACTTCAGGTGGACAAAGCAAATTTATCTTTTGAGAGATTTTCTGCACTTCAAATAAATGTTTTGAAAATTGTACAAGAACAAATTGCATTGAATATATAATAATAGTATTATTACTTATTTAAAATACAATATTCGATATTGCTAAAATGATACAACTTTATTGTTTGATGGAGCACACTTGTTGAATAATGAATATTATTATTAAGCGTTAAACAGAATACTTAGCGTCTACTATAGTATAGTATAGTCGCGTTGTATTGGAAGAAGCTTCCCGGGATATGGCCGCATTATATTATTTTTTAACGGGAATGCTGCATCTCCAACAAAGTAGTACGGAAATTTTGAATTTGAATTGGGGAGAAAATCATTTGGAGGCAATTCAATAGTTCCATTCAAAATTTCAGTACCAAATGCACTTGCGCGGAGCACTCCAATGTCCACAGCAGTAAAGCAGTAATTGATGTCGCAAGCGGCTAAAAGAATTATGCTATTGTACCCTTTGTAATTGTAATAGTGATGCACCATTTGGTGGACATTTAATTTTGATGTGCTTCCCATGATGCAATAAGAAAATCATTTGATATAAGCTTCCATTCATCTGCATTTGGTTTCGCTATATAAATTTCATGTAATTCTTCTCAAATTACTTCGCAGGTTTCCAAAACGATTTCACGGACAGTAGAAACACCAATTCTAAATGGCCAAGCTAATAGTTGCCAAGACGTTTCTTGCGAAAGATATCTAAAAAAATTAATGTTTGATTATACTTATTATGAATAAAAATTTAATTTTAAAATTTAGTTACACTAAAGTTAAAGTTAAGCGGCATTCCGCACTTATTGGAGTACGATAACTTGACTTCATTAAACGTTTTCTTAATAAATTTAAAAGTAATTCAAATTGGGCTACACCCATTCTTGTCGCTTTCCTGAACTTTTCATCCATCGCTTTTATTTTCAAAAAAAGCTGATTAAAAAAACCGTGCATTTCTCTTTCTGATTGCGAGTATATTCCTTTTGTCCAAATTCTTTTTTTTTTACAACAAAGAGTTATAAAATTTATGTATGCAAAATATGCAGTGCATACAAGTAATACTTCATATAATTATACGAGATTAAATTCATAATTTAATTATTTTATTAAGAAATAAATAAAATGAATGAAAGAAAATAATTTTTGATAAGGTTTATGAACAATATTTATTACTCAACTTATTACAAATTATTTATTATTTATTATTATTTTAATTACAAATTATTTGTCAGATTTGCTGCTGCTGCCTACTATTTGCTGCTATGTTCTGTTTTACTACTTGTTTGGCTGCCGCTGCCGCTGCCGCTGCCGATGCTTTTTTTGCTGCTAGGTTGTGTTACTGCCTTTATCTCTAATTTGCTGCCGACAGCAAATTATTTTTTAGCAAAGCATACTAAAAAATAATAATTAAAAATAATTTTGTCATGTAGTAAAAATAAAATTGGCATGTACAAATATAATAATGGAATAAAGTGTTAAAAATTAATTTTTTGATGGCAAAAGCCGAATTATTATTATACATTTTAAAATGTAAGAAATATCAACAAAAAAGAAAAAAAATTGCGGTTAGACCTATGTTACAAAGAAGTCAAGGATATTTTAACAATTTAGTTCAAGAAATGAGACTGCAAGATACAGAGTCTTTTACAAATTTTCACCGGATGGATCCAAAAACATTCGATGAATTGTTAAATGTGTTAGGGCCATCACTTCAAAATCAACCTTCTAGAGAATTCGAAGAGATAACATTCGCAGAAAGATTGTCACTGACATTAAGGTAATATTACAATCATTTTACGCGAATTAAAGTTATAATTAATATGTATATATATATTTATAGATATTTAGCAAGTGGTGACAGCATGAAGTGAATTGGATTTTACGGTTTTCGAATCGGTGCCAGCACAACATCCAATATTATAAGAGAGACATGCAATTTAATTTGGGAAAAAATGAATTTCGTATTTCCAACTGTTTCAGCACAGTTATGGGAAGATGTAGCTAATCAGTTCAACAACAAATGGGATTTTCCAAATTGCTTGGGTGCAATCGATGGAAAACATGTTGTATTTCAGGTATTATAAAATTTTTTATTATTTTTACAAACTAAAAATTACTTTTCTTTTAGGCGTTTCCAAATTCAAATTCATTAACATTTAACTACAAACATTCGCATAGCATCATATTATTAGCAGTGTGTGATGCCGAATACAAGTTTTTACTTGTCGATGTTGGTGCTTTGGGGCACAATAATGATGCTAATGTATTTAGAAACTCAAGTTTTTTGCCAGCCCCAAAAAATCTACCAGGATCTAATCAAATTGCGCCATTTGTGTTTGTAGCAGATGAGGCATTTCCTTTACTTCCAAATTTGATGCGGCCGTATCCCGATCGCAACATAGGAAATCTTCCTCAAAGCAAAAACATTTTCAACTACCGATTGTCAAAAGCCAGACGAGTTATAGAAAATTCATTTGGTATATTGGCATCGTACTGGCTCCAACAACTCAACACGACAATCAGCCGAAATCAGAATAGATTTTACAAATTATTTCAGTCCACCATCTACATAATATAAATTTGACTGGAAATTTTAATTTAAAAAATTTATATCTAATAAAATACATAATTTAACTGAACAAAAATATTTTATTAAAATTACATTAAAATTTGTACCAACAATACTTTTGTACCAACCACATATATATTATTATTTTTTGTAGTATTATTTTTTATATATTTATTTATTATTACACTTATTTTGTTTTTTGTATTTTAAATGTTAGATAAATACGAAATATTGAAAAATAAAATAAAAAAGTTTAATTAAAAGAATATTTATTTTTGAGCATTATATATAGCCTGTAAAATTTCGATTTTAAGGCTATTTATTTTATGTTCTGCCACTTTTTTTATCTCTTTATCCACCATTAAAATAAACGGATCCATTTCTTCAGTGTCTGTGATACATTTTTCCAGGTATTCCATTTTATCAATATACGCTGATATTTTATCTTCTGACGACTCTAGTAATTTTCTTTTCTTGGTGTTTTTTCCTTCTGCTGATGTTGATGACAATGGTGTTGAACTTGATGGTACATTTTGGGGAATATCCATGACATCTGCATCATTTGCCATTTCATCAAATAACTGCTGAAATGATGAAGATGATTCACTTTGAAAATTACTTGTTGTTGGTCTAAAATTTTATATAAACATTATTTAATATATTTAGTTAAAAATCATTTTATTTATTACATACTCTGAATCTGAAATAAATGGATGAAGAAACTCCATTTCTTTTATTAACCATTCGGTATATGGTTTTATTTTTTTAGCTGAACTGCCACTTTTTGGTTTTTGATTACGAATGGCTGCCTTATATTTCAGTTTCAAGTTTTTCCATGTTTTTTGGCATTCTTCTTCTAAAAATATATAAATATTTATATTATGCCTGGAATTTACAATTTCTACTTACTTGACAATCCTAAAACAATTCCAATTTCGCCCCAAATTTTTAATTTTAAACAATTATTTCTATAATCTTTGTTACCTAAGTCATATAGAAATTCCCGCCCCCTCTTTGAAACTTGTGCTATTAATTCACCTTCTAATTCGGCATTACCTGTAAAATATACATATATATGATATAAAAAATGAATTAATTATAATGATATGAATTTATTTTATAATTACTTTTTAGCCCACTGCCACTCATTTTTCAAATTTTATTATTATTATTTATTATTATTATTTTAAAAAAATTATTTGTAAATACGATGTTATCTCGATGAAATTTTTATTATTGTGATTTTCTGTCATTTGATTTTTATGTTTTTAAAGTCTCGATTGACGTTTTCAAAGTAGTGCCGCACTAAAGTTGAATATAAATCAACTTTTTGAGAGAGAAAAAAAATCGACGAAGTAAGCTACCAAAAATTGCCACAAAATGATTTTATATGAAAATTGGCGCGCGAGTTCGGAGTGCAGATATTGATATCCGCACCAATGAATTCACCTTTATGTATAAGAAAATTAATTTATTTAGGAGGAAAAAATTTTTTAATTAAAATTTAATAACGATTATTAAATTAAAATTGAAAAAAAAAATAAACAATAATTAATTACAATATAAATTAACTAGGAATAAAAATATATAATTTTAGTCGGAATTTAAATTTAAATATTAATGGAGGAAAAAATTATTAATTTTGTTAAAGAAAATTCTTTTATTTATGATAAAACTCGGCAAAGTTTTACAAATGTAACATTGCTGCTTTGCTGCCGACATGAAATAAAATTTTTTGACAAAGCATACTAAAAATTATTATTTTCAATACAAATTATTTGTCAGATTTGCTGCTGCTGCCTACTGTTTGCTGCTATGTTCTGTTTTAAAACTTTTTTTGCTGCTGCTGCCGCTGCCGCTGCCGATGCTTTTATTGCTGCTAGGTTGTGTTACCATGATACAATTATACAAGATATGGCATTCCCATAAATTTTTTTGGCACAGTACTGCGCATATGACGTCAGCTGAGAGTTTGTATGAAAATATTTCAAAAAATATTTAAAATATTCTTTAACCCTTTCGCTCCGAATTTTGGCTGATTACCCTAAGACAAATGTAAATTTTGGAAATTGATAATGTTAATGTTAACTCCTGAATTATATTAGTTAACTCAGTTTTCTGAATTTATGAAATGACGTCGGTGAGAGTAAAAAAAATTATATTAAAGAATTCATTGAAAATTTGATATATTATAATAATCATTCAATTTAAAATTATAATGATCATTCAATTTGATATTATAATAATAAAAAATGTGGTGTGCGGTTTTTAATTGCTGTTATAATAATGATAAAGGTGATAATTGTGAAAATATAAGATTTCATTCGTTTCCTAAAGATCCAGCTTTGTTAAAAGTATGGATATTTTTTTGTAACAGGAAAGCTAAATTTAATTCAAAAACAGCCAGAATTTGCAGTAAACATTTCGCAAAAGAAGATTATGCCAACTATTTGCAATATTAAATGGGTAAATATAAATAATATTCATGTACGTTATCTATGTATTTTTGTTAAAATTATTTTTGTTTAAAATAAATTAAAATAAATACTGTTTAAACCAAGATATTCTAGAAATTTTTTTTGGTGTAATGTGATCAAAAGGTGGTATTCATGATCACCCAGATCGCCAAGAATTTAAATACCGTTTAAGGTCGTATATTTTGGGGTATAATGAAGCGGCATTATCTGAAAGCTGCAATGTATCCATAGATGATACATCAGATTTGGTACCAGAACCAGAACCCACACTAACAGGTAACAATTTTTTAAAGTAATGAATTGTATTTTTTTCTGACGTTTATTTTGCATTCTAGGATCAATTTTCAAATCTCTTCCGAAAGCTCTTAAAATTTCTTCAGAATATGTAGAGGAAAATTATTTAGAAATGATGTAATATGATGGTCTAGAAAATTTGGCAGGGTATATGTCATCGATTGCAACACGAAGTATCTGATATTCGAGTTAGTAATAATGATGTTTCATATACGTGGGTAAACCATCTAACGGAAGGAGGTCTGTCAAAACCAACAGAAGATATGATGGCACATATGAGTAATTTAGAACAAGTATTTAATGAAACGAATGGGGAAGGCTTGCTAATCAGAACCGAGTTTTTAAAAACTATGTTGTACTTAGTGTCGCATATTGATTGCGATCTAAAAATTAAAAAACTTTTTCTACGCGCTAGAATGTATTTTCGAATAAGAACATTAAATACCGAAATTGTAAATTTTAATAATTCTAGGAAAAGAAAATACAATAAAATTATTTTATAATATGTAATAATAAAAAAAAAACAAATTTAAGTATTTTATTTCATAAAAATCATTAAATTTATTTTAGCAATTCAAAAATCATTCACTAAGAACAAATTTCATATTAAACTAATTTCATAAACATTGCTTTGAAAATATCCCAGTAGTATTATCAACGATATAGAAGATATATGGATAGAGCATAAATATAAAAATTTGAAGCCACGCCGGGTATAGTTGTCTCTTTTTTTGCTAGCCGAATTGTCAAAATATAAAAATGAGAAATTAGGGGCGGATTAGGTTTTTTTAATTCGGGCATCAATTTTTAAGGAGATAATTTTTTTTTTTTTTGAAAAATACAAGTAAAGATCATCCTAAGGAATATTTTAGGTCGCGCAACGATAATTATACAAATGGAAAGTAAAATAGAGTAATTTGTTTAGCTAGTTAATATTGTTAATTTATATTGAGACACTTAAACTTAAAAAAATAAGCCAGCCCTGTAAATCTAAAATCAGATGTTATAATATTTTTCATATTATTAATTTGACACTTCGGCGAGCAAAAGGAAAGAGAACTACCAAAATCGTGGCTTCATAAACAATTTTTCAATATATTAAAATTTTAATGTGTTAAAAAGAGAGGGAACATTTATGCCCTATCCATATATCTTCTATATCGTTGAGTATTATGATGAAAATTGCTGGAACGTATTGCCCCAATAGTGGCGAAAGGGTTAATATAAATTTTTTTAAACTCTCAGCTGACGTCATTTGATAGTTTCAAAAAACCGAGTGAAGTTCGATAATATGCGCAATGCCCTATCTTGTATAATTGTATCATGTTGTGTTACTGCCTTATTTACTTTTGGCCCTACAAGCTGTTTCATCACAGTTTTTTTTGTTTAAATTTTCAGGTTGTATGTAATTTTGCTGTGAAAGTGCCTGGAATCGCTGTCAGATTGCCTGATATTAACGAAATTGTATCAAAATCTCTTTTCCCCGCACAAAATATTCGGACATAATTTATTTGCTATAGCATCTCCTGTTTATTTACTCTAAGTTTATTGTTACAATTGCATATGGTTTTCAAAACAATAAGCCCAAAACATGTCTGTAGAGTGTAGATTATGGCATTATGGAATTAAAAGAATCTTGATAAAATATTTAAAAGTTCAGATGTTAACGTAATTCCAGACAATATTTGCCTTGATTTGATATTGGAATTGACGGACTGCCATTATCTAAATCTTCAAGCTTATGTTTATGGCCAATTTTAGCGACTATTGTAAACTTTCAAAAAAAAACTAATCTCGCCCGTTTTTAATTGGAGAATATTCTGGGCAGGGACAAACCAAAAGTGCAGATAAATATCTAAAAGATTTTGCAGAAGAATACAATGCAATAGTCCAGAATAATATTATTTTACATGGTAAAATAGTAAAAGTGATGCCCCAGCCATAGAAATTTTGTGACTGGAGTGGGGGTCATTGTTCTTTCCATGGATACTCTAAATGTACACAGGTAGGGCATACTATACGTAGAAAGGTAATTTATGCCACTTCATCTGGTTTAGCTCGCTCCGATGATAGTTTTAATAAAAAATACGATAAACAAACCCGGGGTTTGTCAAAAGCACATTTCCTCAAAAACTGCTTGTGCATTACTCTGAGGTATTCTAAGAGAAAGCAAAACTATAAAGTAGTAGCAAATCCATGAAGTCAAGGAAATGTATGCCTATATACATATTATTGAAGTGAAGAAATATGTTTTGAAATAAACAAAACCATTTACACAATAATATTTTAAATATTATTTAAAAAATAAATAAATGTATTGCTCATACACAATAAATTGAATAATTGAATTAATAGGTAGCCAGCGCAGTTAATATATAGTTTTGATTAATGTATATTGTCTTTTAATTTAAAATAAAAAGATATAGCTAATACTTAGTCGAAAACTTTTCGACTATTGCTGCAATTATGAACCCAAGTAGATAAGAAATAGCAAAAAATATGTAATTATAAGTAAAAATATAATATTTTTTTATTAGGACAAGATAATTTCATTAAGTAGATACTGTGAACTATTTTATTAGTCAAAATATAGTGGTTATACAAAATAGGTATAAACTTTTAGCGTCCATCAAGACAACTCAAACTTTATATATAAAAAAAACGAATAATAAAAAATAGATTATTTTAATGAAGAAGGCTATTATTTAAATATATCATATAGAATTTTAACAAAAGCTGTTCGCACTTCTCAGCAAATGCTGAGAATCATTCACCTACCCAATGGGTTAGGCTCTGATATAATTTTAAATAGCTTAGTAGAAGAAAGTATTTAAAGCAAAAGCTAATAATATAAATTTATATAACAAAAATAAAATATTTTGTAAAATGTACCTATATAAATCAATACGCAAAATGAAATATATATATTAGGAATAATTAGGAATAATATAATAATTAGGAATAATACATAAAAATAAATCAGATAGAAAAATAAGATAAACTAATAGACGTCAACTATATCAGTACAAGTAATACTAAAATTATTAAACAATACAAAAATACTAAATCTTAATTATCTAATAAACATATAAGAGGCTTATGGTAACTATATAAACTTTCATAAATATCTAAATTATTTATATTAAAATTAGCAAACATAGCATCAATTAATGTTCCACCATCAGTTGTTGGTTTCTTTTTAGGGTTTAACATAAAAAAATTTAAAGAATTGAAAAAATTTTCTAAAGAACTTGTTTTACTAAAATCTACATTAAAATCACCTACAACTAAAACCTTACATTCGCATCGAATAAGAGGTTCTAAGCAACTCCTAAGATTTGCTAATTTTGCCGTAGGTGATTTATATACAACTAATATGGTTATATTATTATATACAATTTTGCTAATTTCAATATGCTTTCCAGGACCATGACAATCACATTTACTTTCAAAGCTAGACACTAAATGGACAAACGAATTTTTAACATAAATCACTGTTCCAAATGCTATTCGACGGGAAGCTGCTTTGTCCATACTTGTTATTTTAGTAAAGTTTTCAATGTTAATGTTATCGTTTTGGATTGTCCATGTTTCCGAAAAGCACAATATGTTGCTGTGATTAAATACACCATCAGATATTATATTTTTATAGTTTTTATACAAACTTTGAGTATTATGACTTAGAACCTGAATATAATTGTGAGTTTCATGCAAATATTGAAATTTAGGAATTAAAACATTTTCCCGAAGTCTAATTATTTCATTATTTACTAAATTATTTGCTAACAGAGGTGGCGGTGGTTCAAAATTGCCCAATATATATAAACCTGATAAACTGGTAACTCGGGAACATGCTACATATAGAGAAGACCTGCTAACATGCCTACCAAGTTTAATTACTACATTATCCATGGTTTGCCCTTGAGATTTGTGGATAGTTATACCTTCTGCCACTACCAAAGGAAATTGCTTGCGAATAACGTGCAAAGTGCTTGACCGTCTGGTATGTATTATTTTGGTTTCTAAATCAATAGGCGTGAAATCTGAACAAATATTTTTAGCTTGCATAATAGATGCATACTTTTGACGTCTTTTCTGTCCAGTCAAAGTGTCTAAAAATTTAATCCAAACACGGCGTGCTATAACACGTTGATCTGCAAGAGTTCCCGTTTCGACTAGTTTTAAAATCCGCTAAAATATGAGCTTTAGCCTGATGTGTTCCTGTTCCTCCTGTACAGTCCATAGCCTTCGAAGTATAGCTCGGTGTTTGTAAGCTTCTTAAAACAGATTCATTATATTGAGTGACTTCTTTATTAGAGACAAATAAATGAGGTGCCCGCCTCACTTCATGTGGCAAATCTGAATCTTGAAAAAAACATCTGCTTTGAAACATTTGAATTTCTCTCTGTGACATTTTTCCTTCGGCCAAGTTGCAAAGAGCTTTTGCAAAGTCAACATCGTCCCTCTGTCTCATTATTTCCGTCAACTCAAATATTTTAAATTGTTCCCATAGAGAAGGACCTACTAATTCTAACATTGCTTCATTTGCCGGAACTTGAAAAATATACCTATCACCTACTGGTTTAAGTGGCTTGTATCTATCTCCTGTTCTGCATCTCTAACAACTGAGGCTCTACGTCGACGATCTGTGTTTGCCACTCGTTCGGTGTCTCTTACTCCAGGATTAAAACGAGTTCTACGACGACGATTAGTATCTGCTTCTTGTTCAGATATTCTGACCCCAGCTTCTGACCGAGTTCGACGGCGGCTTGCTGTATTTGCTTCTTGTTCTGCATTTCGAACTGATCTAAATAAGCGAGCTCGACGCCGTCGTCCTGTATCTGCTTCCTGTTCAGCTGTTCTAACTCCTAATTCTGAACGAGTTCGACGGCGACTTGCTGTATTTGCTTGTTGTTCTGCATATCGAACTGATGTATTTAAGCGAGCTCGACGACGGCCAGTATCTGCTTCCTGTTCAGCTGTTCTAATGTCTAATACTGAACAAATTCGACGGCGACTTGCTGTATTTGCTTGTTGTTCTGCATTTCGAACTGATCTAATTAAGCGAGCTTGACGCCGACGACCAGTATCTGCTTCCTGTTCAGCTGTTCTAATGTCTAATACTGAACGAGTCCGACGGCGACTTGCTGTATTTGCTTGTTGTTCTGCATTTCGAACTGATCTAATTAAGCGAGCTCGACGACGACGGCCAGTATCTACTTCCTGTTCAGCTGTTCTAATGTCTAATACTGAACGAATTCGACGGCGACTTGCTGTATTTGCTTGTTGTTCTGCATTTCGAACTGATCTAATTAAGCGAGCTTGACGCCGACGACCAGTATCTGCTTCCTGTTCAGCTGTTCTAACTCCTAATTTTGAACGAATTCGACGGCGACTTGTTGTATTTGCTTGTTGTTCTGCATATCGAACTGATGTATTTAAGCGAGCTCGACGTGGACGACCAGTATCTGCTTCCTGTTCAGCTGTTCTAACCCCTAATTCTGAACGAGTTCGACGCCGACGCCCAGTATCTGCTTCCTGTTCAGCTTCACGATATTGTGGATTTGATCGAGCTCGACGACGACGTACAGTATTTATGTGCTGTTCAACCTCTCGAATTTGTGAATTTAATGTAATAGTTCGCCGCCCTTCGGTGTTTCTTTCTTGTTCTGAAGTTCTATGCAAAACTTTTTCTCGTTTTTGTCTCTTACGAATTACATCTCGTTCTCTTTCTGCTTCCCTTGCTGTAGTGCTTTCCCTTTTTTTGTGCATGTACAATGCTTGCCGCGATGGAATGTCACTGCTCGAATCACTTTCCATTTTCTAATAGCAAAATTTTTCACTTTATAAAAAACCTCTTAAAATTGTTTAATATTTAAAAAATACTAATAATCCGTTTACTATATAACACAACCTTTTAGCTTCTTGTTAAAATAACAAATGAATGTAACGGAACTAAAATAGTCTATAAATAGTATATAATAGTAGTAAAATAGTAATTAAAATAAAGTGGTGGGGTAAAGACATGTATGATATATATGTCCAAGTAAATTAGAGGTACAGTATTTTTTAATAATTAAATTAAAAGTTCACTATTTGTACCTTAAAAAAAGGTAAAAAATATACCGCCTTTATTAAAATTAATGTAACTACTTTACGCGTATAATTCAGTAATACTAGAAAATTATTTAATACCTTATCTACACTTTACTTACATAAACTTATTACCTGTAATTTCTTTCATACAATGTAATAAAATGGAAATATTGCTCTAAATTCAGGATATATATTTTTTATATAAATGTAAGCTCCCACAATTTTTAATAAATTTATTTCTTAACATCCGTTTTGCTAATTTTGAAGAATATGGAGATTATATAAATAATTTCTTATAATTAAAACAATTATTTTAATAGTAAGCCGAAATAAAAATAAGATATAATTTTATATTAAATTTATTTATTATTTTGGAAAAATAATCATAAGTATTTAAATAGAACAGAAAATATTCAATAAAAAAAGAGTATTAATAAACAAAATTGTTTTGTACAAAAATAAATGTTTTTACTCTGTTAAGAAAAATGATATTAAAATTTAGATGGGAATAGTTATATTGTAAGTATATTATATAATGCTTCCCGTAAGTTCATCGATTGTGAATTCATCGCAAACGAATTCATCTAATGTGAGTTTATGAAATGATACTTAATCGAAAAGTAGTGCGTTAAATGATCAATAGAGTTACTGCTTGACGTAAAAAATATTATTATTTAATACTAATTATACCTTATACATATTTGACTTTATTTTATAAATGGACATGTATAGTTTATACGAAATTACGGATAATATATATTTGTTTTAAACGTGTTTTTTTATTTAAATATGTACATCTATAAAAGAAAAACGTTCGTCATTAAAAAACGTTTTACTCAGCAAAATCACAATTCGATTACCTGTATTCCGATATTTTTTATAAAATAAAAATTATTGTTTTAATGGTATTTCCATTTTTCCAGGTATATAGATAATAATTTTTTAATCCTTTTTGGACAATTTTTACTAATGTTTTGCTAAATATTCCAGGTTGTTAAAAATAATATTTTTTCGATAAACTATAAATAACAAGAATTAATCATTCGATGAATTCTTATGAGATGAATTAGTTTGTGATAATTACCAGGAATAATGTACAATAAAAAAATGTACATTATTACATAATATTTATTCCAAAAAGAAGAAATGTCATTTTGGAGTGATACATAATTATATAAATATATTTTAAAATACAATAATAATTATATTTTAATAAGTTTTTAAAAATATTGTGTTATAAAATTACAAGTGAATTAAAAATGTAATTTTTTGAATTTCGAAGGGCCACAACGGAAAGGGGAGGGGAGATACGGATACAATTTCTTCAGAGACTCTAGTTATTTTTTAGATATCTCTTTGGTACATAAATTTCAGCCTTCGATAATAAGCAGTTTGGGAAATACAGGGTGTTAAAAAAACTGAAAAAAGGTGTATGAAGATAACGGTATTTTTATACATCAAAGAATTAAATTTTGTATAATTTGTTAACTTCACCAAAAAGGACAAAAAATTTCCTATCTTATAGCTTTTACAGACCTCAAAAATTTTTATTGCTTTAAAAGTTATTAGATGTTCAATATGGGCAATTTTCGAACTTGGAGGGGGAATAACTTAGAGGGGAAAAGAGATAGAAGAAAATTTTGTTCTACTGGACCTATTAGTTTATTACTATCTATCTATGGTCAAAATTTTAATACTCTATCTTAATAGATGTAGAAGTTTGTGTAAACGGACGGACAGACGGACAGACAGAGTGAAACTAATATACACATTTCTTCCAATTTGGTTGGAAATGTGCTAAAAACGGGACAGAAATCATCATTATAGTAACCTGAATTTAATAAGAAAGCCTATCTTAGAACGTATTCGAATAAGAATGGTGTTCCAATTTCCAATTGATCTCATGCACCTTTTAAATTTAGGAGTCACCAAAAAAATTCTAACATTAATTTATAAAGGCCAAACAAAATACGGTTCCGTTTCAAAGCAAAATAAGGAAAGGTATCTACAGATATCTTTTCGGCTTATTGTTTTGAAAACCATATGCAATTATAGAAGAAGGCTACAAGCAAAATATTATTAAACAAACGGGCTTTCAAAAACGTATACAACAGGCAGAAAATTATGAAACATATGCGAAATTTTCAACAGAACATTACACTTTATCGAATCAAATACCTGATGACTGTTGTTTTGTTCGCAAAATTATGACCCATGATATTGCCAAAGAAATCAATTTCGCTGGGGACAAAAGGGAAATTGTCGTCCAAAAAATGGGACAAATTTTGCAAATGCTTTTTTGGTAAGTTGTCATTCTTTCAATAATTAATATATATTTCTTAAACTTAATTTAATTTTCTTATAGAAGCTGTTCAAACGAAAAAGCTACCGCCACAACCATACAGATACTCTACTCTTATAGTACAGAGTAGGAATAAGAAAACTCAGCTATATTAGGTTCACGCAAAATCAATAAAAAAAACTTTATTTTTAAAAATTGTTGACCGCAAAGTCGTTGAAAAACTTTTTTTTTAAAAATCTTAATTGACATCTAAATTAATTAATTCCAAAATCATGATGTAAAATATCAAGGTGTGATGAATATGAAATGACAATAATTTAAAAAAAAATCAAATGAAAAGTAACCCTCAGTGACGTCATTGATTTTACAAAAACAACGATCCATCACACCTTGTTTTTTTTACATCCTGTTCCAAAATTATAATATTATGTGACTGGAAATATTTTAAGAATAATTATTGGCTATTCTTAAAATTATTGATTAAAATTAAAAAAGAAATTAAAAGATCTTAGTAATTTGGAATATTAAAAATAATTGTTAATTTTTAAAAAGTTATAAATAAAAATTATAAAAGTTATTTTTAATAAAAGTACATTACATATATGCTTTATTAATTTATATTTGGTAAGTTTTTTACATACAATATTTATTGTTTCTTCTCCTTATTTCCTAATGCTAAAATATGTTGGCGTTTTATAAAAATTTAACTTTTATCCATATAGTTCAATACATATTTTAATACATATTACTTATTATATTTAGCTATTTAAGTGTATTGTATAGTACAGCTTTATCGAGCTGCATGAGAGGTGCGTAAAAATAAATATTACCAGAATTACGTGCTAATTATCCACCAAATTTAAAAATTTAAAAACAAAAAGCGGGGAGTAGTGGGTGTAGCTCGATATCTCCCGAATACAGGACGTACAGCGTCGGCGTCTGTCAAAATCGGTTTATTTTGTATGAGAGCTCCCGAAATAAATCGTTAAAACTGTTTGTAGTACTTAATACGCCCGTAAAAATTGGAAATTCCAATTGTCGACGTTCGTACGCCGCGTATTTTGGGAGCTCTCATACAAAATAAAACGATTTTGACAGACGCCAACGCCGTACGTCCTTTATTAGGGAGAGGTCTAAATTAATGATTTTAAAATAAAGTTAAAGTTAATGCTGATAGTTTTAAAGTGAAGTAGATTAAAAGTAAAAAAAGTTAAATTATTAAATAAAACTAAATATGAAACGAGGAAGGCCTGGTGTTACTGATTATAATTTGTTGGAAGTAGTTTTAGTTGAAAACAAAGATAGAATATTAGTTCTTGTTGATGGGGAAAAGAAACTTATTTCGAAATCAGATTGTGTATGGAAAGAAATTGGAAATCACTGCAAAAAGGATGATTTGGCTCTGTATAATATTTCATGTGTGTAATGTGTGTAGAAATAGCAAAAATATTGTTCTTAAACAAAAAACATGTAATGTTTTATTTATATGAAATAATTGCTCTCAATCTCAATATAAAGAAAATTATGCACTATTAGTATTATTATAATACATATTATATTATATATGGTTCCACCCAATAAGAGCGAAAACAAAAACAGCGAATCCAAAACAGCGAAAAAATAAGAGCGAATACAAAATGAGCGAAATACAAAATGAGCGAAATGCAAAATGAGCGAAAGATATAATTAACGAAATCCGACTTATGAAATGAAAAAAAATCGCGCGATTTTTTTCATTTCATAAGTCGGATTTCGTTAATTATATTTTGAAAATTTAAAAGCACTCTACAACAATTAAAATGTTAATACTAGTTGTTTTTATAAATTTAACAAGTATGCGATCAATCATATTGGTAATATTAAAAATATTTTTTTCATAAATATAATTTCGTGCAAGATATTTGTAATAAATATTTGTAATAAATTTTTTAAAAATGTCGCTTGAATATACGAGAAGCCAAAAAGGTTTTGTTCTTTTAAAAAATAATGGTTATCGTGATACAGCTAAAAAAATAGAAGACCTGGTTAATGATTACGAAAACCGTAACTTAATTGATTTTTTACGGGGTATTGCACACAACTTTAATTTCCAAATTTAATTCGTGTATTATAGTTTTATTCAATTATTTAATATTGTGGGTTATTTAAAATGCGAAAATTAAATTTATCGTTTGTTAATTAGAAAATTATTATACTTCTGATAATTTGTATAAGTTTTTGTCTATTTAATATATTATCAAAGTTATGGAACTTTCGCTCTTTTTTATCTTTCGCTCTTTTTATTATCGCCTTTTTTTCTTGCGCTTTTATTTTTTCGCTCTTATTAATTCGTTCTTTTTGGGTGATACCATTATATATACATACCCTGAATATAGGTTTACATATAAATATAACCATATATATATATAACCCTGAAATATTAATACAAAATTTAGTAAGTGATGCAATTATTATAAATGTTACATACTTTTAGAAGTGAAATGACCAATTTCAAATTTGACTTTTCTAAAATCCAATGAAAAACTTCAACGTTCAACACCCGTCTAACTATATATATATATGTGTCCGGGTCATAATGTCGACTGAGGAAATGTCTACTGAGAAAAAGTCGACTGAGAAAATGTCGATTGAGGAAATGTCGACTGAGAAAAAGTCGACTGAGAAAATTTTCACTGAATTAATGTTGCCTAAGAAAATGTTGATTGAGAAAATACTGCGCAGTATTGAGAGATTTTACCAATTTTTATTCAACACTCTAATAAAATAAACATGTTTTTTTTATATGCAATCTAGTTTTCCAGTATGAATAAATCATTCAATAGTTTTTAAAAAGTATATAATATAATTTATTGTACGCGAACAAATATGGAAGGGCAAATAATTCCTAGTAACAAAAACGGTAAAAAATTACTATTTGGAGGATACATATTTCATTGTGAGAAGATGACTTCGGTTAACGAAACTAAAGTGTATCGTTGGCGATGTACAAAGAGTAAAAGCCATTCCTGTCCCGCTAGAATTTCAAGTACAGAAAAGACGGCAAATTTACACATAATTATGAAATCTCCAGCAAAGGAACATACACATGAACCATCAGCGTATGAAAAGGATGTTAATCAAGTAAACAGCTCGATTAGAATGCAAAATATGTTATTTTTATTATTTTATTTTAAATATAAATAATTATTTATATTTATTTTTTCTTTTAGTTTTTTTTATTGTTTCTAGAAGAAATATATTGTTATAATTTTTTTTATATTTTTAATTACGTCGACATTTTTTTTAATATTTTTAATTGTAGGTAAATTATCAGTCGACATTTTCCAAATCGACATTTTCTCAGTCGGTATTTTTTTTACAGTCGATATTTTCACATATTCTACATTTTCTAAATCGACATTTACAACTTTATCGATATATATATACCGGCAAGTTATTGGGTAATTGAGTACATTGCTCAATCGAAGGTGTAATTTCGGATTACGAAAAGGAAATTGTTATTGCGACTTGTACCATTAAAATTGTCGCTTGCAAAGATGGGCAATGCAAAAGATCATTGACGAACCCAATACGATCTAAGATTGCAAAAGAAATGGTTGACACAAAAACAGCTGCAAGTGCCAAACAGAGAGAAATTGTCAACAAAGAAATGGTCAACAAAGAAAACGGAGCGAAAGTTTCTACAGCACGCAAGTATTACGGGATGCACCAATCTGAGCATATGAGAAGACAATATGTAAATGATCATCCGATCACAGCGTTAGAATGGTTTCAGCTTGACATGTTTCCAAACACAATTATATGGTTGTCACTAAATCCATTTTACGTTCACTGGTATTCGCAACAGTTACATGTTTGGTATACCTATAAAAGATTAAATACAAACCCTAAGATTCGCATCGATGCGGCCGGCACAACGTTAAGTCCACAGTCCACTTAAACACGTGGATGGGTCAAGAATGGGACAATTTTTTTGTTTTCGGCTGTTATTAATTGTCCTGCAGGCCAGTTACCAGTCACACAAATGCTGACAGAAGGTCAGCATACCCTTCATATATCTAATTGGTTACAAGAGTGGTTGCTACCATCAATCACAAAGACAGATGAGGTAGTGAGCGATTTGTCAAAGGCTCTTTATTATAGCAGCGATTATTTCATTTACAAATTTAAAACCATCCTTGATTATCTAAATGCTTTTTACAATGTGAAAAATATACCGTGCTATATTAGGATTGATGT
The DNA here is from genome assembly GCA_949752835.1 of Empis stercorea. Taxonomy (NCBI): domain Eukaryota; kingdom Metazoa; phylum Arthropoda; class Insecta; order Diptera; family Empididae; genus Empis; species Empis stercorea. Next base: position 72,435,984 of record OX457085.1, on the reverse strand, counting down.
TGCCCCTTTTATTAAAACTTACGCTAATTTGTCATCAAAACTCGTAATGATTGTGAAGCGGCTTTACAAATCAGACATTGGACAAACCATTTTTGCGCGAGATATTGCAATTGACCCAAAATTGCTTCTCATCTAATTCGGTGTATTATATTATTATTCATAAATATATATTTTAATAATATTGTAAATTAATTAAATTAAATATAAAAATTAAATTACTTATGTAGCATTCACGAGTGCCAAATGGTTTTTTAAATTTTCAAATTAGTTCTTGTCAACTTTATTTTGGTTAGACTTTTTAATTAGTTTTTTTTTACTTATAAGATAGTAAATAAATTTTAATATATGTACATATAGGAACTTTGAAGTGTTCAGTCTAATAGTTTTACATTTTGAGTTGAATTAGTAGAATCAATAAAAAAATAAGTATTCAATTATTCAATATTTAGTAGATTCAATAAAAAATAAGTATTCAATTTTTTCCCATTATAATGTATATATATTTGTAAGTGACTAAAAGTAATTTGACAATATATATTAAACAATATTTGAATACTGAAATTTGCTTTGAATATTGTTTTATTTTGTTTTGTTTAGTACTTGATATTTACTTACATAACTTCAGACAATTGATGAATAATATGCAAATTTGTAAAATATGCGATCGAAATAAACGCACTATTCCCTATACAATTTTAATATTATTTATTATACTTATACATAATGTAATCGCCGAAAAGATACCCGAGACGATTACCGATGACTATGATAATGACAGTTATCATCGAAATTTTTACTTTGATTTATTAATATAGAAATAAACGAAATATACATCGCCAAACAAACTGCTCTTGAACCTAACGGGTATTATCACCTAGCGTTAAGTAAAAAACTTTTAAATGATTGTAAAACTATTCCCATGTGGAGTTGTATAGTTCGAGACCATTTTGGATATGGCAATATTCCTGCTTCAAGTGCAGCGATCGAGTCGGAATTTAATATTTTAAAAACAAATGACTTGAAGCGACAACAAACAATAAGGGTTGACTATTTTCTTCAAAAACATATATCCTCGTGCAAATGAGACGATACACAATAAAAACTAGCTTGAAACTGTGGAAATCTCTGATGTGGTAAATTATGATCATAAAACTAATAAAAATATAATATTTTTAAATAAGTACATAACAGGGATTATAGAGTAGAATTTAAAATAATTTTTTACCTATACTAAATAAATTTAAGTAGTTTTAACTACACAGTAAAAAAAATGTGAATTTCACAACGCTAAAAATTGTACAATCTTACACACTTTACTTTCAAACATAAATTTAAATGTAATATTAAATTTAAAATATGTTAAATATTATTTTTAACAATTTTTTTGCAAAATATCACATGTCAATTCAATTTTCTTGTATAAAATTTAAATAAAAATTCTTAAAATTTATAATTGCAATCAGAAATATATTCTGCACTAAGGTAATGGAATTAAAAATTATTTTGGGTAAAAATACATACAAAAATGTAAGTCCAAAATCAACTAATTTAGCGCCATCATCATACAACTCATATGAAATAAGTAATTAGTTAAATATAATGTGAAAATAAATCTTCTTAGTTAAAATTTTAATTTGAGAATTGTTTTTAAGTTCGAAATGCTATTAATAACTTTTTGCAGTTAAAATCGCACACTTTATTGCAAATGGTTTTTCCTGTCAATATTTCAATTTACTTGCGAATGTAAATTAACGCATATTAATGTATTATCATCTTGGCTATTGTATTTAAAATAGTGCACATTTATCTATTCTCTTGCCTACTAAGAAAATTAAATGTTCTCATTTAAAAATACCGCTAATTACGGATTTTTGTATTATACTATATAGAGTAGTTAAATGACAGTTCTACCAATTAGCAAAATCAGCTGATAATGTCAATGTCAAATGTTCTGGAGGAGTATAATCAAATATATTTGTTCGTAAAAAGGATTAATTTAAGGTTTAAGGTCTGTGTTTTTAATTAGAAATATCGAATAATTGTAGCTGATTAGGTGAGTTTAATATATATGTATTATAATTAAATTAAAAGTGGTCTGCAAATGTTGAAGTACATACTTTAATTATCAGATATGGAACTTTCAGCATATACAAAAAACCTTGATCCTCTTTATAAAGTTAGGTATGAAAGCAAAATTGAGCAAATTGGCAAGGATCCTTATGTATTAAATGGTATAAATAATTTAATACCAAAAAGTGTAAAAATTTCCAATATTTTGCACTATTTGTTAAATTCAAAATCAGTTTTCACTGGTAATTTAACAAATAATAATAACAGCTTACATAAAGGCCAGGAGCTATTTGATGCTGGATGGGTGCTGGAACTTAAAGGACAGCTTATAAACGGTTATAATGTCGTTATTGGAAAAGTATATTGAAAATTGGAATATTTACAATCATATTTTATTTTTTAATTTTATTACAGGTACTTCACTCTCAGAAATTAAATGAACCACCACTAAAGTGCTGGGTTTTGATCAAGCAGCAAGGAGATATAATATCTGCCCATTGCCAATGCATTGCTGGGTTATACGAGACTTGCAGCCACGTAGCAGCAATACTTTTTGCTCTGGAAAGTGTAAATCGTGGGTCACGAACAGAACAGGCAAATATTTGTTAAAAAGTACATATAAATATAATTATAAAATTACCTTATTATAAATATATATTTAGCTGTCTACAACCGATGTATCTTGTTATTGGCGTAAACAATAAACCCTTACTAAATTAATTTAAAAGGTTTAAATTAATTTAAACCATTTGGCACACAGCCTTATATCATAAACTTTTACTATATCCTAATTTCATTCTCATTATAAATAAAATACATTTATTTTAATTTGGCATGATAAATGATTTTTGTTTTATTTCTTTATCATAATTACAATTTTTTCTTGTTTTGTTTTTGTTTTTTGTTTGTTATTCAATATCTTCATCATCATCCAGCACTATCGCATGTTTTATTACAGATGGACTTAAATTAACTAATGCACAGCAAACTCTAACTATGGCGTCATAGCACGAATTCCCATACATTTTCTTTCCTACACACGTAATAGGTTGTTTATTTGATACAATAAGATATTTTTGTCTTGTTAAACCTATTACACGCTCCACATGAATTCTTATTTCAGCCTTCTGTCTGGTATCTTCTACATCGAATGCATCTAACTGCGCTTTTTTTCCTTTAAATGCTGGCATTGTTACTTCGGCTCCTACTTTTTTCACTGCTTGTTCTATTAAAAAACCACGATCTGATCTGATCTGAATTTTCAGTAATAAATTTATCACTGCATCTTCCTCCGAAAATATTGGAAATATTTATAATTGATCCACTTGGTGCTATTCCAATTAAAAACTTTAGAGTTTCATGGTTTTTATAATTTGAATATTCGGAAGCTTTGGCTAATTGATTACCTTAAAATATATATTAGGATTAAATAAAGATATATAAATACAAATAAAAAGCATAGGTGAATATTACCTGGTTTTTCAATAAATACTTCAAAGCAGTCAATAATTACTGCTAATCTGTCACCAAAAATATTTTTAAAAAGTTCTGGTGTATAATGAATGCGTACCTCTTTCTTTGGCCAAGAAACAAAGGTACCTAATTCTTTATCGAGAACAAATAAACATTCATAAAAATTTTTTGATAGAGATAGATGTACCAAATTTATATTTAAACTTGATGGTAAATTATTTTCTATTGTCTGGTATATTATTTTTAAAGTGTTAAAATGAGATAAGCCAGTGAAATAATTAGTTTACTTATCATCATTATTGAAGAAATCCATGTTTATAATATCCACTCTATTACAATTAGTTATTCGTGCTTCCGTTTTCATATCTTGAATTTCGACATTATTTACTTTAATAATTCCTTCCAACTGATGAATTTTAATTTTTTTTATTTTAATTTCTTCATCTTTTTGAATAATTTCCAAATTTGCTTTTTTTAATTCTCTATCTTTATTTTCAATAATGTTTCGGTAATATTTAATCATATTACCAATAATTTCAGTTTGAGATGCTAAAAATATTAGTTGTTTATTTATTTAATAATTATTATGAATTTTTATTATTAAATATAATAAAATTAAATATTTTACTTGAATCTTTGTTATTAAATATTTTACTTGAATCTTTGTACGACACAACTTCAGTAGTAGAATTATCTAATTCACATGTAGCACTATCAGTAGATATCGATACTGTTGATGAACTTTTGGATTTTTCCAATTCAAGCTCTATTTTTTTGCCTTTCAAATCTTTTTAGATTTTGTGCTGGATTTTTGGGCACATTATATCCTAATTGTAAGGTTGGAACCCAATCTGGGTTAAGAGCATCTTTCAGTTTAGCACTTTTACCTGTGAATTAAGTTATTACATATTGTTAAAATAAACTTAAAACTTCCATTTATACCTGATATAAAATGCTCGCTACAAACACGAGCATGTAAAGTATTACAATTCTTTCTATTTATTGCTGCCATCCAAAGTCTTCTTCGCTTTATTGAAAGCAGATTTTCTGCTTTGGATTTGTTGCAAATAGCCGGAAACCGGAAAAAACTATGATTAGTGTTTTTAGTTCGATCATTGGAACAATTTATTATATAACAAAAAGATGGCATTTTGATCACGACTAAAAAGAAATTAAATATTTCAAATTTAAACAAAGCTCTAAAAAATTCATAATACCAAATTATATTTCAGTTTAGAGATTGGGTCGAGGAGCGCCAGAAAAAAGCCCGAATCGTGACGTCACGTCATACCAATGTTTTTTTCTGAAAAAGAGCTTTTATATTCTTTGTGTGTATGCGTTCGTAATACATTATTTGATGTTTTTATAGGAATGCGGCGTTGCCATATAATGTATAATTATATGTGATGATAAAATTATCCAACAAATTTTGATTTTTGGAAACGAGTTCATATTTCATAATATAATATATCAATACCGTACACATATGTAATATATCTATTATTGCTTGACCACATATTTATGGGTAACGAAATTAATTTTACTTTCCCTTTATTGAATTTACAATTATTTTATATAATATAATATGTAAATAGCATATGTATAATATTATCTGATCAGATATTATAATATTATATATGTACTAAATATAGTTATTCTTATATCCATATATTTATATAATATAAAATATTATATAAATATATATATTATATAAAATAATTGTAAATTCTATAAAGGGAAATTAAAATTAATTTCGTTACTCATAAATATCTGATCAGATATATTGTATTGGGGGTTATTCTACAAAAGGGTGTATTTGAATGAAAACGGTCGCATTTAATTTTTTTTAATGAAATATCAATATATGTATATGTATATTATCCTGGATGAAATTATGTATGCCCATATTTTCATCTGGGATTTTCTCTAGCACCCCTGGATAGATTGTGCTGATATCTAGGAAACACATTCAAATTAGTGGTCTGGATGAAATTATGTATGCCCATATTTTCATCTGGGATTTTCTCTAGCACCCCTGGATGGATTGGGCTAATATTTGGTAAACACATTCATTATATTGTTCTATAATTAACTATGCCAGTGCTCCTCCATTATTTCCCACAAAATATCAGAAATCACGTTTTAATCATATAACCATCTTCCAAGTAAAGCTAATGGAGGAGTTCTGGCATACTTAACAATAGACCACTAATTTAAATGTGTATACCAAATATCAGCCCAATCCATCAAGGGGTGCTAGAGAAAATCCCAGATGAAAATATGGGCATACATAATTTCATCCAGACCACTAATTTGAATGTGTTTCCTAGATACCAGCACAATCCATCCAGGGGTGCTAGAGAAAATCCCAGATGAAAATATGGGCATACATAATTTCATCCAGACCACTAATTTAAATGTGTTTACCAAATATCAGCCCAATCCATCCAGGGGTGCTAGAGAAAATCCCAGATGAAAATATGGCCATTCAGCATTTCATCCAGGATAATATATGTACTTATATTGATATTTCATTAAAAAAATGAAATAATATCCTTCCTGAATTTTTTTTTTAGATTTTACCTACTTTTTTTTAACTTCATTTACCTATAAAAATTGAGTATGTAAATAAATTTGTAATTATTTTTACACTTTTATAAGCCTGATCCAATTTTTGAAAAAAAACTACACCTGAATCTAAAAATCCACCTCTCATACATTTTATCTGAAAAACAAAAAATATAAAGAAAATATGTAAACTAAAAATTATGTTATTGGTAATAAATATTTTCTATATACATCCATCCATATGTTATGTACAAACAAGGTATTATTCATAAAAAAAATCAAAATTGCAAATAAAAAATAATTTGAAACACACACAAACAAAAAAAGAGCTTTCATTGACAATAAAACTGTTTAAAATTGACTTCAGCGCTCAAAGTTCCCTATCAGAGACTAGCTACACTAAATTTCACACATTTTCTTCCAAAAAATTTTTGAAAAAAAGAGGTTTTTATATAAAAATTTAATTATTAGAAAAATGATAACAAATATCAAAAATGTAAAACATACATCCGTGAAAAATATATTCAATCTTTATTCTGTAGAAAAAAAAATATCAAAATATGTAAGGGTTTACTCATAAAATGGGCAATAAAATGGTCCACTTTAAGGTGCGGGGACAGGTATATGGGGGGGAAAATTAAAAAAGTAAAACACCTATCCGTGAAATTAATATATTCTTGATATGTTATAAAAATTTCGTGGAAGAAAATGTTCACTGGTTTTGTATAAAATGGGCAAAACAATTCCTCTATAAAACACTAAATTGCGCTCCGCGAGCCTTAATCAAAAAATATTTACCTTTCTACAATTGAATATTTACGTTTTTACTCCGCCAGAGCTAAATGGCAGCAAAATGACATTTTCTACTGACAGTTCTTTTAACTACTCTATTCTATTTACAAACACTGGTCCCTTTAATACCATTAAATGTGTCATAAAAACAATTAAAAGTTTAATGAGAGTGAGACGCACATTATTACATCTCATTTTCTCATTATTCATTACACTTTGTTAGAGCAAAGTACGCGAACGTGATTAAACAAGTGCGTGGTTTTTTAAGGTAAAAATAATAAAATTCTAAGGTAAAAATAATGCAGTGCGAAAATGTGAAATTAGTTTTATTAATATTATAAAATATAATAAACATTTATATTTCCACCGTATGGAAGAAAATTATAAATTTAAATGTGCCAGTATAAAATGTGGTCAGTTTTTTAAAAAATATAATGCTTTCCGATCACATTTTTATAGAAATCATAGCGGTACAAATGAAATTATAAAAATTAATTTGCAGTGTAAATGTTGTGATTTTGTTGGAAGTTCAATAAAAGAAATTGTTAACCATTCTACAATGCATTTTTGTGAAAAAAGAAATGTGCAGTGCCCTTTTGTAAATTGTACAAAATTCAAATGAATTTAAATTAAAATCAAGTTTAGTTAGTCACATATTTCGAAAACATAAGAATCAACCATATGAAAGTAGTGGTGAATGTAATATTAATAGTGACATATTCACAAATTTCCAGCATATGGAACAACCGGCTTTTTGCAATAATATTTCTGATATTTCGTTCAAATTTTATGAAAATAATGTTAAAAAATCTATTTCTTTATTATTTTTGAAACTGAAAACAAAACTTAATTTGCCAGAACAAGTAGTAGAATATTTTATTTCTGAATTCAAAAGTTTCAGTGAATTTAATGCAGCAATGTCCAAAAATAAAATTATCAATTTCTGTAGTAGCCATAACTGTCTAAATATGAAAGACGAAATGTTGAAATTATTGTGCTCATCAGAAATTGCCGAAATTTTTGAAGAATTGGATACGCCCTACAAAAGATTAAATTATTACAAAGAAAGTTTTGCATATGTCGACCCTGTTGAAATAATTCTCGGAAGAAATGAAGTGCACAAGGAATGTTTCTACCATTATATTCCCATACTCAATACTTTAAGTGCACTGTTTCTCGACAAATTATTTCAACAACAATTTTTAGTATCTGAAAAGCGTGGATTAGAGGATTTTGTAGATTTTAAAGATGGATATGCATATAAAAATAATTCGTTTTTTCAAAGTTCAGAGCCAAAGATTGAAATTAATCTTTTTCAGGACGAATTTGAAGTTTGCAATCCTCTTAGTTCTTCTAAAGGTAAACACTCTTTGCTGGCTGTCTATATGATTATTGGAAACATGTATTCATACTATCGGTCAAAAATAAGTAATATACAGTTAGTTTTACTGTGTAACCAAAAGCATGTTATATATTTTGGCATACAAAAAGTGTTTAATAAAGTGGTGGAAGATTTGTGTACATTAGAAACAGATGGAATTTCTACAACAATTTTGGGAATACAATAATATAAAGAATAATTAGAGGCTCACTTATAGCGATTAGTGGAGACAATTTAGGTTCCCATAAATTAGGAGGATTTGTTGAAAATTTCAGCAAAGCGGAATACTTGTGTAGGCACTGTTTATTTACAAATGAAAACTTACGAATGAAACATATGTGTGAGCAACAACCTAGAAATGCTACAAATTACCAAAAAGCTATTGAATTCTTAAAAAAACAAAAAGAACTTAAATCTTTTAAAGGAATTAAACAAAATTGTGTTTTTAACAAGTTGCTACATTTTAATATATGTAATTCTGGTTTACCACCGTGTTTAGCACACGATATTTTTGCAGGTGTTGTTAAAAAAGATTTTTGTTTGATAATTAAATTTTTCGTAACATATGACTTCTTAAATATGAAGTACAAATTTCTTTCAAAACAATTAAAATCCGATTTATGTTCACCGTATTTAAAAAAAAAATTAGATAAAATGCCAGGAACAGCTTATGAAAATATGAACTTTATATTATTTTTTCCCTTAGTAATGCGAGAAAAAACATTTGATTTGGATTGTGACGTTTGGACTATGTTTATAAAATTGCTGGAAATTTGTCGCCTAATTTGTGCGCCAAAAATATCTTATTTGCAAATTGATAATTTATCGTTTAATATTCAACAGTACTTTTTATATCGCAATAGTTCATTTCCAGAAACAAATTTTCTACCAAAACACCATTATCTTGCACACTATCCAACTTATTCACTACTGGGTAATGCACTTTGACCATAAACATCAATACTTTAAAAATATAATTAGCAAATCAAAAAATTATATAAATATTACAAAAATGACATTCGTTATACCAAGCTTCTTTACAAAACGACAGATTTAGCATGGAAATAGCTGCTGATAAGGCTGAAATACTAATACCTGGAATGTTTCCAGATTTTTTGATAAAAAACTATAAATATGTTTCAAAGGCAGTTACCATAAAGGGCCCAGATTATAAACAAAATCAGTGCGTAATAATTGGAATTGATAATTTATACTACTTAAAGATTTTACATATTAATTCTATATTTTTAAAAGAAAATTTTGAAAGTGTTTGTTTCTATGGAAAATGTAGCTTAATGGAGTATAATTATAAAGAAGGTGTTTACGAAATATGTAAAAAATTTGAAAGCTATGATCATGTTACATACGGAGAATTAGCTTCAAATGTATCCTGCACATTATATAAATATGATAAAGAAATTTTATTGTCACTTCCATACTCTATTTATAAATAAGATTTATAAAACTAATTTCAAATTTTTAACAAAAAACTAGTACAATAATAAATAACTAAACTAATAAAATATATCGAAAATAAATATACTTTAATTTTAGCTAAAATAATCGTATCAAGTATCATTTAAAATGTCATCAGAAAAAATACTTTTTAAAATATGGAATTCAGACAGAACTGAAAAAAAACTAATAATATCCGAGCCAATATTGGAAAATATTCTTATGCCGGTATGATAATGGCTTGTTCAATTTTTCAGAAACTATCCATTTAGAGGGAGAGGTAATATTTCTTATATGAGAAAAAGATATGAGTGCGAGTAACACGCTATATTGAAAAACATCCTGAAAGTAAAAAAAAATCCAAAAAAAATCCATGTCGCTAATGATTTGTCACTGTGTAGCAGCAACAAAACCATTTCTGTCAAAAAAAATCAAAATTTTTTGGGATTTTTTTTGGATATTTTTTGACATTCATGATTGTTTTCAATATTCAAGCATTTTTTTTTTTTTATTACAAATCGCCGCTTGTATACTTGTTTGCTTCATACGCCATTTTAGAGTTTTTTGAGTTAGGACCATATCTGTAGTGTTTGGGAGATTCTCTTTTTAAAATTGCAATCCGTTTTTTCTTATCTCTAATAGTTACTGAGATATCGAGTAGCAGTTTTTCTCCACATCCACTTCTTTTTTTTTCAATACTTGCTTGCCTCACTTCTCAAAAATCAGAAAAAAGGTAGCACGTAGAGCAACTTTTGTATACATTTTTCAAGTTATTTTTATTAAATGCTTTTTTGCTCTATATAAATGAGCAATGTACATGAAACATTAACATTAATATTAAATTAATTTTTTTGCTCCATATCCATTGCTCATTGATATAGAACTTTAGTGCCATTTTTTTTTTACTTTTGCCTTATACCCATAGTAATTGTCATAGTCATTATATTATAAGATGGACATGGAGCCGTGCCAGTTATCTTCGGGACCCGTCTTGAAACACGGACCAAGAAGTCTAACATGTGTAAATTGTAAGTTGCAAATTTAGGGTGGATATGGAGCAAAGTGAAAATGTCAGAGGCGTATGAAGCAAACAAGTATTCGAGCAGCGAAATATCTTTGTCAGATTAAAAAACAAAAACATCATATTTGACAGCATCAATACGACACTATAGTTGTCTCTCATTGAAAAATATTTGTGTTTCAGTCGCACAGACATTTTTTAGTTTATTTTTGGATTTTTTCAAGCCATTATCATACGGGCATTATCGCAGGTAATGAATTTTTTAAAGCTGCCCATACATTTGCGCAACCACGCCACAAACCTATGCAACTTTTTCAGCAACCGTTGCAACCATCAAATAAAAATATTTTTTTTTATCTCGCTGTCAAAAGATTGTCAAATGTCAAATCAATTATTAAAAAAATTTTTGTGTGAAGTTAAAACTTTATTAATTATTAACACAAAAGTTTTTTAATTTATTTTCAAAAAAATTTCTTTTCAAATTTCACACAAATACTAATTTTGACAAGTGACAACAAAATTGATAATTCAATTATTTAAAAATTGATATAAACATATGTTTTTTGGCATCAAACGTCATTTAGGTTGCTCAACTGCCCCATAGACTAAGCAACTTGCAACCAGCAACCAACGCCACGCCCACAAAACTCATTAGCGAAATACAACCTACAGGCTTGTATCCTTGGTTTTATATAGTAGGTAAGAAATATTTTTTTATTTGTGTTAAAAAAAATTATTAACAAAATTGAAAATAAATATTGAACATAAACGAAAATAATATTTTAATAATATAAAGTAATGTCATTTATTTAGAAAATTATAATTTGTAATTAAAAAAATTTTACTTTTTAATTTCAACTCCCAGTCATAATTATTCATTACAAAAATTAAACCACTGTATATAATTTGAATAATATTTTCGTTTCTCTTGTATGATAAAAAAATATTTTACTTACTTTTAAAATTATTTTATTTAATTAATTAATTTTTAATTTTTGCTTCACAGAAACTGATACCGTTCCAGTGATCTATATTTATGCTGATAAGAAAATGGTTAACTCACAGTCGATTTCGTTTAAAGAAGCTTTTATTCAAACATTTAGTTTGTATTATGTGTTAAATGTTCAGTATCCAAAGGAAACATCGCAAACATTGGGTGTTTATTTCGATCCGAAATTGGACTTCAAGTTGCATTACAATTATATTATCAATAAAGCAAATTCAATGTTAGGTTTTATAAAACGGTGGTCAAAAGAATTTGCGGATCCTTATATATATTAAAGTCACTATTTACTTGTCTTGTTCGTCCTAATCTAGAATATGCCACTCAAGTATGGAATCCATACTTTACTTCGATATTCATGTTCGCCGAATAGAAGCAATCCAAAGAAATTTTATTAGATTTGCTCTTCGTCAATTTCAATTGTTGTGAACCCATACATTTTACCACCATATTTAGATAGGTTGAATCTCATCCATTTGACAACATTAGAAAAGAGAAGGGAATTGGCTGACGTGATCTTTCTAACAGTTCATTTTAATTGTTCATTTTAAATAAAATTCAATTTGCTATAATTATCGCTGTAGATCGCATAATTTGTTCAGAATAGCTTTCCATAGAACTTCATATGGAAAGTTTGAACCTATTAATCGGATGCTGATATTATGTAATAAATATCAAAATCAAATAAGAAGTTCAACTTCTAAAAATAATTTAAAAAAGTTAATATTAAGTAACTGAATTGTTTCTGCTATAATAATTGCTATGATTGTTATTACTGTTATTAATTAAATCTTTTGTTTATTACTATACTTAATTAGTAATTTGTAAACACTTTTAAATTGGAATTTATAGCTAGTTAATTAATATGAGTAAAATCAATTAAATACTTGACAATATTCTATTTTTTATATAGAATTAATATTTTTATTATATACATATTAGTATTGTATATATTTTATCTATATTTGATTACTCATAGTTACTATTTTAATTTTATATACTTTAAGAATTTTGTAATTTTGTATATTTTAAGAATTTTGTAAGTTGTTTGATTTAAACACAAATAAATAAATAAAAAAATTGGAATTTATGCAACGATACTTTTTTGACTTCTACACTGAAGCATCAAGGGGCAGTAAAAAAAATATTACGGCTATGACCAAAGTAATTCGACTCAAATTAAAATTGGGAAAATTTATTAATGATGAAAAAACGTTTTAAATGTATTTTTTTTTTTAAATTAAATACTTGATATTTATATTGCTTCATATATTGCTTCATATATTGAAAATATATGAAGCTTTCTGGCGCGGTCTAGATTTCGAAAATTTTTATTTCGAGATTTTGATTTTTCTGGACGTTTTAGATGTCATGTCAGGGAATCAGAATCAGCAAAAAAAAAATTCCGTGTCCGCCGTACGCCGTACGCAAAGTAAAAATACACTTTTTCTTAGAAATAGTATAAGCACTCGTGCGATTTGTACAAAAATTACAACATATATAAAGTAAGGATGGAAATTTATGTGTATGGTATCCTTTTTTGAATACTTTTCCTGCAACCCCCCCTAGCGGAGCGTTGAAAATGCACAATTTTGTGCACTTCAAAAAAATACCCCTAAATATAGTCGGATCTTTACGTTGTTTCACAGATATATGTATAGACGCCATATAAAGAAGATTGTAAGCCCTAGGTCCTCGCCCCCCTATTTTATAGTAATATTAAAACAAAAAATTTGAAATTTGAAATGGCTATAAAACCTGTTTGATTTTATATAAAACATTGTTACTTGTAACATAGATGCAGAAGGTAAGTGCATTTCGATTTCATATAAAAAATTTACCCCCCACCTTCTTTAAGTGGGTGAGAGGGCTTATGTATGAAAAAAGCTATACCCGTTCAGGGGGGAAATGAATTGAAAAAATGAGAAACTATGTTCTTAAATATACTATGTTACACATTCTGCAGAAAAATTAGCCTCGTACCTTTACCCCCCTTCATTCTACAGGTGAAAGAATTTTTATGGGACTATTAAAATTGATTTTTTAACATTTAAAATGGTTATAAGATATGTCACATTACAGATAGGGTCTTATATTTTTAAAGTTAGGTATAATAAGTTGGTGTCTTTCAAAATCATTCAATTTTTTTTACCCCTTTCCCTTTTATTATGGGTGAGGGGGTAAGTTTATGAAAGAGGCTGCAGCACCTCAGCGGGGGACTGGATTGAAAAAATGAGAAATTATTTTCTCAAAAATACACACCTACACCTTCTATACAAAATTGAGACACGTACCTTCAACCCTCTTCATTTCACAGGGGCAAAAAGTTCGAAATTTATAGAATAAAAACATAATTATGTATATTACATTTCGAGTATTTAGTATATATACATAGTATGTATAGTATTACAAATTCGAGTACTTATTTATAAAAACTTGATTGTAATTTTAAATTGTACCACACTGGGAGTTTTGTAAAAATCATAATTTTTATTTAATTCTTCGTTTTCACTAAATCCTAGGTAGATCAAAAGGGTATATGAAGCACTCTTCCAAATTGGCAGCTTTTTTTATTATTGATTTATAAGTTTCCTAATGTATCGATTTATAGAATAATATATATATATATACATATATATATATATATTTATTTTTATATATAAATTATAGAATAATATATATATATATATATATATATATATATATATATATATATATATATTTATTTTTATATTTATATATATATATATATTATTCAATAATGTATAACCTATAAAGAATTTAAATGATTTAAAGTAATGAATACTTGATATTATTTTTTTGTTTTAACATATTATTAATTGTTATTGATTTTTAAGTTTCCTAATGTATATATATATATATTTTTATATATACATGATAATATATATATATATATACATATAAATATATATATATATTATTCTATAATATATAACCTATAACGAGTTTAAATGATTTAAAGTAATGAATACTTGATATTAATAATTTTTTGTATAACATATTAGTATTTGTTATTGATTTTTGAGTTTCCTAATGTATCGATTTATTTATATATATATTAAATATATTTAAATATATATATATATATATATATATATATATATATAAGTTGTAAAAAGTATCGTTGTATAAAATATTTATGTACATATATATATATTTATTATATATACATACATATATGTATATTATAAATATATATATTATTATTATTTTTTGTTTTTAAGTGTAAATTTTGTATACGAACATAATTTTGTATGCTTAATAAATATATAGACAAAAAACTGCTAACGTTTTTTATTCATTATTTTTCCACAGTGACAGACAAAAATAACATGAAAAGTGTAATATTATACAATTTATTTTGTAATTTTGTTCAATTGGTTATCGGTTATTTCCACATTTCAGCTGAAAACTGAAAACAATTGCAGTTAAAATTTTACTTTTCAATCGGTCAATGGAAATTAATTACAACAAAAAATATAATAATACAACACATATTTAATTTCACATTTAGTTACGGAAAGAACTTAAATTTAGGATGGTAATATTACTTTACCACTTTTTTCCATTAAGTTTTATAAGTTAAAAATAAATTCAATGTTATTTTTACAACTCTAAGGATTGCCAACAAATTGCCAACTTTTAAAGTTGTAAAAATTTAAAACTGTGAATGAAAAAAAATTACTACCATTTGAATTAATATGGTTTAACCTTCTTCATTAATATTTAAAAACTATTATTTAGTAAAACGAAAACACTTTTTACAGAATGCATCATTTAAATATTTAATTTGATGTTACAGAATGTTGAAGAATCACATTTCCCATCAGACATGGCTGATTTAATTGACGGTTTTGAATCCGATTAATTTTAGTCAATTAATTTTAACACAGATGTAATCCCAGATCCGATCTAAGTAAAAGAATTGTCCAATGTATTGCGTGTGCGAATGAAGATTATCCGACATGTAGTTACATTATGTCGTATTTCTAAAAAGTCAGTACATATATTTGAAGAATTTTTTGTTGTTGATTCTGAATCGAAAATTGCTGAAGGGTTTGGTCAAACACGTATTATACATTTAGAATGCAACGAGTTAAGTTTAAAAACCATTTAGACTGTGGAATCTGGTAGATTCGAAGAGAATTGGAAAGTACTGGTATCAAATTACAAAAATAATCTCAATACTTACGTAATGACTTTAAATCGACTGACGTTAAAAGTTTCAGCCAGAAAAAGTCAAATGCACCGATTCTCAAAACTTCAGAAATTTTCAACAATACTGTTGTTTTTAATAAAAAACGGTATTCATTATTAAATACAAGTGCTTTTGATGCAAATTTTCATATCATATTTATGTAATACCCGGGACACACCGGACCGAAATCTCAGTTTTCGTGGTTTGAAACTTCAAAAATGGAAATTCATAAGGTTTTAGTACAGTTTTCAGGAATAAATTGAAAACACGAACCTACAAATTTTTAAGGTTTTCGCGAAAATATATTTTAGTGCCATCTATGACAAAATAGAAGAAACGTATTTTTGAAGTTGTCATAGCTAAGTTTCCATACAAAAGTCGTTATTTTTGTCAAAAATTTCAAAAAAGTCAAAAAAGTCAAAAATTAAAAAAAAAATTAAATTTTTTTCAAATTTTTTCAAATTTTTTAAATTTTTTAATTCAAAGAAATAAAAAAAAGGTATGTATAGAAAATAGTTTTAACAAATGATTAGTAATGATTAGTATAATAAAAATTGTTTTTCATATAGATTAAAATGGATATTAAGAAAATTAAAATGGAAAATAACAAACCAAAAAAAGTATATAAAAAACGTCATATTTGGAGCATGGAAGATGAACAAATTCTAATAGATGCATGGAAAGAACGACTACGTGAACTCCGGGGAGAAAAAAAAAACACTCATATTTATGCTGAAATAGCACAACAGCTAAATAATAAATATAGTGGGGAGGAAGTACATAATAAAATACACAATTTAACGAACAGATATAAGTAAGTAAAAATCTATTTGTGGAATTATTTTATGCAATAATTGATGTAATTAAATTATAACAGAAAAGAAAAAGTTAAAGTAGGTCCCTCAGGTGGGAGCCCTTCATCATGGGATAATTTTGAAAAAGTACACGATATTTTACACTCCTCCAATACTATACATTTTGAATCTTTAATAGAAGAAAGTTTTATAGATGGTAAGTTTGCATACTTGTCATATATCCATTTGAAATACCAATATGTCTTTGCAGAATCGATGATGATAGATCCAATTTTGGATGAAGAAATGGACTTTCCTGTAATTTTTTTTAATGAAATTATAATATTTGTTTAATATATTAATGTATATATATACATATATTTTGAATATATTTATTTAATACATATATATATATATATATATATATTTTGAATATATTTATTTAATACATATATATAATATTTTTTTTTAATTTAATCTTAGGAATGTGAAGAAATCAATGATGCATCGTTATCATCAACACCAATAATGTTATCATCACCTTCACCATCGACTTCAGCTACTTCACTATCTGCTTCTACTTCAGTATCTGCAAAAAAAAAAAATATAAAAAAAATGAAGCGTTTCAAAATGAAATTATAAAACAGCTAAAAAAAAGCAATGAATTGGCAGAAGCTGATTCAAAAAAAGCATATGAAATTTCAATGAAATCATTAGAATTGGAGAAAGAACGGAATGAAATGATGCAAAAATTAATGATGAAGTCAATGGATATCCAAGAAAAGTTGTTGCAACGGCTATAAAATCGCTTTTAAACCGAATTATTGTTATTTGTTGAATTTAAATTTACAACATTTTATTGATATTATAATATTACAAAATTCATTTTTATAATTAATGTATAATTATTAATGTATAATTATATGTATAATGATAAGAAATGTATACATATAATATAATTATATGTATAATGATAATATAAATTTATTATTAATAAAAACGTGAATTTTGTGAATTTTAATATGGCTTTT
Organism: Empis stercorea; assembly: GCA_949752835.1. Taxonomy (NCBI): domain Eukaryota; kingdom Metazoa; phylum Arthropoda; class Insecta; order Diptera; family Empididae; genus Empis; species Empis stercorea. The sequence goes on along the minus strand of OX457085.1, from coordinate 72,418,177 downwards.
TCTTGTTTTTTTAGAGAAAATTAAAGAAGATAAATTGTTTTACCTATGTAGGCTGCAATTGCATCTCTCATATTTTTTGCTATACTGTTATAATTACCACTTGTAGTGGTATGTGTTGGTTGTTCTCTTGATTCAGCACTTATTTCCTCTTCTATCCACGTATTCAGCACTTCATCATTTACAGCAATAAAAAAGTTGTGAAGAACACAACAGGCTTTTATAATAATATTAACATTTTTCATTTCGTTTTCGAGGCCTTTTCCAACACGTCTAAATCTTGCCTTCAGATGCCCGAATGCATTTTCGACTACTCTACGACATTTGGATAGAGAGTAATTAAATTTTTTCTCTATCAAATTCGTGCTATACGGATATGGCTTCAACAATATATTTGACAACCTAAATGCAGAATCGGCAATAATCATAATGGGCACGTCCACTCCATTTATATGTTTTGCATTATTTTTTAAAATTTGTGCTTCAGTATGATATTTTTTTAACGATGAATGTTCAAATATATTTGAATCGTGGACACGCCCTGGTGCTCCAATATTAATATACATGAATTCATATCTGTAATAATTATACCATGTGTGATTTATAATAATAAAATTTAAATGAGCAAGAAAATACCTGAAACTTACTAAAGCCAACAAAACTGTTGAATACCATCCTTTGTAGTTAAAGTAATCAGCAGCCTCATCCTTATGTGGGCATACTTTAATGTGACATCCATCTAAAGTGACATGCAAAAGAAAATAATACAATAGTAAATTCTATAACGTTTTAATAGATTACCTAGAGCTCCAATACATTGTGGAAATCCCATTTTTTCAAACCCACTGACATTCATTTTAATTTTGTCGTTATTTAATGGGTAATGAGCCATATATTTTGGACGTAGTACTTTCCATACCAATTCGCAGAACTCTAGAACTAGTTCTCCTACTGTAGTCCTACCTACTCCAAACAAATTAGATATTGATCTATATTCCGCTGACGATCCTAAAGGATATAATGCAATAGCAATACGCTTTTGTAATGGAATGCTAGTTCTGTAATTTGTATCGCAGCGTTCCATACCAGATAGCAAATTGCATAATATTTGAAAAACTTCAGGTGTTAATCGGAAATCATTTTTAAATTTTCGAGCATCATTATTTGGGACATCGAGTTCCCAAAATGTACAACTACGGCTCTAAATGAAAAGTTTTTTATAATTTACATTGCAGAAAAAATAATTGTTTTGTACACATAAATACTTACAAGGCACCATATATCTCTATTGATTGATTTTTTCATTATTATAGCTGCTAAAATATTCATTTTCCTGCGGTGACCTCTGGAGGATAACATACATACTTGAATTTGCTTACGCAAAGCAGCGATTTTAGTTTCGGTTTCATCCCACCATGATAGAAATTTATTCATATTATTTATGTGTAATATTAATAATACTATTAATTTCAAATTAGCCATTTTTATATATTTTTATTACACTATACTCTACTAATAATTAATAATTAATTATTATTATTATTATTATACACTACTCATTAATTAATTATTTAATTTCAATAAAATTAAAAAACCAATAATTATTCAACTATTTTCATACATTATTTTTGGTGTGTCACTATAAAAGTTTTTAGATCTAGTTTTCGCGAAAACTTAGGTTTTCAAGTTTGGTGTGTCCCGGGTATAAATCGAGAAGACATTAAAATAGAGTTGACAAATTGCGACACAGTTTTGCAAAATGGTTTTCAAACATAATAATGAAAGGAGATAGTTTCTTTGATCAATTTGGAGACATAATTGATATCAGTGAAAAATTATTCAACATTTTTATATTCCTAAACATTAATTTATTAATTTATTTACATGATGTAATCGCCGAAAAGATACCCGAGACGATTACCGATGATTATGATGATGACAGTCATCTCTGATGGGAAGATAATATTAATATAGAAGTAAAAGAAATTTACATCGCCAAACAAACTGGTCTTGAACCTAACGGGTATTATCACCCATCGTTAAGTAAAAAACTTTTAAATGATTGTAAAACTATTCCCATGTGGAGTTGTATAGTTCGAGACCACTTTGGATATGGCAATATTCCTGCTTCAAGTGCAGCGGTCGAGTCGGAATTTAATATTTTAAAAACAAATTACTTGAAGCGACAACAAAGAATAAGGGTTGACTATTTTCTTCAAAAACATATATCCGACATTCCAGAGGAATCAAAATTATTTGCTCCTCAATTATTTGATGTGGTAAATTATGATCATAAAACTAATAAAAATATAATATTTTTAAATAAGTACATAACAGGGATTATAGAGTAGAATTTAAAATAATTTTTTACCTATACTAAATAAATTTAAGTAGTTTTAACTAATTAATGAAAAAAAATTACTAACATTTGACTTAATATGGTTTAACCTTCTTCATTAATATTTAAAAACTATAATTTTTAATAGAACGAAAACACTTTTTACAGAATGCATCATTTAAATATTTAATTTGATGTTACAGAATGTTGAAGAATCACATTTCCCAGACATCGCTGATTTAATTAACGGTTTTGAATCCGATTTTACGTCAATTAATTTTAACACAGATGTAATCCCAGATCCGATCTAATTAAAAGAATTGCCCAATGTATTGCGTGTGCGAATGGAAATTATCCGACAGGTAGTCACGTATGTCGTATTTATAAAAAGCCAGTACATATATTTGAAGAATGTTCTGTTGTTGATTCTGAATCGAGTATTGCTGAAGGGTTTGGTCAAACACGTATATATTTAGAATGCAACGAGTTAACTTTAAAACCCATTTACACTGTGGAATATGGTAGATTCGAAGAGAGTTGGAAAGGACTGGTATCAATATCAAATAAAAAAAAATCTAAATACTTACTTTATGATTTTAAATCGACTGACTTTAAAAGCTTCAGCCAGAAAAAGTCAAATGCACCGATTCTTCAGAAATTTTCAACAATACTGTTGTTTTTAATAAAAAAAACGGTATTCATTAGTACATACAAGTGCTTTTGATCCAAATTTCCAAATCATATTCGATATTTGTGTAAGTTGAGAAAACATTATGGAGTTAACAAATTGTGACACAAAGTTTTGCAAAATGGTTGCCAAACATAAAAATAAAAGGAGATCGTCTCTTTGAATTTATGTCAGTCTGACATCAATTGTCAGTGAAAAATAATTCAACATTTTTATATTCCTAATCATTTATTTATTAATTTTTGCTACGTTACTTTTTGGTGCACTATGTTAGTTCTTGTCCCTAGTCACGAAGACTTTATTATTATTTTAATTTTATTTTAAGATGTTTTTTTTAAATTTTTTATAATTGAAGTGATGTTTATATTATAATATGATTTAAAATAAACAATACGTTCCTTTTATGTGAGGTAGTACCTCACGTTATGTGGTGCAAGAGTGAACCAGTGAAAGAATATACATATAATGTTAAAATATTATATATTATCTATTACTAATATGTATTACCAATAGTATTTGCATTCGTCTAATACTAATTGTTCAACCAGAAGTTATTTTTTTCGATAATTTTAAAATTTCAAATTATATTCATAAAAAATTTAAATCTTAATATTTAAATAATATATATGTATATACAAAACATTAATATTTTATTACTAAATTATTAAATTAATTAATTAATTAATTTTACAAATGTATTTCAAACTAAATTGCCGTAATTATTTTTAGGGGAAATATATATAAATATATCACGAAAACGGACATCGCAACCGAACTTTCTTAGTAAAACATGATATATACGAAACGAATGCATTCAATGTTTACGTTGAATATATTCTGAATACAATTTTAATGTATTCTGCGCTAGCTGGATCCTATCAAGTTTCTGTAAAAATTAACTTCGGTTCGTATTCAAGTGCAACTTGATTGAATTTTCATATTTACACTACTTTTTACACTAATTTTCTAGTTTTTTTTAAACAAATAATTTTTATTTTCTATATCTATAATGTCAATTTTAGAAAAAATAAAAAAAGTTAGTAGATAAAAAAAAGGTGAAGTGCGGATCGTATTAAATCGTAACAACTTGAATGTGGAACTTGAACGATAATTGGACCATGTTCATTCCGCTTTGACTGAATAACTAATTAGATTTTACTAATTATGAAACCTATACTGATTACGTTGCTTATGATTTATGGCTTAACAAATAAGTTCGTTTGAAAGTTAAATTTATAAAAAAAGCAACATGATTAAAAAAATTGTTACAATTTCAGATTCAACGGAATTGGATTAGGGTTTATGTTTCGGTATTTACCGGTATAGGAAAACCGGTAAATTGACTAAATTTCGAAAAACCGAAAACCGGTTTTTCTATATTTAATCCCGGTTCTTTTAAAACTAAAAAACTGATCGAGTTTAAAAGTAATAAATTATATAAATATTTCAATATCAAGTCAAGACAAATACAAATGAAACATTAAAATATATCGCACTTAAAAAATCAATCAAGTATTCCGAATTCGAAATGCAATTTTGTTTTAAGACTGCAAAATTAGTGTATTGGGTATTGCTAAAAATTATATAAACTATTGTAGTTTGATTTGACAATTTTATTTTTTTAAACTTGTAGCTGTATTACAAAAAAGTGTCGCCATGTCGTTACTGCAGTGCAACTTGCATTTCTATTGTATGCGCATTTTATCTATTGTCAAAATCAAAAACAAAACAGTTATGCAATTTGAATTTGTCATATAAAACTTTTGGTGTTTTGTTTATTATCCCAGTTGCAAAAAGAATGCTTCTAGAATACATTCTGAATGCATTCCACTAGAAGGAAGCAGGCCTGAACTTTTGTTACCCTCATAGTTTCGTTTAATACAGGCATGTCATTGGCAGGCATGTCTTCCTAGAAAGGCTGATGAGAATTAGGGCGGAAGGCCTTCCTAGAAAGGCTGATGAGAATTAGGGCGGAAAGCCTTTCTAGAAAGGCTGATGAGAATTAGGGCGGAAGGCCTTTCTAGAAAGGATGATGAGAATTAGGGCGGAAGGCCTTTCTAGAAAGGCTGATGAGAATTAGGGCGGAAGGCCTTTCTAGAAAGGCTGATGAGAATTAGGGCGGAAGGCCTTTCGAGAAAGGCTGATGAGAATTAGGGCGGAAGGCCTTTCTAGAAAGTTAGTTTGGAAGACCTTAGTCATCAAACTGGAAAAGATTTAACAAACAAATTTATAATTTCTGTTCAATCTATATACAATTTGGTATATATAATATAAATTTTATATTTATTATAATTATGAATATAAAAATTATATTATGAATACAAAATTATATATAGATACAACAAAAATTATAAATTTTATAAATAAAGAAATAATAAAACAGAAAAGTTTGTTAAATCTCTTCTAGTATGATAACTAATTTTGTTTTTCTGAAATATAATATATCAATTATAGTAATTAATTATTTAATTTAAAATATCAAATTCATTTATTAAATTAAAAATAATTCATAATTCATCAAAAAAAAAAACAATGTAATAATTAGTATTGCATTTGAAAACCGAAAGAATTATTACATACATAGTAAAAAAGCTAAATCATTATTAATTTTGTTGTGTTTTTTTTTTAAGTTATGCGTGGTTTTGTAAATTCGATTTTTGGCTAGTTTAAATCCTTCTCATTTCAGTTTCATAGTCTTTAAATCCAAACTTTTCATTTTTGGCAGCATCTAAAATAAAAACATAGTGGTAAAAACATATAAAATTATTGGTATTGGTTAACTTGAAAACTTTTGATATTATTTTTTTCTGTAAAATATAGAGCAATAATGTCGAAAGTACATGTCAATATTACAAAATATTTTAAATTATTCTTCTATTGCATATATAAAAAAATTACTGTATTTACATATAACTTTTTAGATATTATGATACTAAATATTAAAAAAAAATACCAAATACATATTTGTTAAACAGTTTGAATTTATTTATAGCTACTTTGCGCTCTGAGCCATCCCAATTTAACTCTAAAATTACATTGTTTGTGAAAAACAAATCGAATCATTTTGAAAGTGAAGCTTTTCCAACTATTTCTTTGATGTAAGTTATCTAAAAAAAATATGTGATGCTGGGTTAATTTTTTTTATTAGAAATATATGCAATTTGAAGAAGTACCACAGTGTTTTCATCGAATTCATCGAGTTGTTTTTCAATTTTTTCAAAGTTTTCAATTGAATCTATAGGAAATATATCTATGCCATTGCAATTAGGAAAAATTTTGGAGCTAATCCTATTTAAAAAAAATTCATGTTTAGCCATCACCGCTTTTAAAGTATTGCATTCGGTTTGTACTTTTTGTAGAATAATTTTTTGATTTTTGGCAATATTATACTGATTTTCAATAATATTATCTATTTTTTTTTCTGTAAAATAAGATATGAATTATATTATATTTTTAAACAATCGCAGAAAAATGTATCAATTTTTATTAAATAATCAGCATCAGGTATGGTGTTGGTTTTGTTTTCAATTTCAGGTGTAGTTTTGTCATTATCAGGTGTAGTTTTGTCATTATCAGGTGAAATTAATTGATTATTAGGTGGAACATTTTCAATATTGGTGGTGTTTTCATTTTTCCGGGATGTGGTGTGGTATGGCTTTTCTAATTTAAATATCTTTTTTCGTTTCAAAATTGATTGGCTCTGGCTCATATTTTTCTGCAAGCAAATAATATAAAATAACTATGTTAGGTGGTTAAGATTAAGGAAAGTGAATATTAAATAATATTAAATAAACTTATTCACATTGAACGTTAAATAGTACAATTATGTAACATAGGTATAAGTACTTGTTTATTTTCATAATTCAAAGAAACTATTTTGCGGTAAAAGATGAAACTGGTGATGTAAAAAAATCTTCAACGGTTAAAAATTTGAATCCAAGAATATATTCATTTTCAGCTTCTTTTAAAAATCCTCTAATTTTTATTGGTAACAGAGATTTAGTATAAACAAAACAATTCGGTTCTTTATTAGTTAAATGAAAGATACCCCAACGACATGAATTATAAATATATGATTCAGTTGTCATAATTTTCAGTGAAGATTTTTTTTTAAATTAGAATTATCGTATTTTAATATAAATTTATTTCTTTCAGATAATCTATTATATATTTGCTCAAGTATTTGTGATGGTTTTCTACAATCTTTTTTTAACAATTGCATAAAATTTTCGAATTTATACGCTGAAAAATTATCTAAAAGTTTTTATTTCCCAGATACAATATAATTGAACGCATTCTGTCAAATGCAGTAGATTATGGACATTGTAACTTATTCTATCATTTCCATATAATGTAGCAAAATCCTCAACAAACGTTTGAAGCATTTCTTGAACTGTAGTTAAATTTTTATTATAATTAAAAGAGCAACTTATAAGCCTGTAAGAAGTGCTCAACGCCAATAAATTATAATATACATCATCGTTAATTATATCTTTAAAAAGAACTAACCCAGTATATAAGATTAGTTGACGATATTCGGTAGCCTTAAATCTAGCTAAATTATCAAATGATCTAGGTTTTCTGCTAAATTCTTTGGGAAGACAATTTCTTATTATATTTAATTTGTCATTAAGAACTTCCTTATTAACTTTCGTTAATTTTTTTTCCCAAATTAAAGTGAAAAGTTTTTTAGCTACACCTAAATCAATCAAATGCATCACATCGAGAGGAAACTGAGTAATCATTTTTATGTTAATTTCTTCCAAAATATGTTTCTTTTCCTTGAAATCCTGTTGATGATACATAAAGTCTTTTCTGTCTTTAAAATCTTCGTCTGTTCTTAATGTTGATACTGAAGAACTATACGTTAATCTACCGTTTATTTTCTTACCCTTTTCATAACATTTTGAGCATCCATTAGAAGATGTGTGACCAACCGTTCCAGTTAAAAACGATTTTGCTGGTGCGTCACATGTAAATAATCTAATTTTTATACTTATGGTTTTATCAATCAATGTAATTCCATTTCGTAGATGTAGAGATTCATTTACAAAATAAGATAATCGTTAACATTTTTTGGTTTTTTATTTCCCAGATATAAGCCAATTATAAAAGGTGATATATTTTTGTATTCTGAAATCGATCCGAATATTGGCCATAGAGTAAGATTTGAGCTTTTAAATATTGGAAGACCGTCTACGCCTACGTCAATATTTAATGATTCAACATGGTAATTTGCAGGTATATTTAAAGTTTTTAAAACATTTTCAATTCCAAAATGCAAATATTTTCCTGGTGGAACTTCTCGCAATTGTTGTTGGAAAGTTGGCGTTTTAAACAATGAGTTTGCAGAAATTGGTACATTAATATTCTCATCATCCAGAATTTTTAGTAATGTATTTAGAGCATTTCTGGGAATTCTGTATTCAGTAGCCCAAGCTGCTAACTTAATACTTATATCATTTTTTCCACTAACAATAGCAATCGAGTTTACTTCAATATTTGGCTCCGACATCACTGAATCAGAATCATGTAATATGTTGGTTTCGGTATCACTATTGTAGGTGCACTCAACAACATCATTACCATTTTCATTATTTGTTTGATGAATAATCCCCATATTAATATTTTCTAAATTTTTCGAAATTATTCTTTTCATTTGTCTCTTTGAGACGCCACAAATTTTACGATTCATAGCAAAGCTTTAAAAAAAAAAACATAAAAAAAATCCAGAATTTTTTTTATAAAAAAATAACTTTAACTTACCTAATCTAATGAATATTTTATTGTAAAATATATGTTTCACAAATAATATATACGATTCCCCGTATATCACAAATTAAATTAAAATTTTCACAAATTAAATTAAAAAAACACAAAATTGCAGTTTCACCACAAGAATTAAAACACAAAATTACAATTTCAAAACAATAATAAAATGACAGAACAACCAAAGGTCTCTTTGCCACAACCTGTTGCAAATAATTTCATGCACAACATATAATTTTTTTTTCATTCCCTTCTAATTGGAATCTTATTGCATTCGACGGAAGGTATGAAAAATTTAAACAATCAGCCCTTCAGAAGGCTAGATTAATTTGCAACTGGGATGTTATCAGGGCCGGCTCTAGCATTAGGAGCGCCCCGATGCGAAACTCATTTTAGACGCCCATTTGCTACGAGTATTATTTTATTGGTTTTTTGGACGTAATTCAATTGGCAATGTTAAATTTGTAATAAAAACACATTAAAAAATTAATAATTCTTTTTCAACTGAAATGTTTTATTTTGTTTATATATTTTTTTATTTTATTGATACAATAATATTCAGTAACAATATACAATGAATAAAAGTTGTATAAAACAGACAAAACTATTATTCTAGATATTTACTTTTCTAGCTTTTAAACTTGCAAATTCATCAATAACATTATGTATTTCTAATTTGTCGCATATATCACTTTCAATCGATATCATTGCTAAACTAACTAATCGTTCTTGTGAAATGGTTGACCTTAAATAATTTTTAATTATTTTAAGCTTCGAAAAAGATCGTTCTCCGCTTGCAACTGATACTGGTAAAGTTAATAATATTTTAATAGCAATTACAAAATTGGGAAAAATTGAATCCAGTAAATTTTTATATATATATTGCAAGATGTTTAGTGGGTTTTCATGGTCTTTCAAAAATTCTTTTGCTATCTTTATTTCATTAAATAATTCTATTGATGATATATCTTTTTTCTCGCGATCGGTAAGCATTATTTCTAAATCAGTACAATGTTTTTTAATGTATTATCATCCATTTTGTAAATTTCTTTTATATTATGTAAAAATTCAAATTTTTCACTACATTTTGTGAAAAGATTAAACCTCTCCTTTAAAGAGTTGATACAAATATCTAAAATTGGTAGAAAAAATGATATTTTATAATTAAGTATCGGATCAACTGGCGTTTCGTCTACTGATTCATAAGCAAATTTTTTTTTCTTTCTTCTTCGTAATGTATTATCTTTGAACTTTGCAGGTATTTCCAAATCAGCTGCTATATTTTCTGCCGTTTGAAGAACAAAACTAAAATTTTCATCAGATCTATATTCTTCAATAAATTGAATAAGATTATTTAACGCGACTGAACAAACATTTAAGTTTTGATTTGGATTTTGAAGCAGTTTACTAACAACATTAACTTTACTTAAAATATCATACCAAATAACAACGGGACATATAAATTTATACTCTTTTATTTTGAAGGCAACAGCTCTAGCTTCATGCTTTGTATTATTATCTATTTCTAGGTTTTCGTAAATGTCAACTAAAGCATCTAAAATTTCAGCTATTTCAAATCTAAGTGGACGAAGGGCATCGACTCTTGATTCCCATCTAGTGGCAGATAAAGGCTTTACTGTAATTTTAGTGTTTTTTTTTAAGAACTCCCATCGTTTTGTTGAAGCGCTAAAAAAATTATAAATTGTTTGAATAGTGGAAAAGAAACAAATTGATTCTGTGTTAATTTTGGCTGCATCATTCACTACTAAATTAAGTGTAAATTAATCTCACCAGGAGATTATAAATATTTTAAAAATATATAACGCCATTATTTTTCCCACGCATATTTGCGCCATTATCGTAACCTTGTCCACGTAGATCATTAATATTTAAACCTAAATCTTTAATTTTATCAATAAGATAAGTTGCTAAACCTTTTCCTGTGGAGTCAGATACTTTTAAAAATCCCAAAAAATTTTCGTTTATTGTAACTTCATTATTTTCATCTTTATGGACAAATCTGGCTATAAAAGTTATTATTTCGTTATGATTAATATCAGGGGTACAATCTAATATTAGAGAAAAATATTTGGCATTATTTATCATTTGAATAATATTTTGTAAAATTTTCGAAGAGATCAATGATATTATTTCATTTTGTATATTTTTGCCTAAATAATGAACTGTTTGTGTCTCCTTTTTTTGTATCTTTGCTAAATGATTTGCCATTACGTTGTCAAATTTAGAAAAAACTTCTACCAATTTTAAAAAGTTACCATTATTTTGTGTATAAATAGTATCTGACGAGCCACGAAGAGACAGGCATTGTCTGGCAAGATATTTTATGATTTCGACAATCCTCTCCAAAACTGCGTACCAATGTTTCTTTTCAACTGTATATACTTTTTCGAGTTCAGCATCTATTGTAGTAAAGTTGTTAATTTTCTTTTTTAATTGAGTCCACTTTAAAAAGCAATTAACATGTAATGTACTAACTTCATGACTTGCAAGTGTTTTTGATAAATTTCTCCAGCAACTAAAACCATTTATAATCAAATGCTGGTTTCCTTCATTTTGATTTATAAACAATTTACAACAAAAACAGAAAACACGGTTTGTTGAACTTGAATAAACCAACCATGATCTTGGTATAATTTCGTTATTTGGTAATTTACGATTGTAATAATGATTAGTAAAACTTCGTCCATCATCATCACGAGGATAAACATCTTTCCTTATCTGCATTGGCCCTTGGTCAATAATAATTTTTCGAATTTTATCGTTTATAAATTTTGGCCAAGTTGCGGAATCCTTTGAATGGAAATCAGCAGCATTGCTTATACTTTCAATTAAATGTATGGACTGATGCTCTTGGTTAGATGAAGACGTTTGTTCAGTTTGTAAATTTAAAGACTGTTGATCATTAGTGGCATTATTACTAACTTCACCATTTGTTGTATCCTCTGAAATTATCTGATCATCGGTCAGCGTTACTGTAGGTATTGGTATTGTCAAATTTGCTTTTTTAAAATATAGGTTAAGGCTTCCCTGATTTTTTTGTTCCTCCAATTCTCTCTTCGCTTTTCGTTTCCGATTTTCACATCCAGATAAGATAGTCTTTGAATTCATATTAGGTAAGCTAATATAAATTTTTTTAATTAAAAAATCTAAATTTTAGAAGTAAAGATAAAAATAATTAAATAATACCTACCGTAAAATAATTAAATTCCGCTAAATAACTAAACATGTACTGAACACTTTTTTACTATGAATTTTAATATTAATTTGTTTTTTCTTTTTTCTATTAGCGAAATATATTTGCACTTGTTGAACAGATTGAAAACTGAATACAACTGGTAGACTTTTAACATATTTTTTTTTTTGCGAAATAACTAAACAATTCTTAAACCCTATGAAAATAGTAGGCGCGTAGTTTTGCAAGGAAATTTTTTTTTTAATATATTTGTTTTAAAAAAATTCCTTTAAAAATTTTTTTTTTTTTTTGTGAAATAACTAAACAATTCTTAAACACTATAAAAATAGTAGGCGCGTAGTTTTTCAAGGAAAAAGTGTTGGAAAAAAATCAAAACAAAAGGATCTTCAACAAGTGGTCTGATTTCTCATCTTAAAAATCTTCATGAAATAAATTTATTGAAAAATAAATCTGATGAAAGTGAATGCTCTGCCACTGAAACTAATATACCAAAAAAGGTTTTTCAGAGTCACAATCACAATACTCTTTTAAATTACACTAAAAGACAGTGTTTAGATGAAATTTAGCTGGATTAGCTGCCAAAGATGGATTCTCTATAAACGCTATTACTAATTCCGCATTTATTAGAGAAGCTATTAGTAACAAGGGATACTCATTACCAAAATATCCAAAAGACGTAATGAGTTTAGTACAAAATTTTTTTTTAAAATAAAACAAAAGATAATTGACGAAATAAAAAGCGACAAAATAAATGGTAAAAAATTTAGCTTAACACTTGATGAGTGGACTAGCATTAGAAATAAGTGATATTTCAAAATTAATTTACATGATTACAAAGGTAATCATAGGAATTTAGGCTTAGTTCCAATTAACGGATCATGTGATTCCATAACTACTTTAAATATTGTAAAAGATCATTTGAAAACATTTGGCGTTCATTTTGAGTGTGATGTAGTAGCAACTACCAACGATGGTGCAGCAGTTATGGTCAAATTTGGGAGAATTTCACCATCTGAGCTCCAACTTTGCATGAATCATGCCATTCATTTAGCAGTTCCTGGTGTTTTGTATAAAAAAAACGGAAATTCAGTTTGTAGCTTGTAATTATTTGGTGAGTATTTTATTAACTTTTGGTCAGTATTTATTTAATTATATAAATACTGGCCAAAAGTTAATAAAATACTCACCAAAAAAAAATATAATACTTATCAAATAATAAGTTGTCTTTAATTATTTCTAGTAATTTAATAAATAAAAACAAATAATGATGTAATACTCACGACAAAGTAACAGCTAATCTACATTCTGCATCAATGGATGGACGTTGTGATTTCTTTGTTAAATCTTTGGTTAACAGATTCAGCAGTAAATCATATAATGGTCGACTCATTCGAGTGTGTTTGAAAAAATCCTCGCCATCACATTCTTTGATTTTCAGAAAACAATTTTTGAAATATCCAAAATTGTTTCTGGACAAATTGGCCTCCCTGACCCACCATCATCTGTCATTGCGGGCTCTGCTGTCTTGTAAAACAAGATAACTCCCCATTAAAATAAAAAACATAATACCAAATTCTAATTCTTAGTCCATATTCACAAAATTTTATTTTCACTTTATTGTCTCTTCACTGTATATTATTATAATAACACTCACTTAATAATGTTCAATGATTTTTTTAAAATCTATATATTAATAATGTTTTTTTTATGCCACAAAATATAAAAGTTTACTAAAAAAATTAACACCAGCTAAAACAAAATCAAAAATTTCATTAAAAAAAAGCAAAAGAAATATCTGTCAAATTTACATAACGAGTTTTGTTCACAAAACTATTGAACTCTTTTTCTTAGTTCTTTCACATTTATATTTTAATAAAACACGAAATTTATTTATATTTTTTGAATTATAATGTTTTTATTGATTATTACAATTTTTAAAGAATTTATACCTTTCTTAAATTGTCTTTTATTTTAATATAACTAATTATTATTATATTATTGATTACATATATAATTCAAAGTTATAATTTATATATTAACCTTTTTTTATACAACTGTACTATTTGAGAATCTACTATGTTCTGATCTTAATGATTTTATTTAATTTTGAATGAAGCTTCTATATAGGTATTTTTATTACTTGTGAATTTTTTTATAATTAAAATTCACAAGAATTTTGAAATCTGATACATTAAATTTGCGATTAGAAAAATACTTTAGTTTAAAAAAATTAAATGATTAATGAATTATAATAATTAAAAATTCAGAGTAAATTTGAAATCTGATGCATTTATATTTAATTTACAATTATGAAAATATTTTAGTTTAAAAAAAAATAAAATGATTATGATATAGTTTTTATCGTGGGAAGAATATATTATAAATGATAAGGTATAATATATATAAGTATTTTATATGTAAGTATTAATTTATTGTGCAGGGACGTATCTTGTGCAGGAACGTAACTAACGCAGCAACACTACTTTTCATTGTGGTCGATAATTGTTTTTCTTATGTAGGCTGCGTATGTATTCTGCGTTGATTCTGCTCGAGGTATAACTCTACTGTTGCGGTTGCTGTTGCTGGGTACAAAATGTATAGCAATGTCAGAAAATCTATTAGAGGGGTGTAGGTAGCGGTTTATGTAAAAAAGGAAATTTATTGTAAAATAATTGCTGCTGTTTCCGAGCCAGGTGTTGAATCATTATTTGTTCAGATTACTTCTGGAATATCACAAACACTTGTAGGTGTAACTGATCTACTTGGAAGGGATTTTAAATTGGTTGAAGATATTTGCTCTGATCTGGCATCACGGTATGCAAATATTATTTTTACAGGGATTTCAATACAAACTTATTAGCACTGCTGCATCTTGCAAAAATATTACTGATAGAATAGGATTAGAATTAAAACATAGTAACTCATTTTGGTTTAAGATGGAATTCTTATTGATTTTTTCCTAGTTAGTAATTCCAGCCTTGTCAAGCATAGAAATCAGTTCTGGGTTCCTGACTACATAGTGATAATAACTTTATAATATTATAATTATAATAACATTATCATTAACAATATTAACTATTAATATCTGTCTTGTTTCTGATATCTCTCAGACTGATTTTAGCTATATATATTCAATAAACAATAACAATTCTATTTGCAAATCGATTTCATTAATAATGTTATTATGAATTTATATAACAATCTTGTTCCAATTAAACAAATTTGCCTCAAAATTTTTATACAAAATTTTATTGTAGAGTGCATTATTTTTATATGTAGTGCCGTTGAAGTTTGAAAAAAATAGAACTCATTAGCGGTATTTATATGGTTCAATTATCGTTCAAGTTCTACATTCAAGTTGTCACGATTTAATATGATCACAATTTCCCCTTTTTTATTAGCACATTTCCAACCAAATTGGAAGAAATGTGTATATTAGTTTCACTCTGTCTGTCCGTCCGTCCGTTTACACAAACTTCTACATATATTAAGATAGAGTGTTAAAATTTCGACCATAGATAGATAGTAACAAAATAATAGGTCCAGTAAAATTTTCTTCTATCTCTGTTCCCCTCTGAGTTATTCGGATTGTGGGGTGGGAAAAATATTTTGTCAGGCATAAAAAATATCAGAATTTGAAATTTTTATTTTCTATTATTATTCTTTAGGTTTTTTTTACGAATATGGTAAATTTGAAATTTCTGTAAGGCCGGCTTAAAAATTGTTGGTAAAAGAACAACCAAATTATCATTTCGTTTATTAATGTGATACATATAATATATTATCTGTGGTGATATGGTGGTGATATATTAAATTTTCAATTATCTTGCGTGTACATTTAAAATTCTGGTGAGCTATGGCAGAAAAAAGATTAAATATGGGTAGTAAATGTTTTATTGAATCGTGTGGGAGAAATAAGCGAATAGACCATAATTGTAGACTTTTTAGCTTTCCCAAGGATGAAAATCGTTTTCAATTATGGGCAGAAAAATGTCTATTGAACTTTTCTATCTATGGGGGAAAAAAATTGTTTATATGCGAGATGCACTTTGAACAAAGATATTTCAAAAAACGCAATTTAGCAAAAGATGCCATTCCAACTTTATTCTAAAAAAAAATGTTTTAGAAGTTAACAAATCAGAAAATTTAAATGTTTATTGTGGCCCAAGAATTAAAAAAGTTGTAAAAACATATACTGCAGCCAAAACAAAGAAGCCAGAATTGCTGAGTGAACTTCCGGAAGAATCCCATATTACACAGAAATTCCAGTTCAACAGAACAATTAGAAATTTTAGACAAAATTTTATTGTAGAGTGCGAAATTCCAGTTCAACAGAACAATTAGAAATTTTCGACTAAATTTTATTGTAAATTTTTAGTTCAAAGCATTGAATTCCGATCACATTCTGCATATAACTTTTTAAGAGATTCTATAAAATTACCGTTGCCGTCTACAAGATTCAATAAACAATTAGCTAGGATTCAATAAACACTTATTAATACAAATTTCATTAAAAATAAAGGATCTTACAGAAAAATCTAAGCATGTGGTTTTATTATTTGATGAAATTAAAATATGATGTGATTTAAAATACAATATGGTGATTGATGAAATTACGGGGTTTGTTGACTTTGGTGATGACAATAGAGAATCAAAAATAGCGAAGAATATTTGTTTATTCATGGTACGAGCATTGTTTAGTAACGAAAAATTTGTAATTAGCTATGTTGCGAGTGAAAATCAAATTAATGGAAATAAACTGGCAGAATTGATTAAAAAACACATATTGACTGTCAAGGACCTTGGCTTAAATGTTTGGGGAGTGATTAGTGATCAAGGTACAAATAACCGAAATGCATTTAAGGAATTAGGAGTGAGTTACATTTCTCCAATTATAAACGTCGATATATATATGTACTGTACGATATACACTATTTATTTAAATCGCTACGAAACACGTTGCTCGCATATAATATAATTACTCCTGAAGGTTTAATTTCTTGGGATGTCGTTAAAGAATTATACCAGCTAGATAGTCAATCAGTTACAAGAGTTTGTCCTAAATTAACTCTCAAACATATATATCCCAATTCTTTTGAACGAATGAGAGTGGGCTTAGCTACTCAAATTTTGAGTAAAAGTTGTGCTGAAGGTTTACGAGCTTTTTCTCGATTAAAAAAATTTAAAAATCCTAAGGCAATTAAATGTGCCTTGGCAACTGCTGCTACTTTCTTTGAAAAAATTAATATGCTTTTTGATGCCTCAAATAGTAAAACTAGATATTGCGCAAATTTAGCAAACTCTGGTTTAACAATAGAAGAAAATAATGTTCCTTACAAAATTCTTAAAGATATGCTTGAATACTTAAAATTATTAAAAGTACAAAGTAAAAATAAAATACATTTTATGGACTCGTATTTACAATTGAAAGCATACTGAACATGTGTTCTCAACTTATTGATCCAAATTTGGGAATTAGTTATATTTTAACATCTAAATTGCAAAACGATCCAATTGAAAACATTTTTTCTCAAATAAGATCTCGAGGAGGAAATAATTTTAATCCATCTGTATATGAATTTAATTTTATTGTCGCCAAAATTATGTGTAATAAATTAATTTGTCACACATCATCTTCTAACTATGAAGCAGATGATTCTACTTACCTTTTGGAACCTGAACAGTTTGTATAAAATGGAAGCACTATTTTTGAACCAGATAATTCACTTGCAGACGAATTTACTAATTTAGATTTTAAAGAAATAGTTTTGTTCACAGTTTTTTTAATGAAAATTTAGAAATTGATATATCTTCTGCTAGATATTTTGTTGGATACGTTGTATATAAAATAATTAAAAAATATCAATGCGATTTATGTACTAATCGAATGGTAAAATCAGATGATCAGTTATATTTGCTCTCGGAATATTTTATAAAATGCAAAAATTATTTAACACCGTCAGAAGACTTTTATCTACAAAATCCAACTGATGAGTTTTTTGAGCTATGCTACTTGCATATTAAAAGTTTCGAGATACTGTTTCATGAAAATATTCATAGAAAAAATATATTAAATGTTCTTTGCCAACAGTGCGTTAACATGACTTTTAAAAGCCACTTCAATTGGTTTAAAGGCGAATGTAAAGATTTAAAAGTACTTCAATTGGTTTAAAGGCGAATGTAAAGATAATAAAGAAAATGCTCTCAGATTTCTACTTCTTGTTTTGATCAGAAAAAATTGTGCCTGGAAATTGCAACAAAATAAAGATGAAACTAACAAAAAGAAGCATTCGAAAACAAAAGAGATGCATGAAAAAAATACTCAACATCGTAGATTTAGAATTTTAAATGAATAATTTATAGAATTACGATACTCAAACCAATATTAATTAACAAATCAAGTTTATATATATTTTCCTGGAATAATAACCTTGGAAGGAAAAAATATTAATAAAATCGAACAGGGACACATTTTTTACCTATGTATAACCATATCATTTTTTATCTTTCCTATGTATAGTACATTGAAAATTCTACTAAAAAATACTATACACGTATAGGAATTCGCATTGTTTTAGAATAGCTCATTGTTCTACATGAGGCGATTTTGAGGAATTGTGCTTTTGACAAACCCGGGGTTTGTTTATCGTATTTTTTCTATTCGAATTCCAATTTTAAAAAATAGGAATGAGTTCAAACTTGAACGGCACTCCATATAAAAATCACGCACACTACAATAAAATTTTATATATGCATTATAATTTTACTTTTTTTTTTGTAGACAATAAAAATTATTGACTACTATGATAATAATTTTTTTTATTAAAAAAAATTTGAAACATGTAAATATAAAAATTCAATCAAGTTCTACTTGAATACGAACCGAAGTTAATTTCGGCAGAAACTTGAAAGGAAAAATTGAATCATGTAAATACCGCTATTCCTATTTTTTTAAATTGGAATTCAAGTAGAAATAAAAAAGGGGAAATGCGGATCGTATTAACCCTTTCGAGACTCCTGGTATGAAATGAAACCAGAAAATGTTTGAAAAATCCTTTTGGTGTCTTTATGCACTAAAAATACAAGGAATATACGAATTTCAGACTTTATTATCTATTTTCTATATTTTTGGGTATTTTCCGCTCCAATAATTTTCTCTGTGAAGTATTATTATGCTCTTATAAGTCGCATAAGTCGGATCAACAAGAAATATTTCATGAAAATAGTATTATTTAGTTGTGAATTTAGGTTGTGAACATATAATAAAGTGATAACAAGTTGATTTTAGTATTTTTACACAAACAAGAAGTTATAAAAGGTATGTATCTTGATTGATGGCTGTATTTTTTACCGTTGTGGGACATATGATCCCATGAGGCTTTTATAAATGGTGTTAATATGTACCAACAGTCTTATACTTATTTGAATATTTTTACAGAATTATTATGGCAAGACGCCAAAAACTTGTTGATCAAGAGATAGAAGAATTATTGATGATGGATGACGATGAAAGTGAGGAAGATCCCTTCCATACTAGTGATGAAGATGAAGATTATGTTGTATCAAGTTCATCTCAAACTGAAACAGATTCATTAAGGTGGTGTAGATTTAGATGAGGAAATTCCGGTAGATCAAAATTTAGATGAAGAAATTTTGTTTGACAGATGTCAATCGAATAAGTTAAAATTTTATCAGCTCCGCAGTTTTATTTTCCAAATTAATTTTTCCAAGTATTATATCTACTTATATTAATTATTTTATCGAATGTGTATCACAATATTTATATATTAATCGCTCGGTGCAACATTTTGTTTAATTTTTGTGATACCATTTATTACATTACATCAGATTTGAATAGACTTGCTCAATTCAATTAAATTTGGAGTTTTTAACGTGAACTTTGGACCTTGAACTTTGGATTATTTATAATGGATTTTTTAGATCGTATGATTAGTAGCAACACTGTACCAACTTCAAATCTAGAAATGGCAAAGCTCACTAAAAGACTTTTTTCGGACATGGAATCAAATATTATAAGTAAAATACAAAATAAAATTGATTGTGCTCTCGAAAAATTTGATTTAAAATTGACTGCAATGTTCGAGAAACGATTTGCTTTACTGGAGAAGAATTTTGAAAATAAACTGGCTGTATTTGAAAAAAATGTTGATAGCAGGATTTGTGCCATCAATGATCAGGTTAGTGAGGTTACTTCAAAATTAACTAGTATCGAACGTCGGCTGTTAAATATTGAGCGTGAAAGAGTTATGTCAGATGTTATTTTCACCGGCATTCCAGCTGATAAAAATGAGGATCTACGTGATATTTTTCAGAAAATTTGTACCAAATTAGAATGTTCTGATATTATTCCTAAAGAAATTTTTCGAGTTGGATTAATTAAAAATTCAAGCAACAAATCAGCTGGTAGCGCAAAGGTAAACAAAAGTAACACCACAATTGTTTGTAAATTAAAATCGGCATTTGACAGGTTCAAAGCTTTTAGGAAAGCTTTTTAATTACATCAAACTTAAACGACAAAAATTAACTAGCGCCGATATTGGTTTAGCGGACAATAGTAGTAAACCATCTATTATTTGAATTTGGGAAAGCTTATTTTATTTCGATAAATTTTTATTTGATAAAGCAATCAAATTTAAAGAAGACAAAAAAATATTTGCAGTTCTTACGTATCGCGGAAAAGTTTATATAAAAAAAGATGCTAAATCCAATCGATGTTTAGTTAATTCTGTGGAGGATTTGGAAAAGTTTTAATTAAGAAAATGTTATTGAGTATTTTTTACTATTTAAATTTATTTTTTATATTTATCTTGCTTTATAGTTTTTCACTATTTAACTTAAATTTTATCATTCTTTTTTCGATATTATTTTACATTGCTTTAAATTTAATAAATTTTTGTATCGTACCTTTTATCTTACTGTTCGGCTTATATATCAATATGCATTACTCTTTTCTTGCTTCTGATCTGTTAAATAGGTTATTTGTTAATGTCTTATGATGGTAACTGCAGTATGACTGGATTCTCTAAGAATATTTTAAACAACTTCTGTTCTTCCGTCAATGGTTTCAATATTTGTCACTTTAACTCTCAGAGCTTACTTCCAAAAATTGATGAAACTCGAAATATTTTTGCAAACTCTAAAATGGATTGTATTTGTGTGTCCGAAACATGATTGAAATCGCATAATAACAAGTTTAGCGTTAATATTTCGGGTTATAATTTATTCAGAAATGATAGACTTTCTCGTCCAGGTGGTGGTGTCGCAATTTTTGTTAAAACAAGTTTATCTGGTAGGATTATAGCACAATCGCTTAATGATCGCTCTGAAGAATTCTTGTTCGTTGAAATTCGCTGCCGTAATGTTAAATGTTTAGCTGGGGTAGTATATAAAGCACCTAATATTTCAGCAAACTTTGAATCACTATTTGAATATTTGCCTGAAATTTGTAGTAAATACAGTAATATTATAATTACTGGTGATTTCAATGTCAATATGTTAGATAATAGCTCGGCCAGTCGTTTACTATTGGATACAATGGATCAATTTGGATTGGCAAAAATTAATAATATGCCTACTCATTTCACATCAACTTCTTCCACACTTCTTGACTTAGCTTTTACAAATATTCTAGATTCTGTTTCACTTTTTAATCAATCAAATTTCTCTCTAATGTCTAATCATAATTTAATATTAATTTATATCTTTGAATATTGATTTTCATCTTATTCCGTCCCCAACTCATTTTTTGTTTAGAGATTACAAAAATATAGATTTGCATGCGCTTACTGAAAAGGCTATTAGTACACCGTGGTATTTCTGTGACAATGAATTGGATTTAGAGAAAAAGCTCGAGATGTTCCAATCTTTTGTTTGTTCTTTGATCGATGAGTTCGCACCTTAAAAATCTGTAAAATCTAAAGATTCTAAAAACCCTTGGTCTACTCTTTATATCCAACTTTTAATTAATGAAAGAAACAATGCGTATGCTTTATGGAAAAGATCTAGATCGGAAGCTTGCAAAGATTATTTCCGTTCTGTTCGCAATCGTGTAAATAATGCTATTCCAGCTCCAAATTTAATGGCAATTTATGTCCTAAAAAACTATGGAGTAATTTAAAAGAACTTGGTGTAGGTAAAAATAGCACTGTAAAATCCAACCATCTTGATCCTAATGCTTTTAATAGTTATTTTCTTCAAAATCAATCATCTGCTTCTAATCAGAATAGAGGTTCTTTTACTGATTTTGAAAATTCTTTTGAATTTAATAACATCGAACAATTAGATGTAGTCAAAGCTATTAAGAGTATTAAAAGTAACGCTGTTGGTACTGACGGTATTTCCATTGATTTCTTAAAACTTATTCTGCCTACTATTTTACCTTCTTTGATCAATATTTTTAATCATTGTATTATGACTTGCCAGTTTCCTTCGACATGGAAGTTTGCTGAAGTAACTCCTATACCTAAAAAAACTGACGCTTGTGATTTATGTGACTACCGTCCCATTAGTGTACTACCTGCGTTGTCTAAAATTTTTGAAATTCTCTTTAGAGACCAGATATTGGATTATATTGATTTTAACAATCTCTTTAGTGTGTACCAATCTGGTTTTAGAAAAAAACATAGCTGCATTTCAGCTCTTTTAAAAGTTACTGATGATATTAGATGTGAATTTGATGTTGGTAATATAACGATTCTAACTATTCTTGATTAACTAATCTTCTGTATGAAATTAAATAAAAATTTTAAGTTTTCTTCTGGAGCCGTTCAGCTGGTGCTATCGTTTTTATCTGGTCGTATGCAAAGAGTAAAATTTGGTGGGGTTGTTTCAAGTTTCGACGTGGTGTCTTGCGGGGTACCACAGGGCTCAATTCTGGGACCTTTATTATTTTGCTTATTCATAAATGATCTTCCGTCGGTTTGTAAATATGTTATATGTCATCTTTACGCGGATGATGTACAAATTTATTTGTCTAGGCCTATTGGGCTTATTGAAGATTGTGTGAGCAGAATTAATGAGGATTTGAAATCAATTGATCATTGGGCTGCAAGTAATAAGTTAGCACTAAATCCAAGTAAAACTCAAGCTATGTTCATTGGTAATTCCTCCATTGAACTGAGCTCTTTACCTTCTATTAAACTTAGATCCAATATTATTACTTACTCAGTTAAATTACGTAATCTTGCAATAAAAATATTCATTTTTTACAAACGAGTTGATTTTTATCACGTTGTTGGGTAGGATAATTCACTGTCCATAAGTGACATACTCTTGTCATTAGTACATTACACTAACCACAATGCAAATGTTATTTGACATCAATGTAACATAACGTTATCTATAATTATTCTCTTATAACGCTAAAATTACTTATTTCTTATTGTATTTATAATACTCCTTTGCCCATTTAAATTAGGCGACCTATAATAATTCATGTCGTCGATTACCCTGCGGTGCGTTTATTCTTAATTTTATTTGGTGTAATAATAATGAAGAAACTAATTAACTTCAAGAAACAAAATTATTTGATTCAAACTACTTAAACTATGTTTATCAATACATAATTTTGAATTTAAACCTAATCTATTTTCTAAGTATAATAAACTATAATAGCGTTTACCACAAACGCATTTTTGCAATTCCACAGCCTCTTTTTACAGCTTTTCATCAATTGGGTTTTAGGCTATCAATAATAGAAAAGCATTTTGAGAAAATTTTTGATAGCGTTTACCACAAACAATATTATTTAATTCAAACTACTTAAACTATGTTTATCAATACATAATTTTGAACTTAAACCTAATCTATTTTCTAAGTATAAGAAACTATAATAGCGTTTACCACAAACGCATTTTTGCAATTCCACAGCCCCTTTTACAGTTTTTCATTACTTGGGTTTTACGCTATCAATAATACAAAAGAATTTTGAGAAAATTTTGATTGTTAAAATCCAAAGTTATTTCATAATAATTGCATCATTTGATATGTTCGGACGAGTTTTAAAAAGGTTCTTTTTTGTGTGAAATAAATGAAATGAAAAGGGCGAAAAATAATAAATTTAAAGTGAAAATAATAATAACTGTAATAATAATATCAATCACTTAATTAATAATAAGTGAAAATTTTAAGTGAATTTCAAATGTATTCCTAAAAATAAAGTAAAAATAATTTATGAGAAAAAAAAAATGAAAAGTCGGTGCCTTTATTAGTCATTTGTGTACAACAAATTTCTATTTCTAAGTATAATAAACTAAAATAGCGTTTACCACAAACGCATTTTTGCAATTCCACAGCCCCTTTTACAGTTTTTCATTAATTGGGTTTTACGCTATCAATAATACAAAAGCATTTTGAGAAAATTTTGATTGCTAAAATCCAAAGTTTTTTCATAATAATTGCATCATTTGATATGTTCGGACATGTTTTAAATAGTTTTTTTTTGTTGTGTGTGAAATTTATTATAATTTATTATTTTTCGCCATTTTAATTTAATAATTTAATAAAAAGGGCGAAAAATAATAAATTATAATAAATTTAAAGTGAAAATAAAAATAACTGAAATAATAATATCAATCACTTAATAATAAGTGAAAATTTAAAGTGAATTTAACATGTATATTGTTCGCATAAATTTATTTTACTTTATTTTTAGGTAAATTAAAAAGTGGTGTTAAAACTTAATTTAAAGAATTTCAATATATACTAAAATTAAAATTAATTTAAAAAAATAATCAAAATAGAATTGAAAAAATTTAAAAAAAAATTAGTAATGCAAATGTTATTTGACATCAATGTAACATAACGTTATCTATAATTATTCTCTTATAACGCTAAAATTACTTATTTCTTATTGTATTTATAATACTCCTTTGCCCATTTAAATTAGGCGACCTATAATTGAGTGCAAGTACATATTAATTTTGGTAATTAGGTGCAGTATTATTATCAATTAAAAATAAATTTCTTATAATTAAAAAAGAAAATATTTAAAAATATTTAATATGAATTCAACTGAATCATTAATGTCCATTTCTTCTGTAGATACAAATATCTGTAACTCATCAGTATTAATAGAAAATTTAAATACAAACAATTTTATGTTTTTTACTGAACAGGTTTATTATTTTCTTTTATTTTCATTAAATTAAATATCAGACTTTTGTTTATAAGATATTTTAATTCTTTTGCCAAGTCTATTGCCGAAAATACAAATTTAAGGCTGTGTTTCTTATTATATCAAAACATAAATTAAGTGTGTGATTTTATTGAACATAAAATAATCCAACCCCACATCCACACAATTAGAAAATAAATAAAAAGTCTGATATTATATTTCTATTATAAATAGATATTTTCATACTTTACTAAAATATAAATTTAAACTAATTTAATTTAGGCTTTAATTGATAACTTAACAAGTAATCATTGCGAATTTATAATTATAAATCATAAATATAAAAAGTTAAAATTTTTAGAAGAAGTTGACAGAAACAAATTGGCAAAAATCATAATAAATCAGATTTTAATACATAATATAGATAGATTGTAAGTATTTAAGCAATTAAATTTATTTGAAAAATTATTGTAAAAATTAAAATAAAAAATTTAATTTAATTTATTTTTGCATTTTTTTCTAGATTAACGAAAAATGAATATTTGCACTTAGCAAATTTAATAGTTGAAATATTTCCTACCGAAACAGCAGAAACGTATTATTCAAATATAAGAGCGGGTGGAAAATTAACTTCAGCTTTAATGAATTTAAGAACCAGTCTTCATGAATGTGGTTTAATTAATAGGAAAAAAAGTCTGATTTAAACCAAGATTTAGATACTCAAGGTATTTTTATAAAACATTTTATTAAACATATTTAAACAAAGGTTTTTTTCTAATTAAATTTGCAGACGCTACATTGGCTCTTGAAGTAGATGTGAATAATCAATTACAAAACATTAATATTTACTATGGTGGAATAGATATAATATCGTTGTGGAAATTAAGTTTTAAATTACGAAAGAAATTTATTGTTGAAAAGGGTCTTCCAGAATACATTAAAAATTATTTTAATTTTCCATCAGAAAATGCAACTCAATTGGTAAAATAAAAAATAAAATAATCTTTAATTATAATTTTTATATACGGTATATATTTTTTATATATCATTCAAATTGCTTCAAAAGTAGAAAAAATAAATAAATAAGAGGACAAACAATAAATAAATATGTATAGCATTTTCGAGTCAAAATAGTCTTTTTAAATTTCAAATTAGTCTTCTTTAGTAAAATCAAATTAGTCATTTTACAAAATTAAATTAGTCTTTTTTTCTTAATTTTTTGGACAATATGAGACTAATTTGATTTTTTAAATAGACTAATTTGATTTTACTAAAGAAGACTATTTTGAAATTTAAAAAGACTATTTTGACTCGAAAATGCTATATATTATATAAAAAAAACTTACCAAGTTTTACCAATAAATACTAACTATATAATCTATTTTATCATTTTAAATTTAATTACAGATTATATTCGACGGGTGGAAAAGTATTAATGAATTAACTGGAAATCGAAATAACTTTGAGAATTTTCATTACAAAAAACAATTTACCGATTTCGGAACGATAATCATTACTTTTGTTCGAAAGTCATCAAACAAAACATTAATCCTACCGTCAATAGAAAAATATCAGGAAAATTTAGGTAAATAAATTACATACTTATTGTTAATTTCCAATTATAATTTTAAAAAAATCTCTTACCATTTTAGATATTATAACAATTATTGCGATACAATTTTTACCTGGTTTATTTCCAACAAAAAATTTGAAAAGAAAAAAAGAATCTTCGTGTCAACAAAATAAAACCACACAAATCGTTACCAGTAAAAACTATTTTCCAATTTTTGCAACAGAAGCGGAACTATCTTCATTTAAAACATTAAATATTGAAAATTTATTTCCAAAAATTTATTTAGTTGGAGAATTCGACAAGTTTAAAGAAATACGTTGTTTTGTTGAAATTGAAAATTTAAAATTTGAATTTGAAGATATTTTAGAAGGTATTCACTTTTGTTTTTTGAGTTATTTTGCATTTGGAATCAAATATCATAATGTTACGTGTCATTTATGGTTATTGATTCAACAAATAGTTTATGATTTAAATTTAGAAACAGATAAACAATTTGAAATTAATAGAAATAAATCCTTACGGAAAGATCTTTTAAATTTAAATATTAAATCTGAAATTAACGAAGATGTATCGATGCTCCTTATGTAACCAAGATATTATAATATAAAATTTAAAAAAGCATATTGATTCACACTCCAGTACTTTTTTCAGTTGTAATTTTTGCAAAAGCTTATTTAACAGTTCCAAAAACTTTGTAAAACACATAAAGATACACTTGAAAAAATCAGTAATCGATCAATTAATAATTGAGGATGACCATTTAAATTTAATTAATTCTAATCCAAATCCAAATTTAATTATAAGCCATGCTGCTTCTAATATTTTATGCAATGATAATGAATTTAATATTAATAATACAGACTTAAAAAATTCATCACCAAAATCATTGGATATCGATGTATTGATCAGCCAATGTCAAAATAAAATTATTGAATTTATTATTTCTATTTATTCAGATGAAAAGATACCGAGAAAAAAAAGTAGAGAAATTCTTAATAGATTTACTGAACAAATCAATTTAATATTTATGGTTATTGAATCTTTATTATTGGGAATGTCGGTAATGCAAAAAGAAAAGTTTTTAACACTAAAAAATTTAATTCTAACCAACTTAAAAACAACCGAATTTAAGCTTCTTAATTATTTGAATATAAATAAACTATATTTCGTTCCGGAAGAAATAATTATTGAGAAAAAATTTAAAACTATTTTTAAAAATGGTAATGTTAAATCAAAAACAATAAAATATTCATTAATAAAATTTCAACTGATCAATGTTTTAAAAGCTTTTTTCAATAAAATAAAAATTTTTTGAATTTAGTTTTACTGTATAAAGAAAAGGTCGAAAAGTTGAAAGCAGAGGGAATAATTAGCAATATAATGTCATCAAGTTTATGGGAAAAAAGAATTTCGATGCTGAATAAAGAACCAAATATTTTATATCTTCCAATTGAAGCATTTTTTGACGAATTTCAACCATAAACCCTCTAAGTCATCATTGTTCTCAATACAAAATAGGAGCACTTTATATAATAGTTGACTGCTTACCTGAATTTTTACAATCTTCTATTGATTTTATTTTTGTGCATTCATTAATGTTATCCAAAAATAAAACCGAATACGGAAACAGAATTATGTTCAAAAATGCTATAGAAGATTTTCAGGATTTGCTAAAATATGGAATTGACATAAATTTTAAATCGTATACAAAAATTAAATTCATTTTTACAAATGTACTTGGCGATAACTTAGGTATTCATTCTTTGCTTGGATTTTCGGAATGTTTTATTTGCAATTATCCCTGTAGAATGTGCAAGATGTCTAAAATTGATATCAAAAAGCAAAGTGAAGAAAATGCTAACGTATTAAGAACAAAAGCTAATTATGAAGCCGATGTATCTTTAAATGAGATTTGTAAAACTGGTATAAAATCCGAATGTATATGGAATACATTAGATACTTTTCATGTCATGGAAAATTTCAGTGTAGATATTATGCATGATATTCTTGAAGGTACAGCTCATGAAGACTTAACTAGAATTATTATTTGTTTGATGGATAAAAAAATATTTACTCTTGATACATTACATGATAGAATTGAAAATTTTGATTTTGGAAAGCATAATAAACCAGCAAATATAAATAAAGAGATGTTAAAAAAATTCAAACTCAAAATAACGGCGTCTGAAATGTTACAACTCGTTATTAATTTTCCATTTATTATAGGCGATCTCGTCCCAAGAAAATGTAAAGAATGGCAATTATTTATTTTGTTAAAGCAGATTTTAAAATTATCATTGGAAGAAAATTATACTTCTTTCACTCCAACAATTTTTAAACGATTAATTAAAAGTCATCACAAATTATATATTGAGTTATTTGGCGAAACTTTAAAATTTAAAGCTCATTTACTAACGCATTATCATCGTGTTATGAGCATTATAGGTCCATTGAAAAATAAATGGTCAATGCGATACGAAGCCAAACATCAAGTTTTAAAAAATATATCTAATATTACCAACCAAAGAAAGAATTTAATTAAAACAATTTCAATAAGAATGCAATTAAAAGTAACAAAACTTTTATTAGAATTGAATAATTTAGAAAGTATCTCTTTTGAATATCAATCAAATATAAATTTTGCAAAATTACAACAAAAATTTAATATACATTTAGATTTAGACATTAACCAAATTTGTTCCTTATCTATTTTAACCATAAATGGCACAACATTCATGCCAGAATTTGGCTTAATTCATTTTATATATATGTTATGCAATGAAATATTTTTTATTTGTGAATTAGTTAAAAATAAAGGATTTCGTGAGCATTATGATGCTTTTGAAATAGAATATACTGGAGAATATAAAACTTATAGCATAAAACGATTAAATTTAAATTACAGATCTAGAATTATAAGAAATTATTCCAATAATTTTTTTATTGAGTGGAAATTTTTGTATTAAATTTCAAATTTTTTTTATATTTCCTAAGAAAAAATAATGTACTGGAAAATTTTATTAATATATGTATATAATTTTAATTGAAAAAAAAACAACAAGCTCTTTATACATTTTTTCATTAAACATTGTTTATCAATTTGTTTTCTAAATTTAATTTGCAGAATCTCTTTGTTTAATGAGTTTTTAAAGATGGAGTTGCAACCAATTTTTGCAACAATTCAATATCTAAATGATAAGATATTCAATATTTATCCTGGATTAGTAAAACATTCTAGTTGTTGGTACAAAATTCAAGAATTTGAATTATATTTCAAAGAAGTTTCCAATTTAAAATATTGCTTAAGCATGTTAAAAAAATTTTATTGGTATTCAATTCTTTGGCAGATTCAAATTGAAAATTATTTTACAATACTCAGAAATTTAGAAGTTCGTATAACAAGTGCAGTTAGATATTTTGACTGTGCCTTAGATTATTCAGAGGACTCTGATTCAGATTTAGATATAGAGCTAGTTGTGCCTTCACATTTCAATCATTCGGAATCATATTTCGATTGACTTTAATTTAAATTTTTACAATCTTTTCTTAACTTTATATTTGTTCTTTAATGATTACTTAAATCTCTGATAATTGATTAAAAAAATTAATTATAATAATTTTTATGTCATTTAAAAACACATTAATTATATACATATTATATTAAAATAATAAAATTAAAATTATTTAATAATGTAAAATAATACTAATAAAATTATTTAATATTGTAATTTATTAATTATTTATTAAGTTGTAAAATTGAAATACAATTTATGTAAATATATTTGTTTTTTTTTGTTTTTAATTTTTATAGATTTTTTATAAAAATATTTGTTTTTGCGAATAGCGTTAGGGCCAAAAGATACTCATATTAATAATCAGTGTAATTTAAACCATAACAATAATGACATAAGTAATACACACATTTGTTGAAAACTAAGTTGTTTAATACTTACATAAAATAAATTAAAAATATTATATAATATATAAACTAATATATAAAAAAAAAAATAATATATTATTTTTGATTTATTTTATGTAAGTATTAAACAACTTAGTTTTCAACAAATGTGTGTATTACTTATATCATTATTGTTATGGTTTAAATTACACTGATTATTAATATGAGTATCGTTTGGGCCTAACGCTATTCAGATGTTGCATTGTCTTAAATTACGTTGTTTACTAACTTGAGTATCGTTTGGGCCAAACGCTATTCAGATGTTGCATTGTCTTAAGTTACGTTGTTTACTAATTTGAGTGTCATTTGGGGCTAACACCATTCACATGTTGCATTCTCTTAAGTTACGTTGTTTACTAACTTGAGTGTCATTTGGGGCTAACACCATTCACATGTTGCATTCTCTTAAGTTACGTTGTTTACTAATTTGAGTGTAATTTGGGGCTAACACCATTCACATGTTGTATTGTCTTAAATTACGTTGTTTACTAATTTGAGTGTCATTTGGGCCTAACGCTATTCACATATTTGAGTTGTCTTAAATTAAGTTGTTTACTAATTTGAGTTTCATTGGGGCCTAACGCTATTCATATTTTTTATAAATTATTTTTATTACCATAGTAAATGCAAATGGTTATAATACACAATTACCTTCGGTAATTATCCATATGCGAGAATTGCGCTCGGCGCGTTTTTCATTGTTGAGAAACGCGATTTTCAATTCAGACGAATAAATATTTTTATCAGTGTGGTATAATTATTAATAGAAATCTGACGTGGTCTGATTATATAAATAATATAATAAGTAGAATATACGGTACACTTCGGCAACTCTGGCCAATTGGTCATTTGCTACCGTTACATGTTAGATTACGTTTAATTAAAACTTTAATAATACCAATTATAACTTATGGTGATGTAATCTATGGTGCATTGGATTCTAATTTATTTGGAAAATTAAGATTTGCTTTCAATTCTGCTGTGAGATTTGTGTACAAGCTGCGTAGATTTGATCATGTTTCGGATAAAGTGTTGTCTGTTTTAGGTTATTCATTAGAAGTGTTTCTTAAAAGACGTATTTGCACTTTTATGTTTAAAATCATAAATGGTTTACTTCCTAGTTATTTACTATAAAAAATTACCTTTTTAAGCTCTTTCCGATTGAGGCGAGAAATTTCTGTGAAGCTATGCTTGAGAAGTAATTGTAGGAGAATGTTTTTCAGTCATGCTGCTGTTTTGTGGAATTCACTACCATTCCATGTTAAGAACCTGGTACAGATCAGCAACTTTAATAGGGAACTTAGTGCATGTTTTATATAACTCGGGTTTTGATTTTGGTACGTTTTTTGATTTTTATGCAATGTTTGTTTATTTATCTTAATTTACTTTATAATACTTTATATTGTAAAATTTTTTTTTTTTTTTGTATTATTATAATTATTTTAATTAATTATCACAGCCATTGAATTTTGATTATATTTAAATGAATTATTTTTTGGATTGATATTTGTTGATTATTATTTCACAGTATTTGTGCTTATTAAAAGCTTAGCTTATTTAGCATACCATATTATTTGTATTTATGATCAAATAAATAAATAAATGAAATGAAATGAAATGAAATGAATGAAATGAAATACAGGTAAATGAACAAGAAAAACCATGTAAATACTGCTTAAGAAATGCTAAATAAACGGGTGAACGTTTATTTTAAAATAGTATTCTAAACACTTTTGGCTAAAACTAAAAATTATTGGGAGCTTCAAATTCTAATGCGGAAACTCAAAACTTGTGACTGAACTCAACAACCTCAATACTACGTTCATATCTTCTAACACATTAGTACCAACGCCAGGGTTTGATCACATGATGTCTGAAGTTGAAAAATCATTATCATTTAAATGCGTCTCTGGCGAACTGGAAGACGCATTATATTCTGTATCTTCAACTGCCGTAGGACTAGACATCGTTTCATTAAAATTTATCAAGGCTGTATTTCCTGTAATTTGTGATTACTTTTGTAATTTGTGCATATATTTAATACAATATTTACAACTTAAAATATTCCAATTAGGGTTTTTTCTCCAGGGATTTCTCGTTCTCGATGAAAAGTAAAATCGTATGGCTTTGCGTGTCTTTACTGTTTAGTAAACAGTATAAATAATTTAGAAGCAGAAATGCCAGCGAATGTTTTGAAACGAAAGCTTGAAAGTGCTATTAACATGAACACAAAAAAAAAATACTGAAGATACAGAATATAAGACTATATTAACAGAATTTACTTTATTTGAAGCCAGCGGAAAATTAACAAAAAATTTGAAAATGCTCTTAGATGCTTTCCTTTGCATTAAACCAACCTCAGTGGAAAGTGAAAGAGTATTTTCGACTGCTTGCTTTTTTGTCACAAAAATTAGGACTCGACTCAGCGACAATTCGGTTAATGCCGTAGTTTGTCTCAGAACCAATTTTAAAAACGCTTCTAATAAATAACTTTTTTGTTTCAATGGAAAAATAAAGGAATATTTTAATTTTATTTTTAAAATTAATAATATTAAAACCCGGTTTTCCCGGGAATATCTTCGAAATATTCTCGTTTCCCGGGAATTATTATTAGACGACAAATGAGAAACCCTACTTCCAATGTTGTGGAAACGTACCAAAATTATTCCTATACCTAAAGGGCAGGCATTTCGTACTACAAGCATCTGTCTGAAGTTTTTGAAAAGTTGGTCAGTAATAAAATCATGCTGCATTTAACGGAAAGTAATTTACTTTATGATAGGCAATTTTGGTTTAGGAAGAAGTTTAGTACGACAGCAACACGTATTGATATTACGGATAATATACGGCGAAACACTAGTAGGAAAGAGATTTAAATTATTTTATAATAGATTAATAGTATGTTCTCACCAGCTCGAAATTATGTGTTTTCGCTTCTTGATTTCGAAATTACGCCGAACTGTTCACACCAGATTTGAGATAATTTTAAGTTTTCTTATGATTTATAACAGTGGGTCGCAATTAAATGTCATTTTCTTATAAAATTTCCAAATGACGATGTTTCTAAACAAACTATTTCAAGTGAATTTGAAAAGGTATATGATTATAATTATATTGAGCAAAGTATAAAATATTCTTAATTTTATTTACATAAACATTTCAGGATTTCCAAATGTTTTGGGATGTATAGATGGAAGCTATATAAATATTCAATTCTTAAAAATAAAATAAAAGCAACATATGCCAATCGCCACGATTTATGCTCAATAAGGTTGCAAGGAATATGTGATTCAAATCTGAGGTTTTTAGATGTGTACAGTGGAGTTCCTAGCAAAATTCATGACACTCTTCAAGTTATCATTCACGCCACTCTTCAAGTTATCATTTATATCGAAAGATATATCATCTATTTGCGGATCAACATATCATTTGTTGGGTGATGCAGCATATCCTTTGCGAGTATATTTATTAACTCCATATAGAGACTACGGCGCTTTAAAAGAGTTGGAAAGGAAATATAATATAAAATTTTGTAAAACCAGGGTGAAAATGGAGAACGCCTTTGGTATGCTAAAAGGCCGATTTCGCCAATTGATTAGGTTAGATTTCCTTGAAGTTGAAACGGCAGCAAAATTTATTGTTGCATGTTGTACAATATTTGCATAGATAAAAATGATTTCAGGGAAGCAGAAGATGTGGATACTGCTGATAATGAAAGTGACCAACAATTTCCTAATGAAGAGAGAAGTGAATTATTATTAAGGAAATTAGGAGAGCAGAAGAGGAACAATATAAAAAATCTTTTTACATAAATAAAACAAAACCAAATTATTTTTAATTTGAATCTAAAAGAACTTTAATTAAATAATTTCAGTGGGAAATAATTAAATATAAATTTTAAAATAAAATAACACTTAAATATTCATTGTGTTGATTTGAAAAAAAAAATTAAATAAGTATAACTTAAATAAGTATAATCATTTTGTTAACACGATTTTTTAACATCGAGCATAAAAAAATTGCAGCGACGATGTACTAGAAAAACTCATTTAAAAAACAAAAAAAAATATTTTAGAAGTTTTTCTAGTAGTTCTATTTTTTCAGCCTTTTAAATTTTGTCTTCTATCTCTTATTTTTTTTCAAAAATTTCCAAAATTGTAAGCTTTTTGTTTGGTTTTTTATTTGGTTTTTTGTTTATTTTTTTGTTGGAGGAATATAAGAGGTTGTTGGCGTGGGAGCAATATTTTCATCTGTTTCTTCTGTGGACGACGATGGACATACTACTTTTTTTCTTATTACTTTATAGCTGCTAATTTGTATCTCGGGCTCCACAGAGTCACCTGCAATTTTGCGAAGTTCCTCTTCAAATTCAATCTTTGATCTTTTCGAACCACTTGTATCGTACTAAACTGTCAACAGCTGATTTTTACCTCCTTAGCACTGTTTTGAATCTCTACTCGCATTGCTCCCAAGTTTTATAACCAATATTATTTGGAATAGCCATCCACATTGCTTTTTAATTTTTGTACATTTTCAAAGGTCCAACGTAATTCAAATATTGATAATATTTATCTAATAAAATTTTTGTTTCACCATTTGTCCATACTTTAGAAAAAATGTTACATTTATTAAGTATGTAGTTTTGTTAACATTATTTTTTTCAATAACTTACATTCTACAAACTTATTTCATCTGCAATATTATTATATTATTCCAAACGGCTTATAAGGCTGAAATTTATGTGCCAAAGAGATATCCACAAAATATCTAGAGTCTCTGAAGAAATTGTATCCGTATCTCCCCTCCCGTTTCCGTTGTGGCCACTCGAAAATCAAAAAATTATACATTTTTAAATTATTTGTAAAATTATAACTGCACAATATTTTTAAAAACACATATTGGGAAAACCATCGAAAATAATTTTTCTTTTAAGTGCATTAATAAATGAATTATACTCATTTGCATTCTACGAAAAAGAAATATATGGAAGGAGCATAAATGTTCCCTCTCTTTTTAACACATTAACATTTTAATTGATTGAAAAATTTGTTTAGGAAGCCACGATTTCGATAGTTCTCTTTCTTTTCACCACCGAACTGTCAAATTAATAATATGAAAAATATTATAACAGCTGATTTTAGATTTACAGGGCTGGCTTATTTTTTTAATTTTAGGAGTCTCAATATAAATTAAATATATTGACTAGCTAAACAAAATTACTCTATTTTACTTTCCATTTGTATAATTATCGTTGCGCGACCTAAAATGTTCCTTAGGATGATCTTTACATGTATTTTTCAAAAAAAATATATTTTATCTCCTTAAAAATTGCTGCCCGAATTAAAAAAAACCTAGTTCGGCTCTTATTTGTGATTTATTAATTTTGACAGTTCGGTGGTAAAAATAAAGAGACTACTTTATACAGGCTGGCTTCAATTTTTATTACTTATACTCCTTCCATATATTCAAATTCGTTGTTTGCCTTAGAACCCAACCTAAACACCGGCGTACGGCGTATGGCGGCTGTCAAAATCGATATTGGTACATACATTTTGTATTGGAGCACCCGAAATACGCGACGTACGTACGCCGAGAATTGGAATTTTCAATTTTGACGGGCGTATAAAAATTTTTAATTTGATTTTTGAAATTTAGCAAAAAGAAACATTGCTCAAAAAATTTTTAATGTATGTAAATGTCGCATTTTATTTCGGGATACGCTGGCGTATCAGCGTATCGACGTATATACGCCATACGCCGTACGCCGGTGTTTAGGTAGAGCTCATACTCTTATAATTAATCAGAATGCTTAATCATGTAAAATTTTGCAAAAAACAAATATTTTGAATATTTTTAAGTGCTATATTAATAGAATATTTGATATTATTTCATATCACATTATGTTCAATTAAAACCAAATTAGGGAAAACTTGAATGAATTAATAAAATTCAAAAAAATAATAAAATCGAACTAGGATACATTTTTTACCCATATTTATAATTTTATATTTTTCTAAAAAATACTATATGGGAATTGCCTTTTGGTTTAGAATAGCTCATAGTTCTACATGAGGCAATTTTGAGGAAATGTGCTTTGACAAACCCGTTTAAATTTCAACTTATAGAAATTATTATTCGCAGTTAATTGTAAGCGATTTTAGTGCAATTTCCAGTGGATACATTGATTTGTTTTTCTCGTAATTGTAATTAACTTTGTTCAATGATTGGAATTTGGTAAGTATGGAATATTTTATACGAATTTTGTATTGTTTTTCTGCAATTCAGTAAATTATATGGGTACGGTCAAGAATTCAGACGCTGCACAGCCAAAGCAGCCTGAAAAAAATTGAAAAGCAGCCGATATGCATAAATTTCAACTGAATATTAATACGAACGACTGCAAACAGCCAAATATTTCTCTGACATTCACAGAAAATTTAAAAAAATATTCATTTGACAGAAATTACTCAGAGAAATGTTACGATATGACAAAAATTACTCAAAAATATTATTCTTAATCATGGCTTGCTATTTTGAATTAAATATTCGACACAAGAAATAATGAAATTGAAAATTAAAACTTTTGCAGTCTCTTTTCAGTAACTGCGTAAACTGCAAAGTGTGACTTTGTTTTCTAAAATTAAATCCGACAGACTGCGCTGCTTTTGCTGCGAAACTGAATTTTTGACCGATTTGCAGCAAAAACTGCGCAGCGACTGAATTCTTGACCGCACCCTATAATTTTTATTAAATCGTTGTAAGAAATTTCAAAAATAAAATATATCGCAATATCAGCGGAATTGTTGTTTACTCAACCAATTAATTATTTATTTTATTTCTAATAAAATGCGTGAATTGTATATACTTAACTATTGTAAATCTAAAAAGTTTTGTTTATTAATTAGTGTTTTGAATTAACCCTGTATTTTTTTTATTCCTTCTATACTTAATACAATTTATTAGAGTTTGTAATTGCATTTCTTTTAATATAAAATAACCCAATCACTAACGCTCATTTTTATCATGCCATAGAACATTCGACTAGCTTTATTAAATTTCTATTGTCTTCTTGATGGCCCGAGCGGGGGTTATTAAATTCTTAATATATAAAAATTTGCATTCAAAATCGAATCAAGGAAGTATACGGACTCTAAGAAAAGTGTAAAAGTGTACTGAGCTTAAAGTTGTACAAATTCTGATCAAAGTTTAAATATCAATTATTATTTATTATATTATCAATTAAAAGTTTTTAAAACTAAAATTAAAACATACATTGGTCTTTTTAAAAAAAAGTTTTTAAAACTAAAATTTAAACAAAGTAAAGTTGAGAAATTAAAGATTGTTAAAATTGTTTAAAAATAATAAATTAAAACTTATTGGTTAATTTAACAGGTTGTTAAAATTAAAACTGAAATAGTAAATTAAAAACTAAATTAAAATTGTGTAAAATTAAATTAAAAATTATTGGATAATGGTGTTTAAACCAAAATAAAAGGATAAATTAACCGCGTTCATAAAACTTAAACTAAACTCATAATTAAAATAATTAAAATTTAGTAGTTTTCTTTTTATAAAAGCATAATCAATAACAATTAGTAAAATATTAAAATAAAATAATATATATACTTGGATTGGGATAAAAAAATAAATTTTGTAAATTAAAAAGTTTAGTTATATAAATTTAAAACAATTAAAAAGTTTAGTTAAATTAGTTAAAAAATTGATTTAATTATATAAATTATAAACGTACAAAAATGGGCCGAACAACAATAAATAGTTATCGTCAGTATTTCAATTATGATGGCTATTTTTCAAAATGTAAAATAGACTCATGTACATTATCTAAAGTAAAGGGCACTCATAATAGAAATTTAAAAAGACATTTGATGAAGTGTCATAAAAATACTTATGATTTCCTACAAAATGAATTTGAAGAAAATATTGCTTCTACATCTAGTAGCAGCGAAATTTCATCTTCTCAGAACCAAAGAAAAAAATTACTTTATTACTTTCCAAAGCAGAAGTAATTAGTGCTATGTTGTAATTAGTAACAATAGAAGGTACATCTTTTAAATTATTGGATTCACCTGGATTGCGAACTTTTATATATCCAATATGTAGCGCATTAAAAATACCTGTTATTAATTGTAACCATCTTGATCGCCATGTGTAACCCATGACGACGAGAGGACCCACGAACGACAAAACAAAAAAACTCCAAGCTGCCACCAAATGCGGACATACAGGAATTACTTGTTCTGGTAACATCACCTACAGCCTTGCCAGTTTCAATAATATTATAATATTATAAAACCGTAATGTCGTTCCGGTTCCTCTTTGACAGGATACTGCTAACATTTTAGAGGAAAATATTTTAAAGTGAAACCTCCAGTAATGTACTATGGGCGCCAGGTCTAGGGTGACCAACCGCCGTTGATCACAAAAAAACAAGACCAAATTTTTTTTC
Organism: Empis stercorea; assembly: GCA_949752835.1. Lineage (NCBI taxonomy): Eukaryota > Metazoa > Arthropoda > Insecta > Diptera > Empididae > Empis > Empis stercorea. The sequence continues at coordinate 72,379,038 of OX457085.1, read as the reverse complement.
TTCAAAACTGGAATTTCTAAAGATTGATTGGGTTTCCTCTTGGGTCCGGCTAGGTCCTTAGCCATTTGGGGCGTGAGTCCACCAATCAATCCAGCATTCAGATCATATCAACAAGGAAAGGACAAAGAAGGAAAAATGCTCCATGTCGACGACAATTCCTAAAACAGCTTAGCTGCTCATTTTAAGAATTAATTCTTCTCCTATATAGATATGTTAAATTAATATAATCAATAAAACAAAAAAACTACTAAAAAGTTCTATTAATCTGCCATTTATTCATTACAAATTATTATTATTATTGGAATAAATTGAATTTAATAAAAAAATCGTAAATTTAAGCTTTATGTTTGTGTAATTGAGAAAGTGCATTTAATAAATTTGGTAAAATTAATTTTCCTTTTTTTTTATGATTGAACAATAAAAAAATAACTTAATAAAAATGTAAATTAAATATTCTCTTTATTTTTTGTTCATCCTACCAATGATGCAAGCAATTACGTTATTCTTGGAATTATTCTTGGAATTTTAAATTTTTCACTTTATAAAATAAACAATTTTGAACATACCTTTTTTATTTCATCCGGTGCAGCCATGACATGTCAGGGAGTCCGGTCGAATTTATGCTATACTACTATCAAAAATTGAAAAAAGAAAATTCCACAATTACACTAAGAATGGCAAAAAATTCAAAAAAAATTAATACGTTACGTTAATCACTAGGAAAAATCAAAATTAATATTTTTTTTTTTCTATATATATACTAACTTATATTGAAAAGAAGAAAAACAATCTTACAATCAATTCCAAGCACGGGTTTTTTTTTCAAGTTAATTTTTTTTTTATTTTGAACGTTTAATTTAATTCACTAAGATAGATTGATTTTTACCATAAAATTTTCTCTTTCTTCTTCCCTTCAATTTAACTAAATTTTTAATAACAATGCAAATATTTTCGAACGAGTAGTAACAATTTTTTTCTTTATAAATGGCAGGCTACACTAACATTTTAAATTTAAATTTGGAAAATTCTATAATTTTTTTACTTTCCCTTTTATGAATTCACACTTCCAGTATATATGTCGGTATATTTATATATATATATATCTCTCCTCACCTGGCCATAACTCTTAAACGGCTTGACCGATTGAGCTCAAATTTGGAAGTTGAGCTCGTGTAATCAATGGCTTGGTACCATATAAATTTGGGACCTTTTTGATTAGAGGGAAGGGGGCGCGGAGGGCTGTTTAATTTTTGAATGTACCAAAAAAACCATGTGGGGTATCAAATGAAAGGTCTTGACGAGTACATCTCATTGGACGGTGGTCCGGGGGGCGCCGTGGGTCATGTCGGGCGCAAATCGGGGCAATGTAGGGCCCCATAATACAAAAAATCATGTGGGGTATCAAATGAAAGGTCTTGACGAGTACATCTCATTGAGCGGTAGCCCGGGGGGCGCCGTGGGTCATGTCGGGTCCAAAACGGGGGCAATGTTGGGCTCCATAATACAAAAAATCATGTGGGGTATCAAATGAAAGGTCTTGACGAGTACATCTCATTGAGCGGTAGTCCGGTGGGCGCCGTGGGTCATGTCAGGCGCAAATCGGGTCAATGTGGGGTCCATAATACAAAGAAACATGTGGGGTATCAAATGAAAGGTCTTGACGAGTACATCTCATTGAGCGGTAGTCTGAGGGCGGCGTGGGTCATGTCGCCCAAAACGGGGGCAATGTTGGGCTCCATAATACAAAAAATCATGTGGGGTATCAAATGAAAGCCTTGACGAGTACATCTCATTGAGCGGTAGTCCGGGGGGCGCCGTGGGTCATGTCGCCCAAAACGGGGGCAAAGTTGGGCTCCATAATACAAAAAATCATGTGGGGTATCAAATGAAAGGTCTTGACGAGTACATCTCATTGAACGGTAGTCCGGGGGCGCCATGGGTCATGTCGGGTCCAAAACGGGGACAATGTTGGGCTCCATAATACAAAAAATCATGTGGGGTATCAAATGAAAGGTCTTCAAGAGTACATCGCAATGGGGGTAGTCGGGGGGGACGAGGGTCATGCTGGGGCCGAAAACGGGGGCCATGTTGGACCCCATATTACAAAATATCGTGAGGGGTATCAAATGTAAGGTTTTGAAGTGTACATCTCAATGGGGTGTATTTCGTGGGGCGCCGTGTGTCATGTAGGAGCTAAAATGGGGGCAATGTGGGGCTCCATCATACAAAAATCATGTGGGGTATCAAATAAAAGGTCTTGAAGAGTACATATCGTTGGGTGGTCCATTGGGCACCGTGGGTCAAGTGGGCCTAAAATAAAAAAAAATCATGTTGGGTAGCATATGGAAGGTCATGAAGAGTAGTTGAAATTAACAGAAAATGTAAATTTAACAGAAAATGTAAAATTTAACAGAAAATGTGGAATTTAACAGAAAATGTAAAATTTAACAGAAAAATGAAAATTTAATAGAAAGTGTCAAATTTAACAGAAAAATATAAAATTTAACAGAAATTGTAAAATTTAATAGCAGATGTAAATTTAACAGAAATTGTAAAATTTAACAGAAGATTTGGGACCTTTTTGATTAGAGGGAAGGGGGCGCGGAGGGCTGTTTAATTTTTGAATGTACCAAAAAAACCATGTGGGGTATCAAATGAAAGGTCTTGACGAGTACATCTCATTGGACGGTGGTCCGGGGGGCGCCGTGGGTCATGTCGGGCGCAAATCGGGGCAATGTAGGGCCCCATAATACAAAAAATCATGTGGGGTATCAAATGAAAGGTCTTGACGAGTACATCTCATTGAGCGGTAGCCCGGGGGGCGCCGTGGGTCATGTCGGGTCCAAAACGGGGGCAATGTTGGGCTCCATAATACAAAAAATCATGTGGGGTATCAAATGAAAGGTCTTGACGAGTACATCTCATTGAGCGGTAGTCCGGTGGGCGCCGTGGGTCATGTCAGGCGCAAATCGGGTCAATGTGGGGTCCATAATACAAAGAAACATGTGGGGTATCAAATGAAAGGTCTTGACGAGTACATCTTATTGAGCGGTAGTCTGAGGGCGGCGTGGGTCATGTCGCCCAAAACGGGGGCAATGTTGGGCTCCATAATACAAAAAATCATGTGGGGTATCAAATGAAAGCCTTGACGAGTACATCTCATTGAGCGGTAGTCCGGGGGGCGCCGTGGGTCATGTCGCCCAAAACGGGGGCAAAGTTGGGCTCCATAATACAAAAAATCATGTGGGGTATCAAATGAAAGGTCTTGACGAGTACATCTCATTGAACGGTAGTCCGGGGGCGCCATGGGTCATGTCGGGTCCAAAACGGGGGCAATGTTGGGCTCCATAATACAAAAAATCATGTGGGGTATCAAATGAAAGGTCTTCAAGAGTACATCGCAATGGGGGTAGTCGGGGGGGACGAGGGTCATGCTGGGGCCGAAAACGGGGGCCATGTTGGACCCCATATTACAAAATATCGTGAGGGGTATCAAATGTAAGGTTTTGAAGTGTACATCTCAATGGGGTGTATTTCGTGGGGCGCCGTGTGTCATGTAGGAGCTAAAATGGGGGCAATGTGGGGCTCCATCATACAAAAATCATGTGGGGTATCAAATAAAAGGTCTTGAAGAGTACATATCGTTGGGTGGTCCATTGGGCACCGTGGGTCAAGTGGGCCTAAAATAAAAAAAAATCATGTTGGGTAGCATATGGAAGGTCATGAAGAGTAGTTGAAATTAACAGAAAATGTAAATTTAACAGAAAATGTAAAATTTAACAGAAAATGTGGAATTTAACAGAAAATGTAAAATTTAACAGAAAAATGAAAATTTAATAGAAAGTGTCAAATTTAACAGAAAAATATAAAATTTAACAGAAATTGTAAAATTTAATAGCAGATGTAAATTTAACAGAAATTGTAAAATTTAACAGAAGAAGTAAATTTAACAGAAAATGTCAATTTAACAGAAAATGTAAAATTTTAAAAGAAATGTAAAATATATTGCAAAATGCAAAATTTAACAGAAAATTAAAAATTTTACAAAAAATGTAAAATTTATTACTTTCCCTTCTATGAATTCACACTTCCAGTATATTTATTACTTGCCCTTTTATGAATTAACACTTCCAGTATGTCGGTATTTCGGTATCTCCTCACCTGGGCATTTTTGATTAGGGGGAAGGGGGCGCGGAGGGCTGTTTAATTTTTGAATGTACCAAAGAAACCGTGTGGGGTATCAAATGAAATGTTTTGAAGTGTACATTTCAATGGGGTGTATTTCTTAGGGCGTCGTGAGTCATGTCGGGCGCAAATCGGGGCAATGTGGGGCCCCATAATACAAAAAATCATGTGGGGTATCAAATGAAAGGTCTTGAGGAGTACATCTCATTAAGCGGTAGTCCGGGGGGCGCCGTGGATCATGTCGGGCTTAAAACGGGGCAATGTTGGGCCCTATAATACAAAAAATCATGTGGGGTATCAAATGAAAGGTCTTGAAGAGTACATCGCGATGAGGGTAGTCCGTGGGGCACATTCGATTATACGGGGGCCCAAATGTGGGTCATGTGGGCTCATTATACAAAAATCATGTGGGGTATTATATGAAAGGTCTTGAAGAGTATATTTAAATGAGCGTAGTCCGTAAAGGCACACTGGGTTACACGAGGTTCCAAAAGGGGGGTCATGTGGGTCAACAAGGCCTTAAATCATAAAAATATCGTGTAGGGTATCAAATGAAAGGTCGTGCAGAGTACATCTCGTTTCGTAGTGCGTGGGTCAAGTGGGCCCAAAATCAGTTCCGAGAGGTACTCTGGCTCTTGTGGGGCCCATAATGCAAAAAGACATGAGAGGTACCAAATAAAAGGTAAAAATACATCTCGTTGCGCAGTCCGTGGAGCTTCATAATTCATGTTAGGGCCCAAAACCTGTGTCCTGTGGAGGCCCATAATAAAAAAATCATGTGGAGCATCAAATGAATGGTCTTGAAGAGTAGTCCGAGCAGTACCCTGGGTCATGTGGAGCCAGTTATACAAAAAAAAATATGTGGAGCACCGGGGGCCATGGAAGGCCCAAAACATCGGCCACATGTGGAATTCCAAATAGTGGGCCATGAGGAGCTCAAACAAATCATTCCCAAGTTGTCAAAGTATTTAAATATTTTTAGTCGGTCAAATTAATAAATATTTGACCGACTAAAAAATGTAAAATAAAAAATATAAATAAAAAAAAGTTTTTTAAAAATACTTTCCCTTAAAGAAATATTCAACTAAAAAGTAATAAACAAGCAAATAATACCACATCAATGTACTTTCCCGTTGAGTTTAAGCCACTGTCAGCAGTAGTAAGGGAAAGTAGATCTTATCAGAATTAAGGCCATTATAAGGAGGTCTACTTACCCTTACTACTGCTGACAGTGGCTTAAACTCAACGGGAAAGTACATTGATGTGGTATTATTTGCTTGTTTATTACTTTTTAGTTGAATATTTCTTTAAGGGAAAGTATTTTTAAAAAACTTTTTTTTATTTATATTTTTTTTCTTTTAGATATAAATTCATTAATAAAAAAAACGGTGACACAGCTCTAATATTAAGAATTTCATTAATTTTAAATATTACTAGATACTGATACTGCTAAACGAATAGCTACACAAAAAAAATCTTTTTTTTTCTCTCAGGAAAAACATTCAGATCAATATCTGCTCTGCTCACGGGAATTATCGCTACAACCACGTAGATGACGAAATGTATTTTCTGACAGGATGATTTTTGGTTTCTTTTCTTTTTTTTCAGATTTCCTGCCGAATCTTGAAATTTTACCGGAGCCGGAGTCGTTTTGTTTTATTATTTTTATTTTTTTATTACAGGAATTTAGTTTTCTTAAGTACTTTACGGAAAAATTTAATTTACGACTCCATAATTTTTACTAATAATCATGAATTTTTATTTTTATTTTCTACGAATTATTTATTTTCTACCTTTTAATTTATATTTTCCTGTACTTAATTTAATAAACTCGTACAAATTTTTATTAATATAACAACGCCAAAATTATTAATTCCATTCAAAAAAAAATTCCAAATATAAAAAACCACACACAAAAAATTATTCGCGTAAGCGTCTACACGCAACAAGCTTCAAAACCCGACTCCTCGATCAGAAAAAAAAATCTCCCTCCCCAATTCCAAAAAAAAAAACAAATCACGCCACTCTTTATTCCCATTTTTGACTGCGAACCTGACCATTTTCCCGTAATGCAGTTTTTTTTCACAATCGGGCTGCCAAACCGAATTAAAAAAAAAAATTTCCTGAAGGGCAGATTTTCGTACTAGATGGCCTGCGCGAATAGTTTGTAAAGGGAAATTTTATTTTATTTTCCTACCCTTTTATTTTTTTGTACACTGACGTTTGTAATCCACAGCCAGATAAAAAATAATAACAATTAAGATGGAGGAAACTTGACCAGATTCAAGTTTATTATTATTATTTCTCTTCCTCCTCTGGATATGGATTACCAATAGCGAACGGACAGTTCCAGGACAAATATTTATCAGGTAATAATGCTAATTTCAAAATTTATTTTATAAAATATTTTTTTATATTTTAGGAAAACAAAAAAAAAACTGCCTGACAGGTCACAAAACAGGCTGGTATGTCGTTCCCAACGATCATACAAGTCTGAATGTTTTTTTTTCTTTTATTTTGCGGTGATTGGTGGATGTAACCCTAACTTTACAGCCGTATAAAATAATACATATATTTTTTTTCTACTTTTTGAAATTCAACTAACTTAACTATAATAACATTAGAATTGATGGAGCTTTAATATACCAATAAAATGCTTAATGTAACCCAAGTTTTTGTTTTTTATATAGAGGTAAGCACTTAAATAAAATAATATAATCAATATCTGGACGGTTGTAATATAATCTTACAACGTTTTCATTCAAGATTGATCAACGTGGGGCTGACCCACACCCAGAGATAAAGAGTCTCATGTTCTACGCTTAATTTAACCGGGCTTCAAATCTTTCGCATGAACTAAATGCATTTGGTGGTTATGCTCATCTTCCACATCATAGCAAACCCTGCCGCGAGAAGACACTACCTTACATTCAACCCATGGAGTTACAAATTTGGCGAAAATTTGTTTCTGCTGATCACTCTGGACGTGATTTCGCCGGAATGCGGTTTGACCAGATATGTACTTTATTGTTCTTGTGCGCAAATTATAAGTCCGCTGATGGTGTAATTGAGCTTTTTCCAAATTCCTTATCACGATGTTAGTTATTACAGGATTTCTTGGCGCGAATTCCACGAGCATATGTCATCCTGCAGTACATTGAGCTTCCTCAACAACTCATATGCGGTTCCGTCGGTGATCATATGATACCCGAAAGCTAAATAAAAAGGTGAAAACCCAGTGGCGTCGTGTACCACGTTACGTAACGCACAAGCAATGTGGCTGAGGTATTTATCCCATTCCTTATGGTTGTCGCTTTTGATGTACGCACGGATAGCAGTAATGATGTTCCTGTTCAGTGAATCTCTGCTGGGTGTTATTTACGGCCATTAGTTTCTGGAACTCTCTAGATGTAAATTGCACCCCATTATCTGACATCAACACTTCGGGAATTCCGAACAAATGGAACAGATCCGATTTCAAAAATTTTATTATTGGTGCGGTCGTTGCCTGTCGTAAAGGTTTTAATAATATAAATTTACTGAATTGATCGAGCACGATAAATATATAAGTGTTGCCATTTTTAGAACGCGGATATGGGCCTAATAAATCGAAGTTAATGAATTGCCACGGACGGACCGGAGGATTTTGGATCACCATCGGAGGACGTAGACAAATGTTCGGCGCCTTATATTTTTTGCACGAATCGCAGCTATATAATTATTAATGGTGCCACGCATTTTTGGCCAATAATAAAAACGTTGTATTCTTTCAGTTGTTTTATCCACGCCGGAATGAGCTGCTAACGGTTCATCGTGATAATGTTTGATGATGTCCATCCACAGACTTTCAGGAACCCAAATCTTCCAAACTGGGATATCGGTAAGTGATGTTGTTTTTCTAAATTTTACCCGTTTGTATATTACATTCCTATCCAGTTTGATATCAGGAAAACGCTGACGATTTTCTTGGAAAATTTTTAATTTGTCCTGATATTCTGGATACTGAAAAGCTTGATCTGTTAAACTGATGTCGCCATTAGAGATAATTCGGTTCATTAGTTCTTCTATTTCCCCTCTAGATAATGCATCCGCAACCACATTTTCGGAACCCTTCCGATGAAAATCAAACGCTTGCAACTTCAAGCTCCATCTAGCCAATCTACCAGCTAAATCTGTTTGTGAGATGAGCCATTTCAAACTGGCGTGATCCGTGATCACCGTGAATGCTAATCCTCCCACATATGGTCGGAATTTCTTCAAACTAACGACTGCCGCAAGACATTCCTGTTCCGTAACACAGTAATTTTTCTGCGCGTTATTCAGCTTCTGTGACATGAACGCTATTGGGTGTTCATGGCCATTGTCGTCACGCTGAAACAAGACGCCTCCGACCCCCGTCTTCGACGCGTCACACTAGATGTAGAATTCACGAGTGAAATCCGGATTGACCAGAACCGGCGCTTGCGTCAAATCTGCTTTCAAGGTAATAAATGCTTTTTCTGCGTCATCATTCTATTTTTCCGTTGCCTTTTTATTTAGTAGATCGGTGATCGGTGCTGCTATGACCGCATAATTCTGGATAAATCTGTTGTACCAGCCAGTCATTCCCAGGAATCTTCGAATTTGTCGAACTGTTTTCGGCTGCGGAAAATTCTTGATAGCTGTTTATGATGTGACCCAGGTACTTAGTTTCTTTTTGACAGAACCTGCTCTTTTCGACGTTAATGGTTAGTCCAGCTTCCCGCAGACACTGAGCTACTTTACTCAAAAGCAAGATGTGGGTGTCAAAGTCTTCCGAGAGGATCAGGAGATCATCCAGGTAGACAAAGATATCCTCATAAGCTCGTAAGGGATCACCTTATCCATAAGCCTGCAAAGTGTCTTCGGGGAGTTGGACAACCCAAACGGCATACGTTTGAATTGGAACAGGCCCCGTCCAGGTACTATAAACGCGGTTTTATCTTTTGATTCTTCTTCCAGCTCCACCCGCCAGAACGCCATCTTGAGGTGTAGACTGCTAATATACTTCGTCTTCTTCACTCGGCTAAAAATAGAGTTGATGTGCGGTAATGGCTAAGCATCCGGTTTGGTAACAGCGTTTACCTTACGAGCGTCGAGACACAACCGGAGCGAGCCATCTTTCTATTTCACCATAGCCATCGGTGAGGCCCATCCACTTTTGCTTTCTTCGATGATATCTTCCGCTAACATTTTGTCTATTTCAGTATCGAGCAACTTCTGCATTGGTAGCGACAACGGATACGGTCGGGAAACGGAAGGTTTCGCGTCGCCGACATCAATGCTTCAACAACGAAGTCTTACCCAATCCACACTTACTATACGACGGAAGTGAATCGATAATTCCTAGCAGTTGTTCTTGCTGATCCACAGATAAATTGTGGTCATTATCATCCTTCGTGACGTCATTGATTTCGAAATTATGGAAAGGTATGGCATTGTAGGCCTTTAAAAAATCTACCCCCAAGATAATCGATTTTTTGATAGTTGGAATTAAGAAAAACTTAGTTTGTTTAATTATAGAATTGTACGTTATCTTTAAATAAACATAGCCAATAACTTGTTGACTAGCTCCATCAGCAGTACGAATATCAGAATTTATTTTACAATAACTAACCCCTAACTCATCCAACATAATTTAACAATCCTCACCTAAATAACTAATGTTAGCACCACTATCTAATAGTGCTATAAAATTTTTATCGCTAATGTTGATTTTCATAAATGGTCGATTGTCACCATCCACTGGGATCAAACTAGCTTTTAAGACCGATCTCCAATGTGGGCGTCGGCGCAAAACTTCGGCGTCCAAAAAAGTTCATCATATGGGAATCAATGTAAGTATCTCCAATGTGAGCGCTGGCGTCTGGCTTCAAAAAACGCCAACGCTGAGATTGCTCAATGTTCAAAAAATGAAGCTGAAATTTCAGTTGTGCCAACATATTTTTAAATTTTTTTTTTCTGAATTTTTTTCATGATTTTTTCACTGAGTTTTTCAAAGTTATTTTAAGATTTCGGTAGGCGTTTTAAAAAAATTACTAGAAGTAAAGTTTCCGTCATATTTATATATATATAAATTATAAATTTATAATTCATATTTATATTTATATTTTTTTTTTCGCTTCCGTCAAAGTTTTGAATTGTATCAACGCTCACATTGGAGATTGTTTGGCTTTTACGCTGGCGTTCAACTTTTTTCACCGCCGAAGTTTTGCGCTGAAGCCTACATTGGAGATCGGTCTTTAATATTTTTTTACTATCCCTTTTAAGTTTAAAATTATTTTTGATCTAACCATATTTCTCGTTTTAATTCTAATTAATTCATTGTTTACTACGCTATCCTTACAACTATTTTTTTAAATTAAATTTATATTATACTCTAAATTATCTATGAAGGACCAAACGGTCGCAGAAGAGGATTCCTCCCCATTCCTCTCCCTGTGAACCCGTTTCCCGGACTACGGACAGACTGACATTTCGGACAATTATTAAAATATTTATTTTTGTATCCACACCTATAACAAAAAATTTTCAGAGGTAGCTGACAATCTCGAAATACATGCCCCATTTCATCACAATTATAGCAAATGATGTACTGACTATTTGGTTCAAGACGCTGTGCATGTGACGGTACTTCGGATGCATCGAACGCGTTTTGCTGTACTGTGAACAATTGATTAGGACCAACGACGGAATTCAAGCATGAGACCGATGCTGCAAATGGAGGAATGATGTTAGTAGCCTCCTCAACTTCTGGATGTTTCGGCGCATCTAACTCGTGGACATATGTTGGACGAGATCGCTCCTGATCCTCAGCTGTTTCTCCTACTTCCTTCCATTTCCTTTCCAAACGTTTACACAGTTTGTCCAATTGGCTCATGGTAACAATATCTTCGAGGATCATCGCCTTTTTATAACCCGGATACAGGTTGAAGTAAACTCAATTCAAAAAATCATAATTCGATATTTCCTTATTTAACCGTAGCCTCAACCCTTCCATATCCATACGATAATCCGAAAATTATTCCCTTGCTCGTTGTTTGCTACTTTCCATCATCCTTTTTACATCTCCATCCTCTTCTCCTTCATCAAACTCCTCCTTCAGTGCTCGTCGTAACTGTTTCCAGGTAGTATGCGGATTTCTACGTATGTATTGCCAATACCAAATTTCTGCTCGGTCTTTCAGTAGCTGGTTAATGGACAACACCAGGCTAACGTTTGCTAACGTTTCGATTCGGAACAAGATATCCTTCAACGATAAACCCCTACCAGAACCATCGAAATGTAGTCGCCAATTCGACACTGGATTCCTGCGGTGCGTAGCGTCATTACGTATTTCCATTGCGTCATCATCCCTTGTTTCAATCTCACTTGCAGGTGCGATCCTAGGATGAGAGCTTTGTTGAGAAGGCACTACCCCACGCAAGGATCTGGATGACGACGCACGCGGTACAGTAGCGGAGCTGGTTTTAGGCTGGATTCGAGCTGACACTGACTGTGCTGCTAGTACATCTCACATTTCTTGGATTTGTCTCTGTTGTTCGATGATCATACTGGACATTTCGGCTTTCCAACGTTGGTCTTGATCCACCGGTTGACGTTGATACCACATGGATCGCTCTTGCGTACGTGTAGGCTGAGATTGACGGTAAGAATGTATATAATCACTATGTTGTTGATGTTGATTACCGAATTTATGTTTATTTACAGGAGCTGAGGAGGTCTTACGAGTTCCCATTTTTGTGGAACACAGGCGATGACCGGCAGGAACGGAATTCGGCGAAGTGTCGGATGAACTGTGTTTACTGCCCAGGTGCAACGACGACAATTTGTTGGCTACTGATGAATCCGACTTTTTCTGCTGAGATGCACCGGTATCAATTAAAGGAGTTGCAGACGGAAAATTACCCCGCGAAGAAATCGGTAAAATATTTTTATTAATTGTTTGCTCTTTTTCTATTAAGACTTTCTTTATCTGATCCGCTTCAGCAGCAACCGTCTCACTTGTAGGTAACGGAGCAATAGCTTCTTCATCTCCACTCAATTCATCGAGACCTTGTGGAACCGTATACTCTTATTTTTGCTATATAAAGAAAATATTCATTTTGAGAAGAATAGAAAAATTAAATGTAGGGAATTTTTTATTTTATCATATTTTATGTTACCGAAAATTATTATTTGTAAAAAAAATTTATATAATGAATGCTTATTATTTGTTTTACAGGATTTTTGAATTTACTTTATTAAAAAAAAATAATTTAAAAAAAATATTTAAAAAAAAAAAATATTGTCTCTGATGGGGATTGAACCCGGATATTATTTTTCATAATTTTTTCATACAAATATATGAAAAAAATTAGCTTTGTCCTTATGAATGATAAGGATAACCATATAAACATCTAAATATATATTTTTTTAAATAAAGTTGAAATTAAATTAATTTTTTTTAAAATGCTTTGAAAAAATAATTAAAAAAAAATTAATTATAAAAAAAAATTGTCTCCGATGGTTATTTTTCAAAATGCAAACATATGAAAAAAATTGTCTTGTCTTATGAGTGATGCATATTAATTATATATATACATAATAATTAATTATATATACATAGATATACATAATCATATTACACACATATATAATAAATATATACATATTGTATTATGCGAATAAGGAAAGAATCTGCCATCGTTGTAATATCAATATTCATAGACAGACAGAACTAATTTTGCTTCATATTTTTCATATATTTATATGTGTATGGTTCACTTCCCATCAGGGACGATATATTTTTAAATCATTTTTTTTTTACTTATAGCATTTTAACAAAACATTTTTTTTTAATTTTTAATTTTCTATTTTATATATATATTTATATTACATATGTTTAAGTGCTTATAAGGTTATCAAATCATATATAAGACAAAACTAATTTTTTTCATATACATATTTGTATGAAAAAAATTATGAAAAATAACATTCGGGTTCAATCCCCATCAGAGACAATACATATTTTTTTTAAATTAATTTTTCAAAAAACAAATTTTTTTAAATATAATAAAGTAAAATCAAAAATCCTGTAAAAAAATAATAAACATTCATTATCAAATTTCTTGACAAATATTAATTTTCACTAACATAAAATAAAAATAAGAATTCTAAGGCTTAAAAAATCAACAAAAAAGAAAAAACACAATAAAGGAATATACATTTTTTTCTTATTTTCTCACTAAAAGAGAGAATTTATTTTGCTGCTCACATATTTTCAATTTATTTTTCAAATTTCTGAAAATTGTGTATGTGGCGGCACCTGTTGACGAAAGTATGCAGCGTCGGTGATTTATCTAGTTATTTAAAATCAATGATAATACTAAAAAAAATTCCTTAAGAAATTGTACTACTTTTATATAAAGTACAATTCGGGTTACCTAGTATAAAAAAAATTCAAATTTCCGTTTTATAAATTTTTCAAATAAATTGACTTCGACACTTCGCATTTATTAAGGAAAAGGAGCGAAAGGATTAGGGTTGGACAGGAATAAAGGTGGGAATGGGTTTACTTCAACAGGATATTCCACTCATCAAGCCCAAGTCTGAACAAGAAAAAAGAAAAAAAAATTCTCGCAATATGTAATAAAAAAAAATTCTTTTACCACAACCGTGTACTAGGACTATCATTTTTGACTACAAAAAGAAATTTCTAACTAGCACAAATGTACTCTACCGTGTGAGGAGTACAATGTGGACTACCACAGAATATTTCTAACTCACATACAACAACCGCTGACAGAATTAATATATGGACCACCATATAAATTTCTAATGTCAGGAAAAATAAAAATTGTATCATAATATTTACGTTTCATCATATTCTTTCTTTCTTTCAGACTCGAACCGGACGAACCGAATACACCGAAGAAGGGGTCATATACACAATACACTAAGTTGCTGATCAACTTTGTTCTCTCCTCCAACATCTGACACAAAAAAAATTTTGACCACTAGATGAAGAAAAAAAATTTTTCATTGTTGGGGTGACCAACCGTGTAACACCACAACATAATTTCCAAAAAAAAATTTTTCTCCACAGCAAACATTTGGTGTTGTACGTCATGATGTTTGGAGCCAATTAACAAGTTTGGGCCAACATTGTATTGGACACCAACTTGTAAAACAAATGGTGCATCCCTTATGTTTGGGCGCCACTTGTAACCATCTTGATTGCCATGTGTAACCCATGACGACGAGAGGACCCACGAACGACAAAACAAAAAAAACTCCAAGCTGCCACCAAATGCGACCATGCAGGAATTACTTGTTCTGGTAACATCACCTACAGCCTTGCCTCTACAGACTTCATAGATGTAGTGTAGGTGCTTTTCTGGATGAGTTCTCGGCTTTTTTGAATAATCAAAAGTCTAAAAATTTAGTTCTTTTAGGAGATTTTAATATTGATATTTTATCTTGGAACAGTGATGTTGATGGTTTTATTTCATTATTGTCTTCCTTTGGTCTAGAATCTTTACTATCTGATCCTACTCGTGAAACTCATAATTCCAGTTCATGTTTAGATCATATTTTTATTAAGCTATGTAGGAATAATTTTATTAAATACAAGGCAGCTACAATTGATATAAAATTAACTGATCATTGTTTAACTAGTCTATAATTAGAACATAACGTTAGTCGAAATGAACATATTTATAATAACATTGACCAAAAAATTAATTTCAACGCGTTGAAATCAAGCTTAAATTTTGAATTCTGGGACGAAGTTTTGTATTCCGTGATCCTTCACTTACATTTAATTTATTCGTGGAAAAATTACAAACTCATATATCTAATTGTATTTCAACGTCAAATTTTAAAAGTGACAAATTAATTCGGTTAAAACCTTGGTTGTCGGTATCTTTATTGAATAAAATAAAAAATAAAAATAAGTTATATACGCATGTTAAAAAGCATCCCAACAATATAAGGCTTAACATTCATTATACAAATTTTTGTGGTGAAATAAAAAGTGCAATTGAAAAATGACTATTACAGAAATAAACTTTCGGAAAACATTGGTAATTCAAAAAAACAATGGCAATATGTTAATCAAATTTTAAACAGATTTGATTCTAATTTAGACTATACATTAAGAAAAGATGATACTCTTGTTTCTAATCCGATTGATGTTGCTAATTTATTTAATGATTTTTTCACAAGCATAAGTAACTCTTTTAGCGATCTTAATAATTCTAATGATACATATTCTCATTCTGATAGCACTCTTAAACAGGACAGTTTTCAATCAGAAAGTTTTTTCTTTAATGATTTTTCTCCATTAGAAATACATAAAATAATTTCTTCTTTAAAATTATCTAATTCCACAGGTCAGGATAAGATTTCTAGTAAAATACTAAAAAGTATATCGTTTCAAATCATAGATGTTTTGTGTTATGTTTTCAATCTCAGTGTAAAAAAAGGCATTTTTCCTGAATCTCTTAAATCAGCTGTAATTATTCCTTTGCATAAAAAAGGTGATGCTACTATTTTAAATAATTAAACCTATTTCATTACTATCAGTGTTTTCTAAAGTGTTTGAAAAAGGAACAAAAAACAGAATCTTATATTTTCTTAAAAAAAAAAAAATTTTCAGTATTTTACAATTTGGCTTTAGATGTGGTAGGTCTACTGAAGACGCTTTATTAAAATTATGTAGTGAAATTTACAGCTCTTTGAATGATTCTGAAATTCCAGCGGCACTTTTTATCGATATAACTAAAGCCTTTGACATGGTTCATCATGATTTGTTGCTTAAAAAACTATACAATGCTGGTTTTAGAGGCTTTGTTTACGATTGGTTTGCTTCATATTTAAAAAACCGTAAAAATAGTGTAAAAATTAAAAATTGTATTAGTTCTGAAAAATGTATAAATATTGGAGTGCCTCAGGGCTCGGTATTAGGTCCTATATTGTTTTTAATTTTCGTGAATTCGCTTTTTATTCAACTATTTAAAGGGAAAATTACAGCACTTGCGGATGATACTGCTCTTTCATACTCCAATAAAAATTACTTTAATGCTATTATTGAAATAAATCATGATCTTGAAATCTTACGACGATGGTTTAATGAACATAAATTAGTTATTAGCAACAAAACGAAATACATGCTTTTTAATCTGAACGGTCCAGGTTGTATCGATTTGAGTTTTATGTACCACTCTCCAAGCTACTTGAAATTTGAAGTACAAAACTACAATGAAATTAATAATATATCGTGTATATATGATCGCAATTGTAATTATTCTGACGATTCCTTCAAAATAGAGCGTGTAGACTATTTCAAATATTTAGGCATAATATTGGATTTTAATTTTAGTTGGAAAGAACATTGTTCTTATTTACAACAATATCTGAATACAGTTGTTCGTCAAATTTATCATCTAAGTTTATATTGCTCTAAAACAATTTTATTATTAGTCTATAATGCTTTATTTAAATCCAAACTTCAATACGGCTTAAGCTGCTGGGGTGGTACTCACAACAACAAAATCGAACCCTTTTCATTAAACAAAAACATAGCATCAGAATTATCTCTAAAGCCAATCGTAGAGCTCCTAGCTTTGGATTGTTCATTAACTTGAGGATTCTTCCATTGAAGCACTTGTACTTCTATAAAGTCTTAAAAATATTTTTTAATAATTCAGGCTATAATTATGTCAGACTGCATAATAATTATAATTTACGTATAAACTACAGCCATATTGTAACTATTCCTAGAATTAATAAATCGCACTTTGGTCACTCCTTTAATGTTATTGCACCTCGTTTGTTTAATGTGATTCCTGAGAGAATCAGAACTGAGAGGGTAGAATTCAAGTTTCTAAAATATGTTAAATTTTGGCTTTTTTCTTTAAGCTATTCGGATATATCCAATTTACTGAATCCTGTAACTTAAAATTTGTCTAATTTGCTTTAATAAGATGTTTTGCTTCATATATTGAAAATATATGAAGCTTTGTGGCGCGGTCTAAATTTCGAAAAATTTTTTTTCGAGATTTTGATTTTTCTGGACGTTTTAGATGTCAGGGAATCAGAATCAGCAAAAAAACATCCGTGTCCGCCGTACGCCGTACGCAAAGTAAAAATACACTTTTTTAAACGCTTAGAGATAGTATAAGCACTCGTGCGATTTGTACAAAAATTGCAACATATATAAAGTAAGGATGGAAATTTATGTGTATAGTATCCTTTTTTGAATAGTTTCCCTGCAACCCCCCCTAGCGGAGCGTTGAAAATGCACAATGTTGTGCACTTCAAAAAAATACCCCTAAATATAGTCGGATCTTTACATTGTTTCACAGATATATGTATAGACGCCATATGAGGAAGATTGTAAAAATTTGGAGCCCTAGGTCCTCGCCCCCCTATTTTATAGTAATATTAAAACAAAAATTTTGAAATTTGAAATGGCTATAAAACCGGTTTGATTTTATATAAAACATTGTTACTTCTAACATAGATGCAGAAGGTAAGTGCATTTCGATTTCATATAACAAATTTACCACCCACCTTCTTTCAGTGGGTGAGGGGGCTTATATATGAAAAAAGCTACACCCCTTGAGCGGGGAAATGAATTGAAAAAATGAGAAATTATGTTCTTAAATATACTATGTTACACATTCTGCAGAAAAATTAGCCTCGTACCTTTACCCCCCTTCATTTTACAGGTGAAAGAATTTGTATGGGACTATTAAAATTGAATTTTTGGTATTTAAAATGACTATAAAATAAGCCGCATTTCAGATAGGGTCTTATATCTTGTAGGTTTGGTATAATAGATTGGTGTCTTTCGAAACCATTCAAAAATTTTACCCCTTTCCCTTTTATTATGGGTGAGGGGGTAAGTTTATGAAAGAGGCTGCAGCACCTCAGTGGGGGACTAGATTGAAAAAATGAGAAATTATTTTCTTAAAAATACTATCTTACAAATTGTGCCAAAAATTTATTTCCCTACCTGCAACCCCCTCTAAGCTACATCACTTAGAAATGTTACATTTCAAAATTTATTATATAGTTTCTGAAAATTGAATATTTGGAACTTAAAATGACTATAAAGAAAGCCGCATTTCAGATAGGGTCTTATATCTTGGAAGTTTGGTATAATAGATTGGTATCTTTCGAAACCATTCGAAATTTTTACCCCTTTCCCTTTTATTATGGGTGAGGGGATAAGTTTATCAAAGAGGCTGCAGCACCTCAGCGGGAGACTGGATTGAAAAAATGAGAAATTATTTTCTCAAAAATACACACCTACACCTTCTATACAAAATTGAGACACGTACCTTCAACCCTCTTCATTTTACAGGGGCAAAAAGTTCGAAATTTATAGAATAAAAACATATGTATATTACATTTCGAGTATTTAGTATATATACATAATATAGTATTACAAATTCAAGTACTTATTTATAAAAACTTGATTGTAATTTTAAATTGTACCACACTGGGAGTTTAGTAAAAATCATAATTTTTATTTAATTCTTCGTTTTCACTAAATCCTAGGTAGATCAAAAGGGTATATGAAGCACTCTTCCAAATTGGCAGTTTTTTTTGTGTTTTTTCTTCATTACTCCATCTAATATTTCTCTTCTAGTTTACTTCTTTGTTTATAATATTACTTTCAATTTAATTTTTTCTTTTTTTGTAGTATTCCCCCATCTACAAATTTATTTTTATTATTTCAAATTACTTGTATTAAGTTACATTAAGCTACATTCGCCACTTGTCATTTATGACATCAGAATGTTCCTAACTATTTCTTAAATGTAGTAAGATAATCAATTTTTCTATTTTTATCTAAATTCTATTTTAAATTTGTATTTTTTAGTTTTTATTTTTTAATATTGTTTTATTTGGATATCATAATGTAAATTATATTTTAATTTTTTCTTTTTTAAATTTTAGATGTTTTTTCTTTTTATTTTAATTCCATAAATTTTATATTATATATTATATTTTCTATTAGATATATCTTAAATTTTGAAATTTTTGAAATAACTTTATATGATTTCTGATGCATTATTTGAAATAAAGAATTTATTATTATTATTATTATTAAAAATACAAACAATAGAAAACGACTTGGCTAGAAAATTATCAACTGCAATGAATAATCGCGAAAGTGCATTATTGGATAACGATTTAGTTTCGGCATCGCTCTACATAGACCCCAGGTAAATTTGGTTTAGAAAATTTGATTATTTTTCAGCATTTTGTTTGTTTTTTATATATATCGTTTTTTGTATCTATAAGCTTTCAGGTTTCATTGTCTTATCCGCTGCGATGAAAATAAAAAGAAAGCTTCAATTGCAAAACTAAAATCAATTGCAAAACAATACCATGAAGTAAATAAGGAAAATGAAAATGTGAGTATTTTGTAATGTTATAAATAGTTATTTTATAAAATTAAAATTTGAAATACATATTATTTAACATAATTAATTTTTTTTTTATTGTTGTGGTTATGATTTATGAATATCGTAGATAAATTCGGAAAATGGAAGTTATTCTGATGAAGATTCTTCAATGCCATCTATTTCGTTTGCAAATAGTGATAATCCTCTTACTGTTAACGAAGATTCCAATCAATCTTTGGTGGAGCATTTTCTGAATGCCAATTTCGGAGAAAATGCTCTAGTGGCAGAAAACCAAATTTACGTTTGGTTTTTGATGAAATTGAAAATTTATATACACTTTTTTTCACCCTGATTACATTAGGAGAAAGAAACAGGGTTACTTTATCATGGATTCCTGCACATGCGGGATATGAAGGCAATTAGATGGCGGACGAATTAGCAAAGGAAGGTGCGGTCTCAACATTTGAGGATCCAGAACCATTCTGTGGAGTACCAAAGTGCCATCTCAAAGGACTAATAAAGGAAGAAACCAGACGCGAAAAGGACAAAAGAACTCCTAATTGCAGCAGGAAAAAGGTCAAAACAATAACTGGCTTCCTAACAGGACACTATGGACTACGAAAACACCTACACACTATGAGGCTATCACAGGAACGAGTATGTAGATACTGTCAAGAAGAAGATGAGACGGCAGAACACCTACTATGCGAATGCCTGGCCCTCTCGAACAGGAGGCTAAGGTATCTGCAAGGGTACATCATTTCTCCATCTGACACATGGAACCTATCACTATCAAATCTGTATAGCTTCATTTGCAGCACAGGTCATTTATATGAGTAACTATGAGGGATGTTACAATAAGCCTTATGGCTGCAGTGACGTGGCGCTTCGGTGTCATCCCTGTACTTAAACCTTAACCTTAACCTTATTTAAATTTCATGAAAATCATGAAAACCGAATAACTATTTCTGATGCAATTATTCCTACTCGTTCAATTACAACTACCAATAAATATAGAACCAAGTACGTCCGAGAATATAAACAATTGTGCCGAAAAAAAACATCGAAAATATTTATAATAACATTGACCTTTCTAAAGGCCTAACCATAATGAACTTAATGAAAATTAAGAAAACTTTCGATATTTTCCTTTAGTTATCGTAATTTGCTGTCAAATGCCTTTAGGCCATAATAAACTTATGAAAAATAAAGAAATCACAAAAAAATATTTCACAAATATATCAAAGTTTGAAAGTGATAAACGTAAAATAAATTATGTGTTTTTATATTTTATCATGGATGCCATGAATTTTAATACAGCAAAACCATTTTCTTAATTTTTCTTAAGTTGTGTACGATAGCAATCGTACATCATTAAGTTAACGAAATTTTTGATAAGTTAACGAAAGTCAACTTAATTTTTGTAAAGTCTATTTCCGTCATTATTAAGTTTTCTTAATTTTCATTAAGTTCATTATAGTTAGCCCTTAACATGACAGCGTCAACTTATTTTTCTAACATAAAATCGCTAGGACTTCCTGAAACAACTATTAATAAAATTGTCTCTTACAGTACTGAATTTATGAATGAAGTATGTGATAGTTACATATCAATTATTAAACAGTGTTCTAATAATGTTTCGAAACAAATTTTGAGCGAATCTTTTCAGTCAATTAAAAAATATTATAACCACTTTTTCCACAATTTTTCAACAAATTTTAAAAGAAACTGTAAATTTTCTCTATCCGATTGTTATGTGCGTCCTATTGAGTTAACCACTGGAACAAGATGGGAACATAGATATTGTCGTAAAAATACGACGTATGTCCGACGAAACATACAGAATACATATCAAAATGTACCAATTTTAAAAACAATAACAACATTATTTCAGAACCCTGATTTTATATATATTTATTATTATTTTATTAATTCTTGAATACTTTCAGATTTACAATTATTTTACTTATTCGATTTTATATATTCTATACATTTTCTTCTAAAACTTTTTAAATTATTATCTATTTTTATTTCCTCTGGTAATGTGTTGTATAAATTTAGCCCTTTGTAGAAAAACGAGTTCTGCGCTGCCGTTGTGTGAAGATTTTGGATTCTAAAATCGTTTACATTTCTAAGGCTGTATGGTTGTGCGTCTCTAATATATACAATTTTATCTTCTAAATATTTTGGTGCCCGTCCATTCTTTATCTTAAATACCATAATTAGTGTGTAAAGCATTATTCTTTGTTTGATGTTTAAGACAATCTAGCATTGATCCTATTGAAGTATACCTACTACATTTTAGAATATATCTCATCGCTTTATTTTGCCGCTTTTGCAACCTTTCTAACTGTGTTTGGTTGCAGCATGAAAATAGTATTGTGGAGCAGTATTCAAAATGTGGCTTTATCATAACGTTATATAGATTACCTGATGTTAGATAACTCATTTTATTTCTTACTCTTCTAAAGAAGCCAATCTTTTTACCAATTTTTTTACATATATATTCTATATGATCATTTAACCTCAGTTTCCGATCAATAATAAAACCTAGGTATTTGATGTTGTCAACTTTTTCAATTATTTTACCATTTATCTCTATTATAACTCTGCTTGTCATGTTGATCTCTATTACTTTTGTTTTTTGTTCATTTAATTTGATTTGTTTATTTTCAGCCATATAATTAGTTCATCCACATCACTCATTAATTTTGTTTTATATTCATTTTCGTCTTTTCCTTCTACATATAATAGTGTATCATCCGCATATAAAATAATTTTACAATTTTTTATTATGTTTGGAATATCATTGATATATATAATAAACAGCAGTGCTCCGAGAATTGACCCTTGAGGAACTCCTGTATCAATACTCAGATAATTTGATATGTTATTATTGACCTTCGTTCGCTGTGTTCTCCCACTTAAATATGTTTTAAACCAGTTTAATTCTTTTTCTTCAACTCCATACATATATAATTTTTTTATTAATATTTCACGATCAATAGTTTCAAATGCTCTTTTGAAATCTAAAAAAATCGACATAATCTTATTTTTCTTACTAACGCTTTTCCATTCGCTTATTACATAGTTCACTGTTGTCTCACAAGAATAATTTTTTCTAAATCCTGATTGCAAAATCGAAAACAGATCATTTATTTCCATGTATTCTTGAAGTTGCAGTTTCACTACCTTTTCTAGTATTTTTTCAAGTGTTTTTAATGAGTTTATTGGTCTAAATTCTTCACATCTTTTTGTATTTGAAATTTTTTCAACAGGTGTAATCATTGAGTTTTTCCATGATTTCGGGAATTCCCCGTTCATTAATGACACATTTATTATATTTAGTATATCCGATCCCACCACATGCCAGTTATCTAATATTATTTTAGAATTTATTCTATCAAAACCCGTTTTATTTTTTAAGGATTTACATATTGATTTTAGTTCATTAATACTAATTTCACGAAATTTAAATCTACTCTCAGCTCTTTGTATATAGTTTATATATCGCATATTTGCAATTGAATTTGTGATGTTTTTGATACTTACCTTTACAACTTCAAATTGAGACTAAACAATTTCAAAATGAGACTAAACAATATCAAAATGAGACTAAACAACTTCAAATTGAGACTAAACAATATCAAAATGGGAATAAACAATTTCAAAATGGGAATAAACAATTTCAAAATGAGACTTAACAATTTCAAAATGGGAATAAATATTTTATACAACTAGTATTATAACAATTTTAAATTTGAGCAGGCTTTAGAAAAATAAAAGACAGCATTTTTTATTCATAGTGACATTCGTAATTAATTCATCCCTAAACATGTCCTACATCAAGAAAATTGAAGCAGATAATATAAAGAAGAAAATATGTGCATTGTACAATAAAAACGAGGATTGGAGAATAGTTGCAAAAACTTTAGGCGTAAAGAAATCAACTGCCTATCGATGGGTGAACAACCAACAAATATCCGCACAGCAACGTGGTGGTAAGCGGAAAATAAAAATAACTAATGAACATCGAGTATTTATTGAAAGTTATATTGAGGAAAATCCTAGAATAACTTTAAAACAACTGAGAGATAAATTCCAAAATAATCATCAAATTGTTGTTTCTACGGAATGTTTGAGAAAACACTTAGATGGATTACTGTATACGTTGAAAGACATTCGAAGAGAGCCAGAAAAAGCAAACGTTGAAAGCAATAAAATAAAACGATGTGATTACGTTCAAAAACTTTTAGAACATCAATCAAACAATACACCCATACTTTACATGGATGAAACTAATTTCAATTTATATATATCGAGCACCAAAGGTCGTTCCAAAAAAGGAACTCGTTGCACTCACATTACAGCATGCAGTCGAGGATCCAATATACATGTAATTGGATGTATAGGTAATATGGGTTTGATTCATCATTAACTTAGAAGAGGAGCATTTAAGACACCAGAAGCAAAAGAATTTATGCGTCGTTGTCTTCGGAATGCTCAAAATATGTATAGAACCTCAATCGTAATGATGATTGATAATGCACCATGTCATGCTGCCATTGAGGAAGTATTCCTAGAAGAAGAATTTCTTAATAATCACCTACTAAGACTCGCACTTTCCAATGTTAAATGCTATTGACTATGCTTGGTCAAACCTAAAATCTGGAGTCAATGCGATTTAACTATTCAAATGCCGCAAATCCTAGCTAATGAAGGTAGATCAAATTTGGGTGACCGGTCGATTCCACTAGAACAATTCCACTAGACACAATTCCACAAGACACAATTCCACTAGAGCAATTTCACTTGGCAAAATTTAACTAAGGAAGAATTCAACTTGCGCAATTCCACTTGTAGATAATAATTTTTTAAATTTAAAATTGATTTTTTTAAGTAAATTTATAAATTACTGTCAAATATTTTATATTTAAATTAAACCAAAAAAATTAATGAATATGGATTATCAAATAATAAACACTGAGAAAGGAAAAGAAGCAATATTAAAAGACGGATATATATTTGAACAAAACAGTGAAGCTACTAATGGAAAAAAATATTGGTTACTACACAACAAAATGTAATGCACGTATTCATACATTAAATGGATCAATTTTTAAAAAACTAAAAGACCATAATCATGCAGCTAATGCTGCAGACGTGGAATCAAAAGAAAATATGCAAATTTTACGAGGGCAAAGCAAAATATTAAATATAGGTTCAACACAGGAAATATTGACGAATGTAGTGTCAACAGTTTCGCCTGCGGCTTCTTTTTATATGCCACTCAAACGATCTATGCAACGAACTATTCGAAAAGTACGACAAAAGGAAAGTGACATTTATGAATCAATTCCATTTCTTTTAAAGGATTTAATCATACCAGAAAAATATAAATTCACTAAAAAGGGTGATTTGTTTTTAATAAAGGATACTGGTGCAGATAATCCATGCATCAAAAATCGTATCATTTTATATGGAACAAACGAAAATATTAAAACTCTGAGTCGCTGCGATGAATATTTTATGGACGGAACTTTTAAATCTTGCCCAAAGATATTCTCACAGCTATATATTATTCACGGGTTATATGAAGGAGTTCCTATGCCATTAGTATACGCTCTTTTGTGTAGTAAAACTAGTGAAATATATAGGAACTTGTTTGAATTATTAAATGAAATTTATCCTTTGAATCCAAAAAAAATCCACATCGATTTTGAAATGGCAATGATCAAAACTTTGACGAACATTTTTAAAGGCGCACAGGTAATTTGCTGTTTTTTCCATTTGCAAAAATCAATTTATCATTATTTGGGTGTTATTGGATCTAAAATTAAATACGATACAAATGTCAATTTTGCTTTCGAGGTCCGAACGTTAATATCTATTGCATTTGTTCCAATTGAACATCAAGAAAGATATTATGAAATACTAATGAAAAACAATTTGCTAAATGATGATGATTTAATCAACTACTTTGAGAGTAATTACTTTGGTTTTCTTCGTCCTAATGGGTTACGCAGAAAACCACGTTTTCCTCGTGAGCTATGGAACTTCTATGAAGAGGCACGAAACAATGGCCATAAAACAAACAATATTGCAGAGGGTTTCAACAATGCGTTAAACCACTTAATGAATATTAGTGGTCCAAACATTTGGCAACTTTTGCAAGTGTTAGGAAAAAAACAAGGCGAAATGGAGTTTGGAAGAGAGCAGGTACGAAATCAAAGAGAAATGGGAGTCCCGCAAAAAAAAAAATACAAAGATCTTTCAGAACATATATCTCGTGTAGCGAATAACTTTAATAATTATGATCCATTTGAATACATGAAGGCTATTGCAGCAATAACGAGAATTGATTTTTCCTAAATAGGTTTTTTTCATTAATTTTATATATTTGTATTCATTAACTTTAATTTATTCTGTTTCTATTCTACTAATTATTATTAATAAACTAGCTCTTTAGTTTTTTTTTTTTAAATATTATATAATTTAATGAATATATTTTATATCACTATTCGAAATCGCCGCGATTTTTAATGCGTTGGGCTAATAAAGAGTGGAATTGCGCTAGTGGAATTATACCAAGTGGAATTGTTCCCTAGTGAAATTATACCAAGTGGAATTGCGCTAGTGAAATTGTGTCTAGTGGAATTATGCCAAGTGGAATTGTTTCTAGTGGAATTGTGTCTAGTGGAATTGTTCTAGTGGAACGGGCCTAAAATCCAAATTTGACTCAAACCGAGTTCCGTCTACTACGGCTAGAAAATATTATTCGCGAAAACATAACTAAGATGATTACTGTTCCTAATTGTAACCGGCACGTCGCTCATATTCAAAAATTTATACCGGACGCCATAAATATGAATGATATGACTTTTTAGTTATTATTTAAATTGTTCTATTATATTATTAAATTGTTATAATATTTGTTGGAATAAATTGTTTTTCCCCATTTTGAAATTGTTTATTCCCATTTTGAAATTGTTTATTCCCATTTTGATATTGTTTAGTCTCAATTTGATATTGTTTAGTCTCAATTTGAAGTTGTTTAGTCTCATTTTGAAATTGTTTAGTCTCAATTTGAAGTTGTTTAGTCTCAATTTGAAGTTGTAAAGGTATAGTTATAAAATATTCATTAAACTTTTTAGCTATTTCATCATCACCTTGGCATTCTATTTCATCAAAAATTACGCTATCAATTTTATTTTTAGTTTGTTTTAGCACCAGATCTTTTATTTCATTCCACATTTGTTTTTGTCCCTTTGCTTCATTAATTCTTTTATTTATATAGTTATTTTTCGCGTTATTGATTTTAACTTTATATTGGTTTCTTAAAATCTTATACTGGTCCCAACATGATCGAGAATTATCTAACCTCGCTATTTGATATTGTTCAATTTTTTTATTCTTTAACACTCTTAGTTCGTTATTAAACCACTTTGCTGTATTATTATTTATATCGATAGTTTTTTGCTTCACAAATACTTTTACTGTATTTTTAAAGTTTGTTTCAATTTTTAAGGCGTTATTATGAATACTTGTTTCCATATTATATTTATTATTCAATTTTTTCAGTTCTCTCGCAAATAATTCTTTATTATATTTTAAATATTGTTTCATTCTTCCTTCCACACTTATTATTATTTTTCATATTTATTGTTATATCAATTATCTCATGGTCCGAGATTTTATTCACTGTATTTGTATTTGCAAACACATTATGCATGTTTGTGATATCATAATCTATCAGGGTTTTCGATTGTAGTGTTATCCTAGCTAGTGTAACTCGTAACTTTTTGTTTCATGCAGTTGTCATTTAAGCAACTTTCTATATCACGTTTATATTCATTATTTTTACACCAATCTATTTTAAAATCACCCACGATTATGATATTACTTGATATTTTAGCGTTTCAACATTTTCTTTGAAGAAATTACAAAATTCTCTCTCTGAGCTACTCGGTGATCTATAGATCGCCATAATCACTATTTCCATGTTATTATATTTACACTTGCATGCTAGTAACCACATTTTAGTTGCGGTAGACTTTTCCATTATTTTGTTAACTATCCATTTCTTTTCTGTATACAGCCATCTGTTCTTGGTGAATTTGAGTTACATTTAAAATTATTATATCTTTTCAGTTCTATCTCATTATCCTCTATATTTTCTGTTACATGTGTTTCGGTCAGTACTATGAAATCAAATTTATATGTGTCCACTATTAGTTCAAGCTCATCAAAATTGTTTACGAGGCCTTGGATGTTGGTACACATACCTTTTTATTTGCTTTAGTTGCAAATTCATGTGCGAGGATCCAACCTTTTTCTTCTTTATATCCAGTTTGTTCTGATATACTGGACATATTCGACTGAGAGTAGCATGATTTTCATCAAGTCCTAGCTTTAGTTTTTCATTGGCACGTATACAGCTTATACATCTATTCACAGCTTGTCGATTGCACTCTACAGTTCTATGCTTTCCAAGACATTTCAAACATACTTCATCATTTCTGCATTCGTTTGATTTGTGATTATATCCTTTGCATTTAAAACAAAATACTATATCAATTCCATCGTATACCTTACATCTTTCCCATCCGACATTAAGTTTTTCATATTCCAATACTCTTGGGAAAGAATCAGAATCAATTTCCAATATTTTATTAAATAATACTCTATTATCTCTTTCTATTTCATAGTATTTTATCAATTTTAGATGGCTATTTTCAAGTATTGAGTTTTGCTTTTTTAATTTTTTTATTAATTCATCATTATCATGTTTAAATACCATGTTGGTTACCACTACCCTTGGATTTATTACATCTGGCACCTTGATTTCATAATTATCGCACATTGTTTTTTCTAAAGCAAGTTTAATTTTATCTCTTTCATTGATATTTTCACTTTCAATTAAAATCACACCATTATGTTTATTTTCAATATTTGATATTTTTAAATTTTTTGGATCCTTTTTTTTATTTAAGTCTTCTTTAGTTTTTTCGCTATTTTGCTTTTCTTTCGGCCTTAAAATTAGTGGAACATCTTTTCTTAGTTCTGGCAACACTTTTGTTTTATTTTTGACAACTTCAGAAAATGACATTTTTGTATTATTGCTTACAATTTTTTTGACTACATATTAGTTTTATTGTCTTTTAGTTCCTGGCATATTTTTTCACTTTGCATTTCGAAATGTTTGGTAAATTTACAAATTTTTTGCATTTCTAACACACTTTTTTCACAGGAGTCCTGCGCATTCTTCATAAAACTCAATCTTTCCATATATCTTGCTTCGATGGTTTGAAGCAATGTTTTTATTTCATTCTCATGTACTTTTAGAGAATCTTAGAATTCTTTTTTGTATTGAGCTAAATTATCTTTATTTTTATTAACATTGGATTGCATATCCTTTAACACTAGGTCTAGATTGTGTATATATAGGTAGCAATCCTCGCACATGAATTTCAACATATTATTTTTAGTTAAGATGCCACTACTATATTGATCTAGACTAGAACATTTCACGGAACTATGAAATATCTTACCACAGACACCTGTGCATCTTATTCCTGTCTCGCCACAGACACCTGTGCATCTCATTCCTCTTACAATACAATGATAGCATTTAGACATTATTCAGTTATCACCTACAGTTTTTTATTAGCCCTGTTTTTTTGTAGACGGGTATATTGTACAGCAAATTTTTACATTGAAAACAACAACAATTTGTTGGCAAAAAAATTAGAATTACAGTAGTTATTTATATATTGCAAATGAATTGTAATAGATAAATAGTTAATAATATGACATGTAGATGACTCTGTTGTCAATATTCCGTTTCATTTCATTTTATTTCATTTATTTCAAATACATTGGACGAAAAGGGATAGCCTATGTTTTTTTTTTACATTAAAAAATGGCAATTTATTAAAGAAAAAAAGCAAGTTTTATATTTTTTAATGATATTCAATGATTTTTTTTTTTTACTTTTATAAAACTCAAATGTGATTTAAAAAAAAATTATCAGCTGATAAATTCAATTGTGATTGAAATAAAAAAAATTGTCGCCTTATTTTCAGTGAATCGTTTTTTTGCAAAAATTTTGCAATACAATATACCCGTCTACAAAAAAACAGGGCTATTATTTCTTTTACATATATAATTTTATAATTGTAATTGAAAAACCGTACTAATTTTCTGTTTGAATTTTACTTTATATAATTGTATTGAGAACTGTAATAATTTTCTGTTTGAATTTTTTCATCAGAGCAGAATTAAAACACGTCTTGTTTCAACAAATATTTCACGATAGATATTTCACAAAACAATATTTCATGGAGGACCATGCTTGTTGTGATCAGAAGTTAAGAAATTTTTGCTGTGATAATATTTGCAAGCAATCTAATTTTTTCAAGCTTAATCCAACTGCTGTTCAAATTCAATTGTTTTACGATGACTTCGAGTGCACGAATCCTTTAGGTAGTCCAAAAACTATCCATAAGCTAGGAGCTATTTATTTTACGATTATAAATCTGACTATAAGTCAGTTATCCAAGCTTGACTCAATTAATTTGGTAGCTCTATTTTTAGTCAATGACCTGAAATTAGGAGCAACCTACAATATGATACATGATACTTAAACCTATTGTAGATGATCATGTTTATTTTGGAAAACTTCATATTTGAGATTCCCTTCACTTTGCGTTTCACTTCCACAAAATTGGAGTATTCTAGAAAACGATCGAACAACTACATTATCATATGTATTCAAATACGTAAATACGTATTTGAAAAATTAAAATTAAAGTTTTTAAAGTCAAAATCGAAATAAAAATATATAATTAGAGCATCCGTATAGCTGTATCATTGATTTAATGTAAATAAAAATGCGTCGATTTTTTTGTACCAATTTCATCTGGTAGACGTTTCGAAAACCCACCAGCAATGTCCTTATTTAATTTCAGGTCATTGATTTATTTTTGAAATTATTTCGTGTTTGTTGTTTTTTTCTTAAATATGTACTTTTAAAACTTAAATAATTGGTAAATATATATATAAATGTTTAAAAAATTTGTTAAATTATTTTTAATTACATTTTGAATCTTCTAAAAGTAACAAATTTACAGCAAATGTCTATTATATGAAAAACGTTTCACTTTTCGATTCGACAGTATTACAGAATAATAAATGTTTCGAATCGGTAATACAGTTTTCCCTTCGAACGTTTTGTAGAATAACAAAAATTCAAAAACGATCTTCAATCAAATATTTCAAATACGAAGTTTTCCAAAATAATCATGGATATTAATGTGGATTTCGATTGGCACAGATCAAAATTTAAAAAAAAATAAGTTTTATAATTTGCATTTTTAATTAATTATAATATATATCGGCAATATCAGAACGTTTTAATTCACCCATATGTTTTAAAACAGCTTCTGACAAGCTCTCTTCTTCTGTCCCACCAGTATTACCTTCTTCATCATTTAAAAATTCCTCTTCCTCCCTCTTCCTCAAATCGCCTTCTAATATACATAAATTGTGGATAACACAACATCCTAACACAAATTTACATATTCTTTCTGTTGTAAAAAAATCAAGTCAGCACGTGTATCGGGGAAAACGTAACGTTTGAATTTCGAATCGAATTTACTATTTTGGTATAGTGGAAAACGTAACGTTTTTCATTATTACAATGGAAAGGGTTCTTTTTATTTTTATTGTTACAATGGAAACTACTATATTATTATAAAACGTTTCGAAATTTTTTATCGAATCGACCTATCAGGGAAGAACTTTTTTTAACGTTTTTATAGAAAATTTTAACGTTAAGTATTTCTGAATTTTTTTTCTTGAAATGTATATTAAATTTATGAAATATTTATAATTAAATGTGTGGCATTAAATTAAAATTAAATTTATGATATTTTAATCCATTATATATAAAATGTGAATAATTTTCATAATACTCTTTTTCCTATTTTACCATATTTTTATATTATCTAAAAAAAAACATAAAAAATATTCTATGGTTATACAAAAGATGTTAAGGATATTCTCTCTTTTTTTTTGGTTAAGATTAATTTACGGATGGAATTTTTTTTGACTATTCAAATATTTGTAGTTAATTAACAATTTCTTTTTTCTCCATTTCTTTGCTTTGCATATAAGTAGAACGCATATTAATAATAATAATTTTGTTTAACTGCTTTACATTACATAAAAAATAAACCACCTATAAAAAAGAAAACCTCATTTGCTTTTTATTTATTTGAAAAAACTTGCTTATTTTATTTATTTGAAAAAACTTTGTAAACAATACTAATCACAGTTAACATATGATATTTCCCGTCCAAAATTGTAATTGAAAAGCATTATTTAAGGGAAACAATGGAAAACACTATTTAACGTTTACGAACGTTTTCCCCGATTGATCGTTTTCAATCGAACGTAAATTCAATTCGATACGTTTTCAAAAACTTTACGTTTTCCCCGATACACGTGCTGATTAGCTGCCGAAAACGTTGTTTAAATAAACCGAAACAATTTTCAATTACAACTCTCGTCTGACAGTGTTTCTTGTTATATTTTTTTTTTGTAGCGGTTAAATTTCCATAATCCTTGTATGGTGTTAATAAATAATTTCTAACAGGATATGCAGCATCACCTAGAATATGATATTGTTCACCGCAAAATCTTGCAATATCTTTTGAAATAAATGATAAATTAAAAATTCTCGCATCATGTATCTTGCTTGGTGATCCAATAAAAACAACTAAAAAAATTTTTTCAGCATCACAAATAGCTTGCAATGTAATTGATATCAATCAGCCCGTGACGATTTACGTACGTTGACCGTGTTTTATTCACTGGCTTTTTTATATATATATATAACACCCATCAATGCAACCTAAAACATTTGGAAATCCTGTTATCTAAAATTAAACATTTTTGAAATATTTTTATTATGTTGTTATTCTTCGTTTTACCTGTCTAAATGCTCTAGATTTTTCAACTTTTTCAGCAGTACTTTTCGGAAATTTTATATATTCTGTTGAAATATCAAATAAAAATTCCAAAAAATTGGTCAGATGACTATATGCTGTTGATATTGAAATATTGAATAAATTTGATACTTCCCTATACGATTCCTTGTTACCAGCAAACCTTAATAAATTTAAATTTATCAACTTATTTATACAGCATATTATATTAAATAATTACCATAAGAAGGCTAAACATTACGATTCAGCACTAACAGCTTTTCTTCCTCCACCACTCAATTTGCTTTTATAATGGACTTTACATCATTATGATCATTTAGGATCTTCCAATCTTACTGATACCTAGGGTGTTAAGCTATTTGTATACTGAAGGAATTACAATTTTATTATAGTGTTGACAATAATACAGTTGAGCCAGTGCATGATTTGTAGTAGGGCGCTGTTCCATTTATTCTATTTTGTTTAACTGTTTAGAGCCTGTCCGAAATGGTTTAAAACCAGTTTAAATTCTAAATTTAGACAAGCAAATCATAAATTTTGGCTTTTATATTCACCCCAAATAGACGTCGAAATTTATACACCCTAATGTAAGGTTTAGACAATGGCGAAACTCATATTTTTTAGGCAAAATAGAACGAGATAGCATGTTCAAATTGGCCTAACGAAAGACTGAGACAAAAATTTATAGTATCTAGTTGGCATTCAAAAAAATTATAGGAACTTTTTGATATTCCTAAAAAATATTGCTTGACAATGTAAATAATTTATTTGAAAAAAAATAATTTATTTGAAAAAAAATAGTTTATTTGAAAAAAAATAATTCATCCATTTTTTTACCTAAAGCTTAGTACTCAGTTCAAAAAACGTATGATTTTATATAGAAAATTTTACCAGGGGCAACATTTTTTTCTTAGTTTTTGCTTTGTCATATACCACATGGTACTCAGTATGATTATATTATATTATATTATATTTACATATTTTTAATATGATATTTTGCTCACAATTTTGCCAACTTTTTTTTTGGAAGTGAATACCTAGCTTTAAAATAAAAAAATAAATTTGACAAAATATAATTTTGAATATATATAATATTCACGCCAGCTATAGTTTTTCTATAAAATCTCATCTTTTGGACGTCCAATTATGGCACAAGACGAGAGCCGACGTCTTGTGCCATAATTGGACTTCCAAATCGAAATTAAATTTCGAAAATTGGACGTCCAAAAAATTTCTGGACGATATTGCTGTCTCTACCGCACTTATACATAAATATATATCTCCATCCTTTAAAAAAATTCGCCATTAGATTTAGCCATTGTCTAAACCAGGCATAAAACCCTTAATAAATTTTGACATAGAAGTTTAATTTCAAAATAACCATATTTTTATAAATATAAAAATCAGTTTGCTTTGAAATTTTTGAATTTGTGTAAAATTTGTAAATTTTTAAAGAAGTTCAATTTCAATATAAACATATAAAATGTTTTATAATATATTTTATATGTTATAAAAATATAATATAAATAATATAAAAAATATATTAATATTATATTAATTATATCTATAATATATATATATATATATATAATTATTTATATTAATATAAAAAATGTCTGCAGGTCCATCATCAGGTACAAAGCGGCGCACAGATAAACCATGCGTTACATGTAAGTGTATTCAAAATAAATTGATATATTTTCATTAATGTGAAAAAATGTATGTCTTGAAGGGAGTTTGGATGATCGTATGCATCTCATGGAAGCCCTGACAAAATTAAATAATCTTTTTACATCAAAAAATGTAAATGGGAATGAAGCGTTGAAGTATTATTTAAAAAAATTTAATGAAGTAAAATTTCTAATTATCCTAAAATTCGTAGGGTGGTTGCAGCGTCCCCAGAACTCAGTGGAAAAAATTAAAAAAAACTGCAAAATGCAATGGGCAAATTTAATGAAAAAATATAAAGTATGTTAGAGTACATATGTATGTGTATAGTTCTAGTTTTTTTTCTATACTGAAATAGCAGAAGGTGCTGGAGATGATGCTCTTGAAGATAAAGAAAAAAAGGAAAATCTACTGCAGAAGGTGCTGGAGATGATGCTCTTGAAAACAAAGAAAAAAAGGAAAATTGGCCGTATTATGACATATTGCATAAATATGCATCAACAAAGGACATTTATAATCCATCATTTTTACTTAGTAGCTCAGAAGGTGCGATTAGTTACGTTAGAGGTGAAGGTGATGAGTCTATGTTGGAGTTATTTCTGTCCTACTCCCTCTCTCATAGTTTTTGGTCATTATATTTAACAACTTAATATATATTTAATTTTCGCATTGTTTAAACAGTTACATTTTAATTACATTTTGAATACTACTGTTAATGGTCAAATAACAATTATAATTATATTTGTTTTAGTCAGTTCTGTTAATAAACTCAAACTGTTACTCTGGCTTTGGTTTATTTTTTACTTTTAGCAGTCTAATACAAACGACTCATTGTCTTCAAGAGCATCATCTTCAGCACCATCTCCCACACCACAAGCAGCATCAAAACCCAAAACTACATAAAGAAATTTGTCAAATGCATTGGAGAACATTAAAAAAAGGGACAAAAAATTCAATAAAAAATTGAGTGCTCTAATGAGTGTTTTTTCACAATCAATAAAACAAAACCATCCAGGTGTTGACGTTAGTGGTTTAATAATTCCATCAGATTCGGAATCTGATTAAATTTGTTGATGCAAACAAAAATCATTGGTATTTTTAACTGGCTTCAATAAAATGCATATTAGTCATAGATATACATATATATTATATATAATATATAATATATAATTATGCTATTTAATTATTATTTTTTATTAATAAGAAATATTATGTTATGTTAATTATGTTATATTAAATAACGTTATTATTATTATTAAAAAAATTCTCAAATAAAAAAAATTAAATTAAATTTTTGGAATCAATTTTTTTATTATTATGATTTTTTTTTCTGCAAAATTTTTAATATACAATCCTTAAAAAGAACAAGAAAAATAGAGTATACTTGATTTGATATACTAATAATAATAACATGGTCTTAGCAGATACTCATAATTATTTAAGTTATTTAGATAAGTTTGTACAAAGATTAAAATTTAGGTGTAACATTGTAACAACTATTTATATGTATATGTATTTTATATGTATATGTATTTTGTATATGTATTATATATAATAATTTTAATAGTTTAAATCACCACTAATTTATATAATTTTAATTTTAATTATATTTAATATATTTAATTCCAATGCGTACAACAAATTCGATATTTTTTATTCGTCTGTTTAACAACTACTCAGCGGCGGCTCGTCATATTGGGCAGGGTGGGCTAAGTCCAACCTGAATTTACAGGAAAATGCTACAAAATATTGATTTAAAATATATTATAAAAATGAGCAAAAAAAAATCAAATTTTTTTTAAAATAAATGTCATATAATATAATATCATATAGTATATAATTTTTTCCATCGAAATTCGTACACCACCG
The DNA here is from genome assembly GCA_949752835.1 of Empis stercorea. Classification (NCBI taxonomy): domain Eukaryota; kingdom Metazoa; phylum Arthropoda; class Insecta; order Diptera; family Empididae; genus Empis; species Empis stercorea. The sequence continues at coordinate 72,342,884 of OX457085.1, read as the reverse complement.
CTGCGAAATATAATATGTATATAAAAATATAATCTAAAATCTAAATATGAATATGAACGCTAAAATACAAATATATTATACTAACACTACATAACTTTTTCATTATAAAAAGACAACTACTCTTTTCTCTTTACTTCAGGTGCTAATTGAAATTTGCCCACCTTATTATACTAATTTTATACAAAACAATTTTGCGTATGTGTTGAATTTTGTATGGATCAGGCTGGGCTAATTTAAACTAGCCCACGAAGACCACGTGTTCCCCATAGAAATGCGAAATATTTGTTATTGCTATATGATTTTCAGAATTTTATTATTTTTTCTATGGAAGAAAATTATTAGAAAATTTCCATTATATGAGCAAGCAATGTCAATTTTCAAATTTTTTAAACCAAACTACTAGGCGCGTATATTTTATAATCAACACTATTGAATCTCTTATCCATAGAAGAAATATTCCTATACGGAAAATTTGCATGAAATATTTTTCAAACATATTAAGATGCCAATGTGATTAACTAACTAATGATTAGCTTAGATGCCAATGTGATTAACTCACTAAAACGAAAAATTCAAAAGGTTGTATATTTAATAACCTCAAATCTTTGCTTTTCATACCAAAATTTTTTCCTTTAGCCCACCCAGAACTTTTGATCACGGTCCGCCACTGCAACTACTTCCGACCTCCTTGCAATGTTGCAACTGTCTCTAAAATGTCAATATTAATATTTCCTCTCATAAATCAATCATCCTGTTAAAGAGAACTGAAACAATCTTCTTATCTTATATATATTTTCAAGTGAGAAAAATAACCTAACTACGATAACATTTAAATAGCATTTCGTAGAGCCAATTCATTAGCAGCAAAAAGCTAGTTGAATTATTTAACTGCTTCGACATTCTTTATTTTAGTTAACATTCCAGAGGGATTTTTCTAGAGTTTATAGTTCGGCCAACATACTAATTCACTTACCCCAGTGATAATCAACTTCAATCATTCACTATTTCAGAACAATTTTGAAACAACCCAGCAATAGTTTACTGTTTACATTTTCCAACAATTCAATTTATACTAGTTTCAGCCTTTAGTTCACTCAAAACTCTCCGCATCAATATGCACCAACCTTTAGCTCAAAACCATACCACACAACCAGAATGTGCCCTTCGCTAGACAAAAACAGATAAAACCAGAATCAGCCTTTGGTTAAAAAAAACATCCCTGAACCAGACTCAGCCTTTGGTTTTACAAGAAATTGTTTAAACTTTGGCTAAACAAAACATATTAAACCAGAATCACCCTTTGGTTTTACAAAAAATTTTTGAACAAGACTCATATTATATACATATTACAACTTTTAATTTTTGGATACGGTCCCTAATGGTCAAGATGAACAGTAAAGATTGGAATTGGTTGTCTTTCAACGACATGTAATTTATAATTCGTTTCATCTTTCCCTCTTTTATTATAAGCACAATCGACACAGCTATTGATGTATTTTGGGACTATATGTTTCATCGATGGAAACCCGAAATACTTTCTTATATAATCAACTATTCGATCTATACCGGTGTTACCTATATCATCATGAGCCATTTTGACTACACGCCATTTTACACCATTCGACACCACAAATTTCTCTCCATGTTCAGTTGTCTTGAACACTCTGCCATCTTCCAGTATATAATTCATAGCCTTATCTTTATTTGTATCTTTCAAAGTTCCATCTAAAATTTTCCTAATTTCAACAAGTTGCGGATCCTGTTGCTGCAAACGGCTACCAATCAAATTTGTCTACTTAAAAATAAAAACTCCAGCTCGTAGCTATGATATCGCGACTCTGTATCTGTCGTAGTTCTACTGAAAGAAAACACTGGATTAATTTCACCATTCACACCTTTTTGCATTAATATTCCAGCAAGACCATGGCTACGGACATCAGTGTGAATTTCATGATTCAATTTAACGTCATATAAAACTAAAACTGGTCTTGTTACTAATATTTTCTTAAGTTCATTAAACGCTGTATCTATTTCATCATTCCATATAAATAAATCATCTTTTTAAAGTAAGTTGTACAAAGGTCGCGCTATATTAGAATATCCTTTAACAATTTGGCCAAAAAAACCACACAGCCCCAAAAATTGACGGACTTCCTTTATATTTTTAGGTTTTCCAAAATGCTCCACCGTTACAATTTTTGTTGAACCCGGCTTAATACCATAGTAATTTCGTGACCAAGAAAATCAATTTTAGTTTGCAAAAAACTACATTTTTTAAAATTGAGAATTAATTTTGCTACCAAAAACACTTGCAAGTTTTTCAAGTTTTAATATATGATCATTCAAAGTTTCTGTGGCAATAAGTACATCATGCATATATACATATATAGGTATATTATCATTAATTTTTAGATGATGATTGGGATTACTGTTTGTTATTTCTGAACAAGAAATATTACTTTCCTCATCTTCAATGAAACAATCAACCTCTACAGATTCTTCACTACCAATATCAGCTCCACAAACTTCTTTATTAGAATTATCAACAAATTACATCCATAACAGCAGGATGAACGCCATGAGCACGGCATAGTTAAAATTCTGTAGGACTTTCCGCTCCAAATTTTACGTTAACAGCACCACCATCTGTAGTACAAGCAACAATGTCTGTGTCAATCGAAATACCAATTTGTAGGAACTGATTTCGAACAATTTGTTGAGTTTTTTCGGAGTTGCAAGAACCATTTATACGAGCCAATCCCAAATAATTAAACTTTACATTAGCATCATGTAAGTTAATATTAAAATATCTCCTCATCTTGGTGCTGGTAGATTCATCCATTGTAAGACTAAATATCTCTCCAGCATATTTAGCATTGTACAAATTTTTTTAAACTCATCTTTTTTATTTCCATAATCTGTGAGGATTAATTTCATGACATCCGTTTCATTTTTTGGAAGCTTGAATCCACGGACATTAATTGCATCTCTTATGAAACTTGATCGTGCTATTCCACGAATTGAAAAGCCATATATCGCAGCTAGTTTGGAAACAGTTACTTCGGAATCTTTTTTTACAAAATCCATCATAGTTTTAGGTTTTTTTTGGGATAACATTTTTTCTTGAGTTTCTGCAGGTACACTCTTTTTCAATAGAATCCTATGCATAGTTTTGAGATGAGTTATCATGGCACCTGTGGATCCACGTGAGTATGTAAGAGTTTTCTTACAAATTGTGCACTGTGTTTTAATTAAATCGGTGGACATCTTTTTAAAATATTCCCAAACGGGTGATTGAATATCATTTGCTGGCATTATATACTGTGTAAAGAAGGATTTGGGTAGGAAATTATAATTATATGGTGTTTAAATGTATTAAAGTTATTTATTTACCTCTTTGTTGTGCCTATAATAAGAAAACAATTTAAACTAATTTACAACACAGTTTATAAATTTTTCACGGATTGCTACGGTAATGTAAAATAAATATTTTCTTTGTAGCGGTTATGTATGACAAGAAAACAATTTAAAATAATTCACAACACAACTTACAATTTTTCATGGATTGCTACGATAATTTAAAATAAATATTTTCAATTTCGTTTTCCTATGTAATTTACCAACCAAACATATAAAGTAAATTATGTACTGTTGGTAATAAGGAAAACTAATAACCGAAAAATCGAAAAAATATTTCTGCGGTTTCGGTTACAGTTCGGTTTTTCATTTCACCTTGAGTTGATGCAAACCAAAAATGAACAGGACCCGATAATCTTAATGAAGCATAAAATAAAGTGGATTTATCATCCCAACCATAATTTATTTTTTACTTTTCAATATTATCTAACCATGTTACAGCAGAAAATGATTTTTTCTCTTCTTTTGAATCAATTTAAGGAAGAATAGTATTCCTTATTCTTGACCTGGTATATGCAAAATTTTACTCTTATGTTAGTATTAATTACTCAATTTGAGCGAAGTGTTCTAACTGTACTTCCCAGCGAAGTGTTCTAACTGTAATGAGGCTCATCCAGCTAACTACAGAGGTTGCCTAGTCGCAAAGGAACTACAAAAACGAAGGGACAATGCAACAAAAAATAAGGATAAGGTGAGTTTACAAACAAGTGCATATCCATCCAGAAAAGTAGAAGACAAAGTGTCATATGCGCAAGTATTGCAGACAAATCTAAAGCCAATAAATGAAAATCAAACCATGATTCAGATGATGCAAAATATGGTAAACAAAATTAATGGGATTGTAACAAGGCTTGACAAACTGGAAGCCAAACCAGAGAGAGCAGCAGCTCAAAAACATAAGTAATGGATCACAGCAATCGAAAGACACTCACTATAGTGAATTGGAATGCCAATGGTATCCAAAATAAAACAAATGAGATGGAAGTTTTCTTAAACGAGCATAACATAGACATTTGTCTCGTAACGGAAACACACTTAAATAATCAGAAGAGAATAAAAATAAGCGGGTACAACACTTATCAGACGGATCATCCGGACAATCAGGCAAAAGAAGGAAGTGCAATCATAGTGAAATCAAGTATAAAACATCACGAAGAGCGGCATATTCAGAGTCAAGAAGTTCAACTTACAGCTGTATGTATTGAGAGTACTAAACAAAAATTAACTATCGGTGCATTATACTGTCCACCAAAGTATAATATTAAAAACAGGATTTCAAAAACATTTTGCAGCACTTAGGAGAAAGATTCATAGTAGGAGGTGATTATAACGCTAAACACGTAGAGTGGGGCTCGAGATTATCAACAACTAAAGGCAAAGAGTTGAGACTAGCAATGAAGGAATTGGGATGCAATTTCTTTTCTACAGGAAAACCAACATATTGGCCAACAGATCTAAATAAAATTCCAGATCTTCTAGACTTCTTTATAGCAAAAAAAAGTATCTCCGAATTTTATAAAAACAGAAGAATGCTTTGAATTAGAGTCGGACCACTCGGCAGTAATTTTGCCATTAAGCGAAAAAATAATAAAAAAGAAGAAAGGCCAACATTAAGCAACAGAACTACTGACTGGAATAGTTTTCAAATAGAACTGGAACACGGAATTGATCTAAGTGCAGAAATGAGAACGCAGCAACAACTAGATATTGAGGCTGAAAGATTTATAAACGCTATACAACACGCAGCTTGGAATAATACAAAAGTTCACACACATAAACCGGTAGCAAACAAATATCCACATCAGATAATGGAGTTATTACAACAAAAGAGAAGAGCAAGAAGAAGATGGCAACAAAGTCGTGATCCTTCGGATAAAACAGTATTAAACAACAAAACAACAGAACTCAGAAGAGAAATACTTCGACTAAAACAAGAGTCAGTAAATAGCTATCTAGAAAACTTGACAGCGTACAAAGAGACGGATTACTCGTTATGGAAAGCCACCAGAAAATTCAAAAGGCCAATATTGCAAGTACCACCGATAAGAAAGCAGGACGGATCATGGGCAAGGGATGATAAGGAAAAATCCGACGTTTTCGCAGATCATCTAGAAAAAATTTTTACTCCAAACGAAATCTACCCCGAGGAACGTATGGAAGAAATTGAACAGCAGGAAGAAATTGATATAAAAAGAGTTACGCTGCAGGAAGTAACCAATGAAATTAAGAAGGGAGTAAAGCTAAAAAAAAGCCCAGGCTTTGATTTAATAACAGGAGAAGTATTGAAACAGCTGCCAAACAAAGCATTGATTATGCTGACAAAACAAATAAATGCTGCATTCAAATTAAGATATATGCCAAAAGTTTGGAAGGTAGCGGAGGTTATTATGCTACAAAAACCGGGTAAACCGCCAAATGAAGTTACATCATATAGGCCTATTTCGCTGCTACCAATAATCTCTAAGATTTTTGAAAAATTATTATTAGCACGGCTCAAACCTGTTATTGAAAGGAAAAAAATAATTCCAAACCACCAGTTTGGATTTAGACAGCAACATTCTACTTTAGATCAAGTTCATCGGCTAACCAATGTAATTGAAAAAGCTTTGGAGGAAAAGAAAATATGCTCAACAATATTTCTGGATGTAGCTCAAGCATTCGACAAGGTGTGGCACGAAGGGCTTATCTACAAGCTAAAGAAAATGTTTTCAAAACAGTACGTTGAACTACTAACATCTTATTTAACAGATAGGTTATTTAGAATAAAACAAGAAAACGATTATTCGGAATTAAGAGAAGTAAAAGCAGGAATACCGCAGTGAAGTATCTTAGGTCCTATGTTATACGTACTGTACACGAGCGATCTGCCGGAATCGGAAAAATGCAACTACTGCAACATTTGCAGACGACACAAAAAAACGTTACTGATAGTTTATTCAAACATAAACGATGCTACGGATAAACTTCAACTTGCAAGTGGACAAGAAAGTGGAAAATCAAACTTAATGAGACAAAGTCTGTTCAAGTCAACTTTACAAACAAAAAAATACGAAATCCACCGCGTATTAACTTAAATAGCACGGCAGTTCCTCAGGAAAACACAGCTAAATACTTGGGCATAACATTAGATGCAAAATTAAGATGGAAGGAACACGTAAAAAAAAAGGCTGAACTTGAAATAAAATATAGAAAAATGAACTGGCTTTTGGGACGAAGATCGAAACTGTCAACATATAATAAAATTTTAATATATAACCAGACAATAAAACCTGTCTGGACTTATGGCAGCCAATTATGAGGATGTGCTAAACAGTGTCATATTAAAAAAATTCAATCTTTTCAAAATAAGGTACTGCGTAATATAGTCAATGCTCCGTGGTATATAAGAAACAACGATCTACACAGGGATCTAGGGATTCGACAACTGGTTAGTGAGATACAAAAAAATGCTGTTAAACACCAAACTAGACTACAGTATCACGTTAATGTCGAAGCAATTCAGCTAATAGATAATCATAACCAAATAAGAAGGTTGAAAAGAACAAAACCACACGATTTGGTTACTGGGTAATGTAATATATTACAGATAAAACAATGGAGCATCATTGAGTGACATATTGGTATTAAATAATTAGTTTTAAGTAAACAGAAATAAATTAATGGTTAGTCTAAGACTAGTTTTAGTATTACAAGGGAGGTGTTTTTAGTGGGGGAGGATCCCACACTACGAAGAAACTTCGTCAGGTTTCTGAGTGTCTTTCAAGATTTTCACCTACCCCGGGGGAAAAAAAAAAAACAAAAAATTTGAGTATAACTATTTTATTTAAATGTATTGTAATATAAATGAAATTTTATTTAAAGATATCGTATATTATTCATTATTACTTTAAATATTTCTGATAATTTACTAATCTACGATTTAATATTTCTGCAAAACAGTTATTTATACCACACCAATTAAAGTTAGAAAAATCTAGAATTTCCATTCTATAAATTTCCAATTTTTTACTCACCCAGTCACCCACAACATATTGTATTTTATTTTCTATTTCTCAAAATTTTTTGTGGGGTATCAACTGAAAGCCCTGGACTGTTGGATGCCCCTTCCTCCCATCAAAAGGGCCCCAAATTTTTGATAACATAAGCTTAACTTCCAAATCTAAGCTCGGTCAAGCCGTTTAAAAATTTTTTTTTTTTTTTTTTTTAATTTTTTCAGTTGTTTATTTGACTGCATAAATCGAATCGATCCGTTTCCGTGTACCCGATCTTTTTGAAAAAGAGAGTTTGAGGATATTGAAGGGATATTGTTAGAGGCAATCTAAAATCCCACATTTAAAAAATACCGAAAAAATCTCGCATTAAAAAAGGACCATGCAAAAAGGTCTATTGGCCCTAGATAAATAATAAAAAGGAGGAAAGTAATATGGAATCTATATGGTTCCTAGCGTTTCCAAGGAACAGCACGCGGAGGTGACCATATATCGTTCCTCTTGGGGAGTTTTTTTTGGCAGGCCCCTTTGCCTACTGCCAAGATTGGTGATAACAGTGAGATTGGGATAAGAGGGAAGATTAGGGATAAGAGTGGATAAAATGGGATATTAAGGACGCTGGAGATAGATGAAAGAAAATATAGACATACAGTCGCAGCTGTAAGATCTATTATTCTTCCACATCAGATGTTACAGCTGATTCAATTGATGGAGCTGTTCCACCCTGCACCCTTCATGAACTCAGTGAACAAGTCCAATATTTTGACCTGACAAGATTTCTGGAATATGTACTTTGCGAGGTATCCTGGGAAAAATTCCTTCCTCCGCCAACTCATGCTAATGGTCCTCTTGGCGGAGTTCCAGGATGCCTAAATTGTATTTGTACATGCACCAGTATCGGGGTCCTTGAACGTCACGGAGTGGTTAACTGTAATATGCGTATAACCATGGTCCCCCAGGTGACAATATGCTTTCCAGCAATCGGAAATGATAGTTGTCCCTGGGAGAATCCATTCACGAGTTATAGGTAACAGGGTCTCCTGATCTCTCCACTCCACCACAACCATAAAACATTGGCCAGTTTCTTTTTCAATACTTTGTCCTTCGACATGGTGTCCTCGGTGGTATTTCCTTTTCCCAAACTTACTCCCATCTTTCTCCACCGTCCTTCCTGGGCCTCCAAGGGGTATCTTTTTGGACATCATGATGTCGATTACTATTCCCGACAAAATGATGCTCAATCGGTCAGGGTGTGACTACCTAATATGTCACACTCCTCACCGATTAAAGCCAATTCTGCATTTCTTAGCCACATTCTTGCGAATTGGCACATTTGTAGGATCGATAAATGGGCATTGATAAAAAATTTATATTTTTTAAGGGTCTGGTTGAATGTACATTTTAAGTTTTTTTTTGAGCTACCTGGCTTCTTATTTTTGCCACAAGCCCAATTATAGACTGCCCTATTTCCCTTCCGGCGAAGTTTTAACTCCGTCGGGCCATGGCCATGAGGGCAATTTAATTTTTTTGGCAAGGCACCTAAATTCTGTAACAACTGTACAAGGCCCATGCCGTTGTCTTCATCATCCAATTTCTTCAACCGAATAATGTTCAGTAGAGCCATAACTAATAATACTAAACTTTAAACTGAACTAAAATACTAAATCTATAATCTAAACTAAAATACTAAACCTTAAACTAAACTAAAATACTAAATACTATAATCTAAACTAGGGGCGAGTGGCGACGACCTCCTAGTGTGCGTGACATGTCCATCACGCCGGTTCGCTCTGGGCAATGCGTTTCTACGTAGCTAACAGTCGCTTCCTTTCTTACCCCAATCCATATCCTTATCCATTCTTTCCCGTCAATTATACCAACTTCCCATTCCCAAACCTAATTTCAGTGGTGGTGTGAGCGCCGTGCCGAGGACTGAAAGGCTGGGGGTCAAACCAGCCGCTAACGAGCTCCCTCCGATGCCCGGGCAAGGTCGGTTGTATAAGTGCCTTATGCTTATCCCAGTATGTCGGCTCTGCTGGGATGGCCTCCTCTTTCCGGACATTCTCGTAGGAACAAAATATGAATTACAACAATAAAAACAACAAAAAACAACAAAACCAACATAACATCGGATCGTCTTCTGAAGATGATCTTCTGGCCTCCAGTCAGGAGACAGTTAAAAGTATCAGCCACAGTACCAACACAAATCAAACCAAAACCAAGCCTGAGAGTACCTGCCACAGTGCTCCAAGAGAACAAGTTTCTGGGGGCAGCGGTAGTACCAGCCATAGTACTCCAAAGCCCTCAAGTTCTGGAAGTACCAAACCTAGTACTTCCACAAAAAGCAGAACGGTTAGAAGTTCGGGGTCCATTCTCAGAAGACGATACCTGAAAGCCAAGTTCATTTTGAACAAGATTGTTCAGAACGAGGCCGAAGGTAGAGTCAATGAGAGGGACGAAGAGGACCGCAAAAATTGCGATGATATTATTAAGCAATATGAAGCTCATGTTGCTAATAGCATCAAGCCGTCCATACCAGCTAAAAGGGAAAGATCCCAGGATGAAGCTAGTATGAACAGACCAAAAGCAAAACCTGCAAAGACAAAGGCAAGTAAAAATACGTCGCAGCAGCGCAAGTTTAGTGATATAGTCAAGGATCACTTGGCGCTTGCCATAATCAATGAGAAAGCAGAGTTTCGGAAAGTCTCAGCCGAACTCTGGGTAAAAATAGAAGCAAAGCCGTCCGAGCTGGTTATGGATCACGTCTTGGAGTGTAAGGGGCCTCTCCCTGGCTATGATTCATCCGAGGTAGTCAGGGGCTACCGGGTTATCCGTTGCGTGGACCTGTTCTCCAAGGATTTTCTTAGCGCCAGTGTTACTAAGATTAGTAACGCTTGGGAGGAAGCCACGATTGGCCTAATCCCCGCTAAGGAAATTCCAGTGAGGCCCAGGGCTCGTATATGGTTACCCAGGATGGACATAGACGGGGAGAAGCTTCTTCGGTGCCTGCAACTACACAACCCCGATGTGCCCATGACCAACTGGGCAGTGTTAAAGAAAGAGCCGGGATACGTGGATACCCAGAAGAGTAGTGTCTCGTTCCTCCTCCTGATAAACGAGGAGAGTCTCCAGCCTCTGGAAAGGCTGGAGTTCAAGTTGCGTTTTGGCATCAGGCTGGCCAAATTAAAAGTATTTAAAGATGCGCAGGAGGTCGATGGCCTAGATGAGGCCAACGATCTTCTTGAGGAAATGTCTCTAGACACAGAGACGGAAACATTTAACACTAAAGATGGCGATGTTGAAGGTGGTTCAGGTCAACCTTAAGCACTCCAAAAGTGCTTCGGATAACCTGCTGGTCTTCCTAGTTGAGGAAGACCACGACATCGCCATTATTCAAGAACCGTGGATTAACACCTCCAGAATTAGAGGTCTGTCTTGCCAAAATTATAACCTATTCTACAAGCCTGTGGAAGTGAACGGTGGTAAGCCCAGAACATGTATTCTGGTTAAAAAACACATTAATGCCTTTCTTTGCTCTAATTTCAGTTCTGTAGATCTGACCGTTGTCAATATTGAACAGGAGGGTGGTAAGGAGCTATACATCAGTTCGGTGTATATGGCTCACGATAAACCTGCCCCGCCACTGGAATTCCAGCAACTAGTCCATGACAAAGGAAACAATCTCCTAGCCGGCTGCGATGCGAATGCCAGACATACCCTGTGGGGAAGCTCTGAAATAAATGACAGAGGTGAGTCACTTTTTGATTTTATATTAAATACTAACCTAATAGTTTCAAATAGGGGTAATACTCCCACCTTTATCTTCCCAAGTTCGGACAGTTGTCCGGGATGGGAAGAGGTTATCGATATTACCTGCATGAGTAATAATGATTCCCTGAAGCTAGAAAATCGGAGAGTATCGGATAAAAAATCTTTTTCAGATCATAGTTGGATACTCTTCAATATAAATTACATGCGCGATAAGCCCTAAGCCCTTCAGAAATCCCAAAAGTACAAACTGGACGACTTTCAGAAATGTACTAAGACAAAAATTATCAGCCATAGATAATTCGGATTCAGATATAAGATCCATTACCCAACTAGAAGAACACACGGACAAGTTCGCAAAGGCCATGCAGGTATCTTTCAAAGTTTCATGTCCTATAAAGCGAAGCAAGAAATCGTTCCCACTTCCCAGTATGGTGGAATGAAAATCTGACGAGCCTGAGAAGGGAGACTAGGGAAGCCTATAATTTCTGCTATAAAAGAAACACATGGCAACTCTATGAGGACCGTTTAAAAGAGTACAAAAAAGCTATTCGCACAGCTAAGAATCAATCTTGGCAAGATTACTGCGAATCCATCGAAACCTCGAAAGACACGGCCAGACTTAGTCGGGTTCTTTCCAAAGAGCACTCAAATCCATCCTTTCTGAAGACTTCGGAAGGAACATGGACGGAGTCGTCCTCAGAAACTCTAAACTTACTAGTGAACACCCACTTTCCAGGCTGCTCGGGGGTTGACCGCAACCAGGAAACTATATCGCAGTCAGGGGAATGGGTCAAATCATTGGTAACAGATAATATGATCGCCTGGGCGATCGACAATTTTGCTCCTTACAAATCCGCAGGTCCGGACGGTATTTTTCCTAAAATGTTACAGGAAGGTAAGGAGCTTATTATTAAAAAATTATTTACAGGTAGCCTTGTGCTTAGCCATATACCACAGTCATGGAGGAGGGCTAGGGTAGTCTTCATCCCAAAAGCTGGAAGGAGAGGGCACGAAACAGCAAAGGACTGCAGGCCGATCAGCCTCTCTTCTTTCATGCTAAAAACACTGGAACGCCTACTCGAAGTCGAGCTAAGGAAAGTTCTTGATATTACTCCGCTATGCAAGTCACAGCATGCGTACTGTAAAGGTAAGTCCACTGACACTGCTTTAAGTGAAGTGGTACGTAATGTGGAAAAATCGTTGCACTACAAGCAATACACCCTTGCCACCTTTCTAGACATAGAAGGTGCCTTTAACAACATACAAGTAGAAGCTATCCAAGAGTCCTTGAGCGAACTAGGGGTTTGCCCAGCTATGTGCAGCTGGATTGTAAAGATGCTTCAATCAAGACAAATACAGGCGGATCTTGGTAACAGCCATATTACCAGATTCACCAAAAGAGGTACGCCGCAGGGGGGCGTGTTGTCTCCCCTACTGTGGCTAATAGCGATGGATAAGATTCTTAGGAAACTCCAGGCGGAGGGAATTATAACTATAGCGTACGCGGATGACCTAGTGATACTGGTCTGTGGCAAATACCTTCACATAATAAGCGAAATTATGGAAAGAGCTTTGCTAATGGTAAGCAATTGGGCCAAAGAGTGTGGCCTTAATGTTAATCCGAAGAAAACGGAATTAATGCTGTTTACCACAAAAAAAAATACCCGCGTTTAACCGACCTAGACTGGACGGGGAAACTCTGAATCTGGCCTCCAGTGTACGGTATCTAGGTGTAATGTACACCCGAAACTGAACTGTAGACTTAATATTGAGGAAAGAGTAAAGAAGGCCTGTATAGCCCTTTATTCATGCAAAAAAATGCTGGGAAAAAATGGGGTCTGAAACCACGGATGGTTCTATGGCTCTATACTGCCGTTGTACGTCATATCCTCACCTACGGTTCAGTGGTGTGGTGGCCTGCTGTCGAGAAACAATATATCAGTGTCATGCTATGCAAAGTCCAGAGAAGTGCTAGTTTAAGCATCACTGGAGCGTTAAGAACGACGCCAAGTGCTGCCTTGGACTTGCTTCTACAGCTTCTCCCCCTTGATCTCCACATTAAGAACCTTGCTACTTGTAGTGTGCTCAGGCTTAAAGAGAACAAGCACTGGCAAGCTAAACCCTACGGACATGGTAGAATCTTAGGCACTACAGGCAGCTACTTAGATACAATAACCACTGATTACACTATTCCAAAATTGGCGATCTACAAGAAATTCAAAGTCAGATTATCAACCAGGAATGAGTGGAAAGCTAATAACCCACTTGCTAACATGGACACAGTGCTATACACAGACGGTTCCAAAATGGACTGTGGTGTTGGCGCTGGAGTATACTCGGATTCCCTTAAACTTCCACATTCCTATAGGCTACCAGACAGATGTAGTGTCTTCCAGGCGGAAATGCTAGCAATCTGGAAGGCATGCCAAGCACTTAGGAACGACTCCACAACTAAGCGGAATGTGGCAGTAGTTACAGATAGTCAGGCCGCTATCTTGGCTCTTAACTCTGCCGTCATATCCTCGAAACTAGTTAGGAACTGCTACGAAGAACTCACATACCTAGACAGTCATCTCAACATTACACTATTTTGGGTTCCCGGTCATAGGAACATTGAGGGTAATGAACGTGCTGATGAATTGGCTAGATCGGGCTCGGGCTTAGACCATACATTGGCAGAACAGGTGCAGCTACCAATGAACACGGTAAAAAGAGACATATACTTGCACTACCTTTCCTTAGCCAACTCCAGATGGGTTGGGTTAAATAACTGCAATACGGCGAGGAGTACCTGGCCGTCGTACAATAAAAACAGAAGTGACGAACTTCTTAAACTACCACGAAAGGATCTGGCTAGAGCAGTAGCCGTACTTACGGGCCACTGGCCGATTGGCGTGCATGCCTCCAGGCTTGGTATCCCGTTTAATCCTTCGTGTCGCAGCTGCCTTATAACAAACGTAGAAGAAACAATAGTGCATTTCGTCTGCGAGTGTCCAGCGCTGGCCAGGGCCAGACTCTGTTCTCTCGGCAGTCCCTTCTTTAATGCGCTAAGCGATATAGCCGGGAAAAAACCTGTTGACATAACCCGTTACTTGAACGCCACGAAATGGCTCTAACAAACACCCCACTTGCCATATTTACTTGCCTTTTGGTCGCGAGAATGAGTGGAATGAAAACGGCGCTATTGCGCTAATTGGAGAACATGGACAGTCGTCCAGGACTCGCCACTTACACCCACCAACCATAATCTAAACTAAATTACTAAATCTTAATCTAAACTAAAATACTAAATACTATAAACTAAAATAGACTAAACACTATCAACTAAAATAAACTAAACACTATAAACTAATGTTAAATTTCTTTGATCAAAAAATCAATTTTTTTTTATCTAGATCAATTTTTAAATTTCTTTGACCAAAAAAATCAATTTTTTTTTTATCTAGATCAATTTTCTGAAATCTCGATTTTTCGCAAGATTTACCCATCCATTTACTAATACCAATATACTTTTTTCAATTGACAGCAGGTAATTTTGAAGTTTCAATTGCCAGCTGGTAAATTTAAAGTCAAAAAACAAAATTCATTAGGAATTTAGCGTTTCTTCAGAAAAGTATTTAATATTAAAAAATAAAAATAAATTAACTGAATAAAGTTATGGAATGTGCGTTAACTGAAATTTTTGCTTCTTCATCTTCATCATCATCATCAGATGATGAATTTTGTGAATTAGATGAAATATTGTTTGCGAGGGAAGAAAAGCATCGGATGAAAAAATTTATTGAAGATGTTGTTCATAAATACTCTGATGAAGTAGTAAGTTTTTATTTAATTTAACAAAAAATTTAAATTAATAGTTCCGTAAAAATTTTAGAGTTTCCCGTAGCACAGCATACAATATTATTAATCAGTACAAAAACTCAATATATAAAATTCCCAACCACTTTTGCGGAAAAAATTGAAATATCTAGAGCATTTACACGGGTAAGAAAGCAAAATGGTTAAATATTTGTATACATTTTTGTAAAATAATAAAATTACTTTTAGATTGCAGGATTTCAAAATGTTTTAGGCTGTATTGATGGCTCATATATATATATTAAGAAACCTGCTCACAAAATTCGGTCAACATACGTGAATCGGCATGGATTAATATCAATAACTTTACAAGGAATGTGTGATGCTGATAAAAAGTTTACAGATGTTTTTATCGGATCGCCAAGCAAAATCCATGATTCACGAATGTTTAAACTATCATTCATATCAAAGGATTTACCAGCACTTTGTGGGCCACAATATCACATTCTAGGTGATGCTGCATATCCTTTGAGAGAGTACTTGTTAACTCCATATAAAGATTATGGTAATTTAACAATACAAAAAAAAATATATAATAAAAAGCACGCTCAAACTAGAGTAAAAATTGAAAATTGTTTCGGGTTGCTTAAGCAGCGTTTTCGGCAGCTCGTACGATTGGATTTTTTTACAGTTGAAAAAATGTGTAAGTTTGTTTTGGGATGTTGTGTGATACACAACTTATGCATAATAGAAGGCGATTTGTGGGAAGAAGCAGAGTATTTGGATTATGCAGAACCAGAAGAACAAATAAACAGCGAAGAAGAGACTTTGACAGAAGCAGTCCTAAGACATTTGGGTGAATTAAAACGAAACAATATTGCGGATATGTTTTAATTTTTTAAATATTTGAATATTTTTAATGTTATTTTTTAAATTTTTTAATAGCATTTGTTTTTTTAATAATATTTTTTTAATTTTTTAATATCTATTAATTTTTAAATTGTATAAATAATAAAAAAAAAATTCTTGAATTAAAAAAACTATTTTTTTTAGTTGGTCTACTAATTCTCTTATTAGTTTCATTTTTTCTTCGTGATGTTTAACTTTCATCTCCATTTTTATTTTATTTGCTTCTTCTTTTTTCGTCATATATTTTTCAAATATTTTTTGCCTTAAAGTTTTTTTTACTCGTCGGCGTGGTGTTGATGTTTCAAATAATTCTTCAGTTACTTCTGTTGATAGTTCTGGTGTTAATATTGATGATGCTTGTGGTGTTGAAGTTGGTGGTCCTGATATTGAGGTTGATGTTGATGGTGCTACTATTGATGGTGTTGGCGATATTGATGTTGGAGTTTATGATGTTGAATGTGATGATGAAATTATGCGAGCTTTATTGGCATACTTTCCCTGACTCAAAACATATTGAGGGGACAATGAGTCATCATTATCAACAATTTTTCTTATTTCTTCATCATATTCCGAATCAATTCGCACAGCACCACTTGTGTTGTTATTTTCAATGGCTTTCTTGGTCCTTTTCATCACACACTTATATCTAGTTTCCACTTGTGTGGCATTGACATTCATACCAAATTTAGATGTGATGTTAGATGCGATTTGTGCCCACATACGTCTTTTAGTGCGGAATTTTTGCAAAGGTCCTACACACTTAGATAGTTCCGCATATACTTCCAACAAATATTTTGTTGGTCCAATGGCCCATTTTACGGATCCATCATTACAAATCCATCAGCATCAAAAACAACTTTAAAATTGTTTAAATCCATTGCCATTGTATATTGTTTATGTATTTATATTTATGTATTAATATTTATTGATTTTTTCAAGAAGATTGATTAACTTCAAACTGTCAAATTTCAAACTGTCAAACTTCAAAATTTTATTCCCGAACCACACAAATACAAACAAACAAAAAATCAATCTCGTCGCAAATTTCTTTGAACAGATCAAATCTGAAATTTTTTGATCTGGTCAAAGAAATTTAACATTAATACTATAAACTAAAATACTAAATACTATAAACTAAAATAAACTAAATACTATAAACTAAAATACTAAATACTATGTAGGGTACACATAATTGCAACCGTGTACAGCCTGTAGAAAATAAATAATAAATAATAAATGACAGTTGTACTCATCGTGAGTAAAACGGCGCGAATTGAGATGAAACTGTAATCCTCTCATAATTCTATTGCACATAAAAAATTATATATAACGAGACACAAGATAAAAAATATTATCAGTCAGTTTTATATACTCGTCATGCGTAATTGCTTAAATAAATTATTTAAAATAATAATTGTACTTAAATCTATAAATAAATAAATAGTGTTATTTTATAAAATATAAAACATTGCAGTTTTAATTGAATTATAATAAAGTGGGTATAAACATTACAATTGGTGACCCCGAGTTAAAAAAAAAGAACATTAAATAATCTTTGCGAAAATAAAAAACTATATCTAAAATTTAGTTCGATTTAACAAAAAAAAAATATAATCTTTTATCTAAAAAAAAAACGTAAATATTACGAAACCAAAAAAAATCGTAAAAGAAGAAATTTAAAAATTTAAAAAAAAAAATCAGTTAAACCAAAATTAAAGTGGTTTTAAAAATTAAAATACACGTGCAAAACAATTGACTGTCGAAATATATATTTATATATTTTGAACCAACAGAAATTAACACGATTACGAGGATAAAGTTAGCCCCTTTTTCCGACAAGAATCCAGAGTTATGGTTTATTATAGCAGAGAGTCAATTCGCGCTTCATAAAACGATAAAAGATGATGACAAATTCAATCATACACTTGCTGCACTGCCGCAAGAGGTCGCTCTATCCGTCGTAGATATTCTCAAAAATATTGACCCAACAAAACCTCAATATGATACTTTAAAAAAGGCCCCAATTGAAAGACATAGCCTTTCGAATGAAAAACGACTAGATAATCTGCTATCTAGCTTGAATGAAATAGGTGACATTAGGTGAATGAAATAGGTGACATTAGTCCATTTTTCAGAGTTTTGTCAAACCAAGCAGGTGATTCCGCTTTCATTGACAAAGAATTATTAAAAAGAATATGGCTTAAACGATTACCACAATCTTTGCGAACGCCGGTAGCAGCTTGGGCTGACAAACCCATCGGAGAAATTTTACCCATAGCTGATAAAATTTGGGAGGTGTCACATCCTTCAAGTAACATTGCCGAAGCGTCGCGATCTTCCAATTTCGGCCACCGACAAACTGAATCTTTACAACCATTAACGCTTAATGAACAAAAATTAACCAAAGAATTGAGTGAAATAAGAAAACAATTATCAAGATTAGAATTTCAGAATTATCGGCGTAGTAGAGACAGATCCTCATCTCGGTTTAAAACAAAATCACGCGAACGTTCGAAAACTAATTCAAATTTATATTATTTCCATAAGAAATCATTTAATGCCCGGAATTGTAGAAAACCATGTGATTTCAAATACAAATCACAAACAGATTCGAAAAATTTAAACTAACACAATCCACTGTCAATGCGGCAAGCAGTGGAGAAATGAAATCGCGCCGCCTGTTTATACGAGACCAAGAAACATTGGCAAATGTCAACAAACCAATCATTGGTGCCGATTTTCTATCTAATAATAATTTATTGATAGACTTAAACAACCGGAGACTAGTTGACCATACGACATCGCTACAAGTAAACGCGTTTATTGCCAAAGTAAATACGCCTACTCCGAAAATCTTAGTATAAATAGTGAATACGGATCGATTTTACAAGAATTTCATTCTCTTACAATATTGCCGAACTACAATCACCCGGTATTACACAATGTCCGACATTACATCGAAGTTCAAGGCGTAATTCCATCAGAAAAACCACGCCGATTAGACTCTGAAAAACTTAAGGCTGCAAAACTTGAATTCCAACATATGGTTGAACTAGGTATTTGTCGTCCGTCAAAATCTCGGTTCTCATCACCGTTACATATAGTAAAGAAGAAGGACAACGATTGGCGTCCCTGTGGTGATTTTCGTCCCTTAAACGCAATCACAATACCCGATAGATACCCTATACCACATATTCAAAGTTTTTCACAACAGTTGGACGTGTGCACATTATTTTCCAAAATAGATCTCGTGCGAGCATACCACCAAATTCCAATGGCAAACGAAGATGTAGATAAAACAGCCATTACGACACCTTTCGGACTATGGGAATTTACGCGTATGCCGTATGGACTACGAAACTCAACCCAGACTTTTCAAAGATTTTTAAACGAAGTAACCGGTGGATTAGATTTTCTGTTTTACTATATCGATGATATACTCATTGCGAGTAAATCAGAGATAGAACACAAACAACATTTAAGACTTTTATTCGAGCGTCTCACTAAATACGGGTTGAATATCAAAGCTTCAAAATGTGTTTTCGGCGTTAAATCTTTAGAATTCTTAAGTCATAATATTTCAGAAAAAGGCATATTACCATCGTAAGAGAAAGTCGCTGCTATAAAAAACTTTCCACAACCAACAACAATTTGTCAAATACAGCGATTCGTAGGAATGGTAAACTATTACCATCGGTTTTTGCCAAAATTAGCGGAAGTGTTATCTCCAATTCATACTCACCTGGCAACCCTAATAAAAAAAGTAAAAAATAAAAATAATTTTTCATGGCCAGACGAATGCAACATCAGATTCAAGGAAGTAAAAAATCTACTAGCTTGTGCTACACTACTCGCGCACCCTCGCGAAAACACGAAATATAGCATCACCACTGATGCATCGAATACAGCTATCGGAGCTGTACTACAACAATATAGCAACCATGGGAACCCCTCGGTTTCTTTTCCAAAAAGCTATCATAGGCCGAAGTAAAGTACTCAGCCTTGAACAGAGAGCTGCTAGCAATATATCAGGCCATAAAGCACTTTAGATACTTCGTAGAAGGTAGACAGTTTGTTATTTATACTGACCATAAACCCTTATGTACCGCGATTAGTTCGAAATCCGAAAGAAGTCCGAGACAATTACGTCATCTAGACTATATCTCCCAATTTACGAACGACATAAAACACATCAAAGGAAAAGACAATATAGTTAGTGATGGTTTATCCCGCTTTAATGAACAAGAAATACAAGTAATATCATTTTCATTGAGACTTGCCGAACGCACAGAAAAACGACGAAGAAATTCTGAATCTAATAAATAAACCAATTTCATCGTCAAAAATAGAATTAAAAATGATTCAGGAATCAGACTCTAACGACAAAGTTTGGTGTGAAGTATCAAAAGGTCAAAATCGTCCTTTCATTCCGAAAATACAAAATTTTCAAAAGTCTCCACGAATTGTCACACCCTGGCGTGCGAGCAACGCGTAGAATCGTCAGTAGAAAGTATTTTTGGCCCCAGATGAATATAGACATAGGCTACTGGGCGAAATCGTGTTTGGGTTGCCAACGATCAAAGGTCAACCGCCATACACATTCACCTTTCGGAAAAATCGAAACTCCGAGGAGTAGATTCCAACATGTCCATCTAGACATCGTCGGACCACTTCCGGTATCAGACGGATATACATACATACTAACAACTGTAGACCGTTTTACGCGCTGGCCCGAAGCGATCCCGATGAAAGACATGACAGCACTTACCGTGGCCACAGCTTTTTATCAAAATCATGTCACAAGATTCGGAGTACCCTCAATAGTTACCACCGACCAAGGTACCCAGTTTGAATCGCGACTATTCAGAGAATTCGGGAAACTAATCGGTTTAAACAGAATACGTACAACAGCATATAACCCAAAAGCCAACGGTATGGTAGAAAGATTCCATAGACAACTAAAAGCTGCACTAAAAGCGCGCAGCAACACAACCCATTGGAGTTCAGAACTTCCTACTGTATTACTAGGATTACGAAGTTCAAACAAAGAAGATCTGAACTGCACCCCTGCGGAATTAGTTTACGGACAAACTATAGTTGTTCCGGGAGAATTTTTTATATCAAAGTCTGATAATAAACCTGATGACCCAGATTTTATCACTAACCTGCGAAAAACAATGCAAAACATCGTACCTACACCAACACGAGCACTGCATCAAAATAATACTTTCATTCCAAAAACGCTAGAAACGTGTTCACACGTTTTTGTCCGCATTGACAGAGTAAAAGGACCTCTCACGAACCCTTATACAGGACCATACAAAATTATTCGAAAATTACGAAAAACATTTATCATCGAAGTAAACGGAAAAACACAAAATATTAGCATTAATCGATCAAAGCCAGCGTTTGGAATAAATTCCACGCATTTCGAAAAGTAGTTTCGATCCAGAGGGGGAGTAATGTAGGGTACACATAATTGCAACCGTGTACAGCCTGTAGAAAATAAATAACAAATAATAAATGACAGTTGTACTCATCGTGAGTGAAACGGCGCGAATTGAGATGAAACCGTAATCCTGTCATAATTCTATTGCACATAAAAAATTATATATAACGAGACACGAGATAAAAAATATTATCAGTCAGTTTTATATACTCGTCATGCGTAATTGCTTAAATAAATTATAATAATTGTACTTAAATCTATAAATAAATAAATAGTGTTATTTTATTAAATATAAAACATTGCAGTTTTAATTGAATTATAATAAAGTGGGTATTAACATTACAACTATAAACACTAAAATACTAAATACTATAATCTAAACTAAAATACTAAATATTAAAAACTAAATACTATATACTAAATTATAAACTACCAAAAATTAAACAAAATTATCAAAAGAAAAAAAGATACCAAGAACTAAACAAAAATCTTTCATTATAAAAACACTAACCAAAAATCTACGACGCTCTCTTTAAGGAAAATTTTTCCTTAAATTTTCAATATGTAAATTTTCAATATGCATGTTTCTCGTGGTTTCCCGTGGCGCCCTCACTCAACATTTAAACTTCTTGACCGATTTAATAGTTTAAATCATCACTAATTTGAATAATTTTCAATTTAATTATATTTAATATATTTAATTCCCATGCGCACAACAAATTCAATATACCAACTCTATATACCAACTTTTAACTTTTTGACCTAGGTTGTCTGGAAATTTTAAAAAAAAAATTTCATTTCCATACAAAAAAAACGTTGCGACCTAGATTTTTTCCACAATTTGTGTGAAATTTGGAAGACAAGTAGTCTTTATAAAACGAATCTACACTAGGCAGCCCTTTTTTTCATTTTCGACCTAGGTTGTCTGGAAATTTAAAATGATTTGTTATTTCCATACAAAAAAAACGTTGCGACCTAGATTTTTTGGAAGACAAGTAGTCTTTATATAACTAATCTACACTAGGCAGCCGGAATTTTGATTTTTGGCTCTAATTTTGATTTAACAGCAATTATATTTTCAAACTTTGATATGGAATAAAAACTAAACTAAAGAAAATAAATTCATAAAATTAAGTCATTTTTTCAATTTATTCTTTTCCCAACATTTTCTTAATTAAAATTTTCAAAAATAATAGAAAATAAGTTTCTAGGAGCCAAATTAAGGAAGTAACTTTTTCCAAAATTTTCTAAAAAAATACTAATTTGAAATTGTTATACAGAAAATAGTTCCACTAATTCCTAATAGGATCGTCTGTTGTAAATTGTTTCGCTATTATTTTTTGTAACTTATATCTCTCTCGTTGTTCTCTATGTAATAAACGGGAATAATAAACGGGAATAATAAACGGGAATATTATTAATATTATAATAATGAATAATGAATACTAATAAATAACAAAGAGGATAGGTGTAAGCCATGTTATTTTAAAAATACCAACATTATGTATATTACTTTTCAATGAACTTGCTCAATTTAATATTTACCAATTTTTTTCATTTTTCATTATAAATAATATACATACTATAATTTCTAAAAAATATATACGAGTATGTATGTAGATTAAAAAAATTTCATTCTACCAAAGATATTTTTTTGCTTCATATATTGTATTTTAAATGCATTCATTCGGTATAAATTAAACTACGATCGCATATTTGATTTTTTCCCCAAAAATAAGAAAAATAGAAAAATATTTAAATTTGAAATTTGAAATTTAAATATAAAAACTTATATCCTTGTGAAAGGATATAAGAAAAAACTCATTGCAGGTAACAAATATAAAAAAGGATCAAGAAATAACCACAGCAATAAACCATCGTAAAATAAAAACAACCACAAAGGCACATAGGAATAATATTCTCAACTTAGTAGAAAACAATTTGAAATTATGTTCATTTACTCAAAATAAAAATTTTGTGTTATACAAAATGTATGTTGCCGATCATTTTGTGTATGCATATTTTTAAATTGTTATACACACCATGTTTAGTATAACAAAACGAAGTATACCAGATATAATTTTACTTTTTGGGCAAAGGCCTCTTAAAGAGAACTGAATCAATCTTCTTATATATATTTTCAAGTGAATAAAATAACATAACTACTAATAACATTTAACTAGCATTTCGTAGAGCCAAGTCATTAGCAGGAGAAAGCTATTTGAATTATTTTACTGCTTTGACATTATTTATTTTAGTTAACATTTCAGAGGGATTTTTCTGGAGTTTATATATAATTAATTTATTTAGGGCAAACTCGGCTAACTTCGTGATATGAAGGAATATTCTTAATTAAAATAAGAAAGCATTTTATTTCTTTTTTTTTATTATTATTTCTTATTCTTATTTCTATTAAAATAAGAAAGCATAGATATCCGACAATTATAGATATATGAAAACTATGTAATGTCCCGGTACATGATTCGTCTACTAATCTATCATTTAAAATTTTGAAATTTGTTTGAGAGTTCAAACTTATATACGTTCAAACTAACCATGTTCTTTTTGTGTAACTTCGTGGTGCTATGGCTAATTTGGTGATAAAGAAGGTAAAATTTTGTGATAACATTTTTATCGGGATGGCTAATTTCGTGATAAAGAAGGTGTAATTTCGTGATAACATTTTTATTGGGATGGCTAATTTCGTGATAAAGAAGGTCTAATTTCGTGATAACATTTTTATCGGAATGGCTAATTCCGTGATAAATTATTAATCAGAAGGTAACCTTTTTGTGTGTAACTGGTACCGTTATATTATTTAAAATGCAATAAATTTGGATATGTTAAAAAAAATAATCAATGTTTTTATTACAAATAATATTAATTCATCACAAAAACTAACTATATTAACAAAAAAACAAATCATATATAATTAAAAACAGAAAAATTAAACATGTAACAGGATATATCAAAAAAAAATCTTCACAACTAAAGCAGATGAAGTCAGGATTATATTCATGCAAGTCGATACAAAGCCAGTAAAACCATTTTTTGAAGATATGGCACTGAATCCATTCTTCTCCCCGTAGATAGTCATGGAATCTACCATCACACACTGTGCAATTCTCTTTGTCGTTTCTCTTTGTTTTTGGAAGGGCTGGGTATCTGTAGAGAGGTTGATGTGGATGGCAACTGTAAACTTGTCGATGTGGAAGGCTGGTTTTCTTTGCTTTTTGAAATGTTTAACACTCATGCTTTTTGAGCTGCACTTTTTCTCTTGCAAGCTCCACGAATAAGAATTTGATGGTTAGTTTCCTTAAGCACATTCAGCTGAACTGGTATTTCTTCTGGGGTATTAGACACTATTTCATTGTTTTCCAAAAAGTTAACATGAACCTCTGACACAGAAATTATATCACCTGTTATAGCGGACGGTTTAAGAGGCAATATTCCAGTCTTACGAAAGCCACTTTGAATATTTTTTTTCATTCGTGCTTTGAATAAAAGTAGGTGTATATAAATGAATAAAATAATTTCGGGTGGGGTTTGAACCTGTAGTCAAGATGTGCTCTACTACACTTTTTCTCCAAAACTGCTTCATTGGTCCAAAAACAGACACATCGAGTGTCTGTAGAATGTGTGTAGTGTGAGCAGGAAATGTTAAAAATTCAATTTGATTGTTTGCTGTGGGTACTATGAGAAACGTGGGTACTATGAGAATTCATTAAAATCAAAACTGGTCTTTCTTTTGATATTAGTGAAACAAAATGTTTCAAAAAGGTAAAAAAGATTTCTTTACTTATCCAGCCATTTTTTGATACCGCAGCGTAGCTATCAGGAAGTGCATCATCTTGTAGACGCCCATTTAATCTTTTACCTTTGAAAATAATAGCGCATGGTCCTGTTTGCCCTGCTGCATTAACTGAAGGTAAAACGGTCACGGTTTCACCCTTTTCCGCAATAGTTTGTTGCTACACTCGTTTGGTTCCTTTTGGCGTGACAAACACTCGTTTGGTTCCTTTTGGCGTGACAAGTGTTCTATGTCCAAAAATAAAAATGTTGAGAAATTGAAATTTATGATTTAGCATAAAAGTTTTAATACTTTTTGCAACATTTCAAAAATTGTAATTATTTTTTATAAATATTTAATTTCTTTTTTTATATAAAAGTGATAACAAAAATATTTATAAATAAATAGTTATAATTTATATTTTTTTTTAAAAACTAGTGATCGATGTCGAATTGGATATTAACAGTATATTATATGTAGACCGGTAAATTATAAATAACTTTTGAACAAAACTTTTCAAGAATATCTTGGAAACGATTTGTGATAGAACAAAACGTTTACGCCAATCGAAAGATCGTAGTCAAATTAGTAAAATGCATATTTAACTCATTTTGTCAAAAAATGGTCTATTGAACTCTTAAGAACTGAGGTGACGAATTAATAATTTTTTTAAACTATTTTTTTTAAATTAAATTCCTTCTATCTAGTTTTCCACAAATACTTTTGAGAATGAGAAATATTTTTATTATTATCTGTCAATTACTCGCGTTGATTATCGTAAAAGTTGAAAGTTGGCCAACTTTTGCTTTGTTACGCGTCGCGTCGGCTCTCTCTCTTCATTGTGAACAGAAGTATTGTTTTCATATAGTTCAACTTTTTAACTTTGATTTGCGTTCCGTTGCTTTGCGCATCGTTTTTCATTGTGAATCAGCAGTTAAAAAAAATACATTATATTAACAAAAAAAGTTGTATAAAAAGCCAAATTGTAAAGATGCTACACAAATTGATATCTATTATATATAAATGGCTCCAGCCAGTCCGTTTGGCTGCGGAATAGTTTAATCTAATAATCTCACGGATAAACATTTACATAAAACCACATGTGAAACTCCATGGTGCATTTTTACTTTGATATCACGAATTTAACCGTGTCACGCAGAAAGCCGGTTTACCCTATATTGTAGAAAAATTAGAAAGAAAAAAAACACAATATTAAGTATAATTTGATATATGTATTATAAAACTATAAAGAAATTTTTGGATACAATTTATTGCAAATTTGTATTTATATTTTCTAGAAATAAAG
The DNA here is from genome assembly GCA_949752835.1 of Empis stercorea. NCBI lineage: Eukaryota > Metazoa > Arthropoda > Insecta > Diptera > Empididae > Empis > Empis stercorea. Next base: position 72,316,455 of record OX457085.1, on the reverse strand, counting down.
TTCTAAAAAAGATAGTATCCGGTGAAGCCGTTTCGATGGCGGTAGCATTTTTTCATCTGGATATATTATTGCAACTTGTGAATTGAGCAATACATTGGATTCTTCTAGTGGACAAAATCACCACCAGAAACACAAATATTGTGCAAAATATACGCCGCAAATACTGTTTTGATTGAATTTTCAATTTTCAGTTCAAGTGCCTTATTCAAAATATTTCTCCAACGCACTTTTAGTAATCCGAACGAACACTCAACCATATTTCGGGCTTTGCTTTGTAGTGTATTAATTTTTTTGTGCAGCGGTTGGATTTTTATACGGTGTATAATAGCTACTGGACCAAGTTGACATGTATATCCACTATCTCCTAATAAATAGTAATTTTCCGGAGTGTAAGTGCCATTTTGATAAATAGGGCTATTTTTAATACACGTGTGTCATGCACGGACCCTGGAAATCCAACAAAAATGTCGTTGAATATATGCTCACTACTGACAACTTCTTGGCATTGTATGGAATAAAAGCTCCTATAATTTGTATATTCATCATGTTTATTAACTGGACACGAGATTCACACATGACAACCACCTATGGTACCAATAGCATTGCCAAAAATGTTAGACTTCGCTCTTCTACAAAATTATACTCCAATTAGTTCAAACTCATCCCTTGTCAGTGCCGTTATCATTCTACGCATATATTTAATAAAATAATCAAGCATTTTATGGACAATGTCGTTTACAATTGATCTATTTTCAAACAAATTTAAAACAACTTTTAAAAAATATTTTTTTTTTACTTTCCCTTTTATGAATTCACACTTCCAGTATATATATATATATATATGTATATATATATATCTCCTCACCTGGCCATAACTCTTAAACGGCTTGACAGATTCAGCTCAAATTTGGAAGTTGAGCTAGTGCCAGCGGGCGCGGAGGGCCGTTTAATTTTTGAGGGGGAAGCGGGCGCGGAGGGCCGTTTAATTTTTGAATGTACCAAAAAATCATGTGGGGTATCAAATGAAAGGTCGTGAAGAGTACATCTTGTTGCTTAATCCATAGGTCAAACGGACCCAAAACCAGTTAACAGAAAATGAAAATGTTAAATTATAAAATTAACAGAAAATGTAAATTTAACAGAAAATGTAAAATTTAACAGAAAATGTAGAAGTTAACAGAAAATGTAAAATTTAACAGAAAAATTTAAATTTAATAGAAAGTGTAAAATTTAACAGAGAAATGTAAAATTTAACAGAAATTGTAAAATTTAATAGCAGATGTAAATTTAACAGAAATTGTTAATTTGATAGGCAATGTAATATATGTACATATAACAAAAAATGTAAAATTTAACAGAAGAAGTAAATATAACAGAAAATGCAAATTAAACAGAAAATGTAAAATTTTAAAAGTAATGTAAAATTTATTGCAAAATGCGAAATCTAACAGAAAATGAAAAATTTTACAAAAAATGTAAAATTTATTACTTTCCCTGTTATGAATTCACACCTCCAGTATATTTATTACCTGGCCATAACTCTTAAACGGCTGGACCGATTGAGCTCTAATTTGGAAGTTGAGCTCGTGTCATCAGATGATGTGTGCCCTATAAATTAAGGGCCTTTGTGATTAGTGGAAAGCGGCACGGAGGGCCGCTTAAATTTTTAAATGTACCAAAAAAAGCATGTGGATTATCAAATGAAAGGTCTTGACGAGTACATCTTATTGGACGGTAGTCCGGGGGCGCCGTGGGTCATGTCGGGCCCAAATCGGGGCAATATGGGGCCCCATAATACAAAAAATCATGTGGGGTATCAAATGAAAGGTCTTGACGAGTACATCTCATTGAGCGGTAGTCCGGTGGGCGCCGTGGGTTTTGTCGGGCTCAAAACGAGGGCAATGTTGGGCCCTATTATATAAAAAATCATGTGGGGTATCAAATGAAGGGTCTTGACGAGTACATCACATTGGGCGGTAGTTTGGGGGCGCCGTGGGTCATGTCGGGCCCAAAACGGGGGCAATGTTGGGCCCTGTAATACAAAAAATCATGTGGGTTATCAAATGAAGGGTCTTGAAGATTAGATCTCAATGGGTGGTAGTCCGGGGAGCGCCGTGGGTCAAGTGGGGCCCAAAATCAAAAAAATCATTTTGGGTATCAAATGAAAGGTGAAGAGTACATCTTGTTGCTTAATCCATTGGTCAAACGGACCCAAAACCAGTTAACAGAAAATGAAAATGTTAAATGATAAAATTAACAGAAAATGTAAATTTAACAGAAAATGTAAAATTTAACAGAAAATGTAGAAGTTAACAGAAAATGTAAAATTTAACAGAAAAATGTAAAATTTAACAGAAATTGTAAAATTTAATAGCAGATGTAAATTTAACAGAAATTGTTAATTTGATAGGCAATGTAATATATGTACATATAACAAAAAATGTAAAATTTAATGATTTCCGTTGTGAATTGAAGCACAGGGTGCCTCAATTCACAACACCTTCCCTCTTAGAAAAAATATAAGGGTCGAAGATTTTGTTCGACTCTTATATTTTAGAATTATATTTATATATATATTTTTTTTTTCCGTTGTTGAGCTCGTGTCATCAGATGATTGGTGCCCTATAAATTAAGGGCCTTTGTGATTAGTGGAAAGGCGGCACGGAGGGCCGCTTAAATTTTTAAATGTACCAAAAAAAGCATGTGGGTTATCAAATGAAAGGTCTTGACGAGTACATCTTATTGGACGGTAGTCCGGGGGCGCCGTGGGTCATGTCGGGCCCAAATCGGGGTAATATGGGGCCCCATAATACAAAAAATCATGTGGGGTATCAAATGAAAGGTCTTGACGAGTACATCTCATTGAGCGGTAGTCCGGTGGGCGCCGTGGGTTTTGTCGGGCTCAAAACGAGGGCAATGTTGGGCCCTATTATATAAAAAATCATGTGGGGTATCAAATGAAGGGTCTTGACGAGTACATCACATTGGGCGGTAGTTTGGGGGCGCCGTGGGTCATGTCGGGCCCAAAACGGGGGCAATGTTGGGCCCTGGATGGCTACTATGTAATTCGGTTCGAATAAAAATTCATTCGTAAACGAACAATTCGTACTATGTAATCCGAGATTCGGAAATTTTTAAATCCGTAAATTAAATATCATTGATGCCAATTTATATATAGTTTTCGTTTCGAAAATTCGGATATTTTGCTACCATGTAATTCGATTATGAGTAAGAAATTATCCGTAAAACGAATATTTTATTCGATAACCATTTCAATTGTGAAAATTAATTCGATTGGACGCTTTTTTAAAACTGTAAGTATTTCTTATATTAATTGTGGATATTATATATGTGCATATTAAATAAATAAATCAATAAAAATTAATAAAATATATATTATATACAAAAATTAATTATTATGGGAAAATATATTGTTTTCTATAGGGAAAAACAAAAAAAAATCAAATACAAAGCAGAGGCAGTTTGAAATAATGGTGGAATTTATAGAAAAACACAATGATTTGGCAAAAGGAATGCTCAAAAGTAGTGAAGGCCGAAATAAGTCCAATAATTTATGGAAAAATTTAGCGGATATGTTAAATTGTGTCGTTTGAATTATTTCCAATTACCTGGGTTTCAGAAGTAAAAATTAATTTTGAAAAAAACGCGCAGACAATGTAATAATAACTCGAAGAAAAACCTATAATAATGAACTATTTTTATCAAATATTGAATATTTATCAAACATGAAATTAAAAATAACGAAATTATAATTACAAACTATTTTTTATTTCATCTCTTATTCTGTTAGCAATATTTGTTATATTATTAGTTTCTAGTTCACATTAAAATTATTAATACGATCATAATCTTCATCTGTGGTTCGGTGTATAATAATTCATTGCTTAAATCCATTTTAAATTTAAGGCAAATGTTGTGTAAAGTGCAGAAAACATTTAAAAATTTACCAGCTTTTGCCGGAGTATAGTGGAGTTCTCTAGCTGCTAGTAAGCAACGAAATTCTTTTGAAAGCCGGAAATTCTTTTATAAAACTAAAATAAAAATAAATTGTATTTTGAACTGAAATAAATGTAATAAAATTTAAATTTTACCTCTTGGTTTCTAATTCCATATTTGAATTATCTCAAATCCTTGTTCTAATAATTTGTACATTTCCATTTTCTTCATCAAACCACAATGTTATGCTATCCATAATTTATTTAAATTTACAAAATTGTTTATAAAAAATCACTAAACACCACAAATCGTTTTTGTTTTTTGAAACTGTGACAGTTGACAAAAATTTAAACGGACGTGAAATTAACAAATTTTCAATAATAAATGGCAGCACTTTTTGTTCGATCCGAATATTTTACATGGTGTCAATGTTCCGTATAATCGAATATCATATTCGAAAATATTTTCGGTTCGAACCGAATTACATAGTAGCCATTCAGGGCCCAACATATATATCTTATAGTTTATATATCTTATATATCTTGTTTATATATCTTATAGTTGTCCAATCAAGGCATTTTTTGAGTTGTTGCGCCGAGATTAGAAAATTATAGAGGCAGCACCATCGATTAGTATTGGGTTGGAAACTCTGCTATCGATTTCACACATGTCCTTTCAAAAGAGCTTTAGAACATTTACTCTGTAAATCAATATAAAAAAAAATTTCGAATTAAAATTTTTTTTTTTCTTTTATCATCACTTAAATAATATATTATTTTTACATATTTGGAAAGGGTATTAATTTATCTATACAAAAATAGAAGGTAGTATATTGTTTAATCTCATATTTTATTAGTTATTAACGATAAATTAAACACACCTTTCCAAATATCCATTTAAAATTTTATATTTATGAAAGCTTTTCTTTTTTTTCGCATTTAAAAAAGACGCGTAATATTTTTTTTTGCTTTGTTTTCGCAATAGTTTGTTTGTATTGTATAAACTTATGAATTTTTTTATAATTATACAATACAATCTCATTCGAATACCACCCAAAACTATAGTTTATATAGTTTTGGGTGGAATTCGCATGATTGTATTGTATAATTTTAATAAAAAGTTTTGGTGGTATTCGTACATTTGAAAATATTCTAACTCATAAATAAATTCTAATTTTACATTTTTAGCAAAAAGAAATATAGTTTCTTATATATTGAGAAACAGTACAGTCGTTTGGGTTATCTGGTAATGATTAAAAAATGTATGGATTATTTTTTTTCAGACTAAATTAGAAGTCACAAAGAACATTTTTAAAAATATTTTATTCATCTATTAGTTATAATCAACATTTAATATTCTATAATTATAGAAAAAAAACCCCAAAATCAATTGAATTTAATTTGAAAATTTATTAATTAAGGCTGTGTGCCAAAGAGTTTAAATTTGTAAATTTATGACTGATGAAATTAAATTATGACACTAGCGTGGTGAATATAGAAAGTCAAAATTTAACGACCTTCCAGACCTCGTTAAAATTTGACACTTCAGATTAAATTTTGATTTATCAGATATAAATAAAAATTTTGATATATCAGATTTTTTATTGACGAGCCCTATATCATATGTATTGATACATTCCAATATTTTATAATTTTTTAAATATTTTATACTATATAAATATATACATAAATATATTAATATGTTAATATGTATGTAATAAAATATGTCGTATAAATATAAATAACAACACATGAAATATTATTTGAAGAGAAATTATAAAGTATACATATGAGATAGAGCTCGTACATATTCATTGTTTTTTTTTGAAATTTCAAAAATATTTGAAAAAATTTGAAAAAAATAAAAAAAATTTTTTAAAAAAATGAGTGTATCAAAAAAAAGAAAAATACAGTCTGGAGGATATATAACATGTAAGTTGGTTTTATTTATATATATTTATATCTGTAATCAAACCGTAATTAAATTTAAAGGGACAACTGAAGAAAAACGAAGGCTTTTGGAAGTAAGAATTAAAGAGAATAAACATTTTGTTTCGAAAAACGCCAATTGTAGTGAAGCTTGGAAGTAAGATGTTGTTTAGTTGTAATTAAATGCTAAAAATAATTATGAACATTTTATTTACAGAATTGTCATACAAAATGCTGGATTAGATGCTGCCAAAACCACGAAAATATGTAAATCGCAATGGTGCAATTTGATAAGAAAATATAAAGTAAAGTCTTCAGTAAATTTTTTTTTTTTAATTTTTTTTAGTTATTTTTTTTTTTTGTTGTAGAGTTATTTTGAACAAAAAACTGGTTCTGGAGCTGGTGATGAAGCTGAGCCTGACAAAAATAGAAAGGAGACAGAAGATTGGTCTTTTTTTGATATTATACATAAATATGCATCTGAAAAAAATAATTTTCATCCACCATTGCTGTTAAGCAGCACAGAGGGAGTTTTGCGGCGAAATGTTCCAGAGGCACCAATCGCCGAATTGGATGCTGGTTCGTTTTATAGTGATTGCGTAAACGAATCATCACTATCTTCAGTATCTTCAGTACCTTCAGTACCATCAACAGAAGCGTCAACATCTGCTAGAGCTAGATCATCAGCAAGACCTGGATCATCAGTATCACAAAAACCACATAAATATAATTTTTTAGAAACTCATATTGCGAAGAGAGATAAGAAATTGGGGAAACAAATGTCGAGTTTGTTATCAGTTTTCGGACAAATGGTCCAACACGATTACCCAAACATTGACGCAAGCTCTCTATTAATACAATCTGATTCATCAGACTCAGATTAAAAAATTATAATAATTAAAGTAATAATAATCAGGAAAATCATGACATCCAGAGCATTTTATATGTTGGGAATGTGATATACCAATAAAGGAATTTACATTTAATGAAAAATATGGTATATGTACAGAATATTTTAATGTTATAACCAATATGTACATAATGTATTACATCAAAATATTATGATATTAGTTATTATTAATGTTTTTAAAATTGTTTTATTTATCATAAATTGTTAATAATTAATTAATTTAATTAATAATTAATTATATTATTAATTATTTTAATTAATTTAATTTCTATTTGAATTAAAAATAAAAATTTTAATGTTAATCCATCATTTGCAGTAATTCATTTCGAAATGTAATGGCTTCTGGAGAATCATTCTCAATATCTTCCATTTCACTATTAAAGTTTTCTTCTTCTTCGCGTAGTTGAACGTCCAATATATCACCGTTCGATACACAAATATTGTGCAATAAACAAGCAACAAATACAGTTTTTATGCAATTATTTATTTTCAGTTGCAGAGATCTATCAAAAATATTTTGCCATCGAACTTTTAGCATTCCAAAAGCACATTCAACTACGTTTCTCGCTTTACTGTGTAGAGTATTAAATTTTCTTTGTTGTGCATTTGGATTTTTAAACGGCGTTATTATTGCAATCGGCTCTACACGACATGGGTAACCACTATCACTCAATAAATAATAATTTCGTGGTGGAAAATTTCCGTTCTTATAAATTGGACTGTTTTTTAAAACACGCGTATCATGCACAGACCCTGGAAATCCCACGAAAATATCTGTAAACATAAAATTACTGCTTACGACTGCTTGTAGTTGGATAGAATAAAATAGTTTATAATTTATGTATTCATCGTGCTTTTGAACAGGGCATTTAATTGCTATGTGACTTCCGTCAATAGCTCCAATAGCATTATGAAATATTGTACTACCCGCTCTTCTGCAAAATTTATTGCCAATTCCGTCAAATTCATTAATTTGTGAATGTTTCGCTAAATGACGCATGTTGTTGGTGAAATGGTCCAGCATTTTATTTATTATATTTCTTACCGTATATCTAAAAACAAATAAAATAATAAATTTCTTCGTAAAAATGTAAAACACATTTAGTTTTTACCTGCTCATACCGATGAATGAAGCTGTAACTCTGTAGCTAACTCCTGCCGCCATCCAAAAAAGAAAAACCATTAGCTCAAATTCAACTTTTTCGGCATCATGTTGCTTTTTCGGCATCATAGAAACAATTTGTTGAAAACTGCCCGCGGTAATTCTAAGATGTTCCTTGGTCTTTTTATTATCATGATATACAAATATTGCTCGAACATCTTTTGATAAAACCCTTAGCATTAGGTACGGAACTTTCTATTATAGAAAAATACGTTATTAATTGTTATTAACAATTTATGTTTAATTTTTTTACCTGAATATCTCTTTTTTGTTTATTTCCAATATATAAAGCATCACTTTTTAATATTTTATGCTTTAAAATTAATATTTTAAATATTATTGGTAAATATAATCTATTAATTTTATTCATTTTTTTTTATGATTTTTTTTAAAAAATTAAACCAATTGGCACAGCAAACTTGACACTAAATATTAAAAAAACTCACCAGCAAAAAAAATTTAATTTTTTGTGTCAAAATTTAAAATTTAAACTCTTTGGCACACAGCCTAAGGCTGTGTGCCAAAGGGTTTAAATTTGTAGTTTAAAATTAAATTATGACTGATGAAATTAAATTATGACACTAGCGTGGTGAATATAGAAAGTCAAAATTTATTTCAAAATTTAACGACTTCAGTTTAAATTTTGATTTATTTAATATTCATATATGTATCAGATTTTTTATTTACGAGCGCTATCTCATATGTATTGATACATTCCAATATTTTACGATTTTTTTTAATGTTTTATACTAGAATTATTAATAAAAATAAATTTATTTTTTTAGAAGAAATTAAAGAAATATTAATAATAATAAAAAAGGATTAAAACAAAATATTATATAAATTATAAAGTATTGTAATGGATCAATACATATGAGATAGGGTTTGTACATATTTATAATTTTATTTTTAAAAAAATTTAAAAAAAATTTTTAATTTTTTTTTTTAAATTAGAGAGCAAAAAAAAAGAAAAATTTCATCCATCTTTTTTTAAAAATTAAACCAATTGGCACAGCAAACTTGATAGTAAATATTAAAAAAAGTCACCAACAAAAAAAATTTTTTTGTGTGATTTTTTGTGTCAAAATTTAAAATTTAAACTCTTTGGCACACAGCCTTAATTTAGAAAAGATTAAAATATTTTTAATAATGTATTTGTGTTGAAAAATTTCTAATTTATTCCAAAAAAAAAAATACATAAATTTTTTTAATCGATATTACCAAAATCCCCAAACGCCTGTACTATTCTTATAATAAAGAAAAAACTATATTTCTTTTTGCTAAAAAATTATAAATGAATTAAGCGCAGAATGTGAGCGATAACTTACGATTATACCTTTAAAACTGTTATTGTTAAATATATACCAATTATATTACAAAAAATTTTGCGCATACAATTATTTTGATATAATATTAATAAATTTTTGTGTTTGGCATTGTATTTTGTTTGGCTTTAGCTTTTATGCTAGATAAAAAAACAGTTACATAAAGTTAGCGCTCACATTCTTTGCCGTGCTTTAAACATAAATAAATTCTAAGAGCTCTTCCTAAACACCGGCGTACGGCGTTATGTGTTAATGAAAAAATTTTTAATATGATTTTTGAAATTTAGCAAAAAGAAACATCGATCAAAAAATTTTTAATGTATATAAATGTGGCATTTTATTTCGGGATACGCTGGCGTATTAGCGTATCGACGTATATACGCCATACGCCGTACGTCTGTGTTTAGGTAGAGCTCTAATTTTCAATTTTTTCCAAAAGAAATAGTTTTTCAAATGAACGAATACCATTAAAACTATTTATTACACAATCCAAACAAACTATTCCGAAAACAAAGCAAAAAAAAATATTACATGTGTTTTAAATGCGAAAAAAAAGAAAAGCTTTCATAAATATAAAATTTTATATTGATATTTGGAAAGGTGTGTTTAATTTATCGTTAATAACTAATAAAATATGAGATTAAACAATATACTACCCTCTATTTTTGTATAGATAAATTAATACCCTTTCCAAATATGTAAAAATAATATATTATTTAAGTGATGATAAAAGAAAAAAAAAATTTTAAATTCGAAATTTTTTTTTTATATTGATTTACAGAGTAAATGTTCTAAAGCTCTTTTGAAAGGACATGTGTGAAATCGATAGCAGAGTTTCCAACCCAATACTAATCGATGGTGCTGCCTCTATAATTTTCTAATCTCGGCGCAACAACTCAAAAAATGCCTTGATTGGACAACTATAAGATATATAAACAATGGTGGAATGTAAGCCGTCGTTTTTTTAATTGAATTTCAGGCCAATATTATACAAAACAATTTTTTATATTTTTTCTGTTTCTTGTTTTTTTTTTATCATTGTATATATTATAAAATTCTAATTAACATTAACATAATATAGTTTTATAAAAAATATATTTATATATTTTAGAAATTTGATAGTTTTTTCTTTCTTTTTGTTTGTTTGTTTATTTAATACAAAAATATATTTAACTCCTTAATTTAAACAGGATATATCACTTAAACAAAATGTATAAAGACTTTTTGTTGTTATTTTTTCTTTCTCTCAAAAAAATCATACATTTTAATTATTTAAATATTTTATTTTCTTTATTTTTAAATATTTTTTTATTATTATTTTAGCTTGATGAGAATTACTTTCTTTTTAATCTCAGTGTAAATGTTTGTGTTTTTTTATCTAAATTTGGAAATTTATAGGAAAAGATTGAAAAAAAAAATTACAAGAGTCTTAAATATAAATTAAGAGAAAGAATTTAAAAAAAAAAAAGAATACTAAGAAATGTAAAATTTAAATGAAAATATTTGAGAAAAATAGAAATAAAAAATCAGACTCTCGGTGGAACAAAAAAATTATTTCCAAAAACAAATTTTTTATTTGTTTATTTCCTCACTGAGAATCCATCACCAGTTGGATCTAAAATCCATGGATAATTATTTGGACATTCCATACATGTAAATAGACGTAATGTTTCACCAGGTAATTCTCTTGTTGTTAATGGACATGCATTTGGTAATGAACAATATGGCTGACCTTTAACATCACATTTATCTTTCCATTCTTGGAAATCTCGTAATGAATTTAATTCAGTTGGATTTTGCATCCATTGTATAACTTGTAAATTTGTTACAAAGAATACATCATTACGTGTTAACATTTCTTCAATAAATTTAATTAATTCATCGCGATATTCTTTTTTTGATTTTAACCATGATGCATGGAAATTAAGACCTAATGGTGCTCTATTACTATTGTAATGACGATTAAAATTATGTCGTAATAAACGACCAAACTGATCACCAGATGCAACATTTGAACATGAATCAACCATATGACAACCAGGTAATGATTCATCAAATGTTGGATCATCACGACGATCTAATTCATTCATAACCATTTCCCATACTGGATGACTACGTGATGGACAATTATGTGCATTACCATTACATTTATGTGGCATACGGAAATATAATGTATATGGCCATATTGGTACACGACCAAGTGATGCTGTTATTGATGCATCATATACAAAGAATTGATCTGCCATCATTTCAAATTGTTTATTACCACCAACACGTAAATATGGTGCACGCATACCAATTATAGAACCATCTGTAATATTAGCAAAACGTTCAATAATTAAACGTGCACCAGCCATTTCAGCTAACCAATCATCATATGAACCACCAGTCCAATAATTTGGTTCATCTTTATGTGTTAATGAAAATACAGAAATTTCATGACCACGACGACTTAAATCTTGTACAGCTGAATAATTTGTATATTTATGTGATACAAAGAATGTACCCTTTATTGAACAACCATTTGGATTTTGTCGTTGGCCATTAAATATATCTTCATATAAATCAATATTATCAACATTAACAGCACCATTAAATGATATTGTTATCATTTGTGGTACTTGTTGTGGTTCAATACCACCTGGTATTCTTGTACCATCAGCTGAACAAAAACAATCTGGTAATGCACATTGTGTTGGATCACATTCGGGTGCACGATTTGGATCATCATCAACAGCTGTTAAACAATTAATAAAATTATTAATTTAAATATATAAGTTTTTTTTTTTTAATTTATTTAATTATTGTATACTTACAGCAAGCATTTTCATCAGATTCATCTTTACAATCTGGTTTTCCATTGCAGAAAAGATCTTTTTCTAAACATTCACCATTTCCGCACTGAAGTTTACCTTCTGGACATACTGGTTCATCAGTTTTGAAATTTGGTAACGCTTTTCTTGGTTCTATATTTTTGTTCGAAAAATTATTAAGATTTCTTTTAGTATTTTTGTAACTTTTTTTTTAATGTTTAATTTTATTTATTATCATCAAAATAAAAGAAAATGTGTAAGATAAATATTAACAATAAAAAAAAAAGCTTGGTTAGTTAATCAGAGCAAAAAAAAAAATTTTTTATAAAATATTAAAACTTTTACTTCAATTAGTATAATTATAATTAATGATAATTAATATAGTTAGATTTTGTATAGTATATAAATATAGGTATATTATATAAATTATTATTAAGAGTGAAACATAAATATACATAGTATTTTTTATTTTTGTTAAAAGTGTTGAAAACATAAAAAATAAAAAGTGTTGTTATCTTGTATATTTCTTTCTCCAAATTACATTATTTCCTCCATCACCATATATGTATCATCTCTCCTGTGTATACATATAAATAATTATTTTTTTTAATAATTTCATCATATTTGAATATTGTTTTTTTTTTTTTAAATAATTCTGATTTGTTTCCTTTTTTGTTGTTGTTGTTGTTGAATTTTTCAATAATAAACAAATCCCAAACCAATAATAATTTTTCTGAATTTTTCCAAACACTAAAAAATTATAAAAATGTTTGTTGTTGTTGTTGTTTTTTTTTTTTTTTTTTTGCAATTAAGTGTAATAATTTTACAAGTAAATATCTACAACAAGTTTTACCACAATTAAATTTTACTAAGCCAAAAAAAAATTTCTTTTAAATTAACTACTTAAAATTTAACCAAAAAATAAATAAATAAATTGATTAATTTCAAAATTAAACAATCATAAAAAAAAAAATTAATGATTGTTTTGTTTATGTAACTTTTAATTTTTTTTTGGTTTGAGACTTACTTTCTTTAATATCGCAACTAGTTACTTTAGCTTTCCAATCGCAGGTCTGTTTTTCAATATCAAAGGCTAAACCAGATGGGCAGGTAATTTGCTTAAGTCCAGATCTTGTACATCTGAGATTTGTTATTATATTTTTTTTTTTTGTAGATGTATTTTTAAATAAATTGTTTTATGTTTTACATTATTTTTATTTATATAATAAATATTTAAAAAGTTCGTCCTTATAAGTCAAATAATTAGAATGAATTATTCATTTAATTTCAATGAAAATTATCGTTCAGTATATACTATATATTAAAAGTTTTGAAAAATAAAATGATGTAGAAAATAATATTAAAATATAATGAAAGAAATAGTTATTAAAATTTGCCATTCCTATCCAACATAATCATTGTGAAATATCAATCAATTCGGAATGTATTTTACGACATGCATACAAACAATTATGTCACAATCTGAATAAATATGACATTTAAATAGGACCTTTCATACCCAGGTAATAATCGAAAATTGGCACATGACATGACATTTCTAGCTTCAATATAGAATATTTGACATTTCGCCATCCTACAAATAAATATTGGATACTATTTCCAGGAGCTTTTTTCAAGCCTCTTTCGTGATTTTGTTATATTTTTGACACTAAAAGTCCTGAAATTGACACTCTGAAAACTTAAAATTACAAATTTCCAGCACTTTTAGTTTTAAAAGGGTTGTCAAAATCCTACTAAAGGAGCGTGCAAATATGCTCGTGAAGGGTCTTAGACTGAAATTGATGTATTTTTATTTAGTGTCGGTTTCAGGCTTGTCAATTATGACTTTAGTACTGTATGTTCTAAGGCATGTTATAAGTCATTAGTAGTATTGTAAGATAAGTCAATTGAGTCATTAGTGATGTCTGTTCTTAGGGCATATCAATTCAGTCAGTAGTAGTTCTGTACAGAACCGATTGAATAATTTTAAATTGAATAATATATATATATATATATATATATATGGTATACCTAATATAATTATTATGCTTCGAAGTAAACAATTTATAACCATTAATTTTGATTAGATTGAACTTCAGCAACAGCGAGAAATTACTACATAAATATACAAAAGAACATACAAAGCGAAAAATTCTTTCAGATCAGAAATTATAATAAATAAAATAAAAAACGCTGAGGGTAAATTCAAAAAGCAACACTAGAAAATTAGAAAATAAGCAGAACTTTGCAATACAGAAAATAATTAGAACATTTTTGAATAAATATAAGTTAGTTTTATATATATATATATTATATATATGTATATTATATAAATATTTTCCATAATCTTTTTAATTTTTTTTATGTTAGTTACACAAGGGTTATTTTTTTTTTGTTTATTATTTATGAAAATTGAAATATATAAAATATGTAAATAAAATTTGAGAACCATATATAAAAATAAGTTAGGAGGACACATTTTTCTTTTTTTTTTTTTTTGTAACATTGAACTTACTTTCAACTTGATCACAATTTTTAACATTTGACTTCCAGTCACATGTTTGTTTGATAAGATCGAATGCCAAACTACCTGGACATTTGACTTTTGCTAATCTGGTAATACCATTTTCACCAGCATTGTCACATCTAATATTATTAATGTGATTGATTTTTGTTTTAAAACTTTTTTTTATTATTGTGTATAATTTATAAAATTTATTATAAGCAATTTGTGTCAGTCAAAATATAGATATACTAAAAAAAATTTTGTTTGTCTGTTATATGTAAAATCGAAATTTCTTATAAATAAGTCAGTTTTCTGTTTATATATTTGAAATATTTTATTTTATTTTAGAAGTCGCGTTATAAGCTTGCAAATTTGTCATTTTTTTTGTTTTTCAAATTAAAAATAATATTTAAATTATTTATTTTTTTTACCTGACTACTTCACGACAATCATTTTCAGTTGACAAACGAAAATATTCATCACCGGGACGATCTTGACATAATTCATCTATATTTGGACCTTCATCTTCTCCGTCATCTTGTCTCTTTATACGGGCAGCACTGGCAACTGTAAAATAGTAAAAAAAAAAAAATCATTAAATTTTTTTGAAAATTTATATGATTGATCAACGCCATCTAACATAGTTTTTATATAATATTTTATTTATTTATTCATTTTAACATTAATTGAGGAAATTTAAGGCCCGTTAAAATACCTACTATATATTTCAAAATTTATTGAAAATGTCGTATAATTTTGAAATTGAAATTATATAATTACCAACTCATATAGTTTGAAAGATAATTCTAAAAATCCCGAAAATTATTTACAGCATATGAGAAAATGGATTTTTTTTTTAAATTCCGTAAATTTAAAACATAAAATTATACATATTGAAAATATTTTACAGAAAATATGCTATCTATTACCAGTGAGTTCAGCCACCTGAGATACGAATATATGTGAATTTTTTTAAATGCTATAAATATTTTCATTTAAATTGAATTATATTAAAATTGATTTTCTATTTTATCGTTGCTTTTTCAAATAATAATAATGATAAATAATACGTGTGCTTTCCATTTTCCCCGAAAATTTTCAAATAAATTTGGTTATTAATAATTTAAAAAGAAAAATTAATTTATTATTATTATCACGTTTTAATTTTTTATATTCAATTCGTTGTTTCTCATAAAATTTCAATTAATTTTAATGGTATTTTTATTATTAGAAATTTTATGACTGGAAAGAGGAAATTTTTATGTTTTTTTTTTTTTTTGTTTTTTTATAAATTTATAAATTTAAAATTATAAAATTGTAAATTTTCCAAATGAATACAGAAAAAATAAATTTAAAATTATAAAATTGTAAATTTTCCAAATGAATACAGAAAAAAAGTTGGTGTAGCAAAGTTGTCAATTATTTATTATAAACTGATAAAATTTGATAATAATCTCAAAAAATATTTATTAAAAAATTTAAATTATTTATAATTAATATAATTGACATTATAATATATTTGTAGAAATTTATGTGAAATCGCCACAATTTTTAAGGAGTGTGAAATAACATTTGACTATATTATGTATATAAAGTTGTATTATATGATGCTTTTCAGCTTTTGCTTTATATGTTTAATGCTTTCACAAAATCAAAAAAAAAAATATATCACGATTTTCACCTTTTGATTTTTTTTTTTTTGCATATAATAAATTACAAAAGCATATTTTGTTTTTGTTATACTTTTAAAAGAAATCTTTTGAATTTAAATTTTTTTATGTATCTTATAAGAAAGTAATAATAATAATGAATATTTTATTGAAATTGATTTTTTATATGTTGCACAATTTTTCATAATCTTTTGAATTTTTAATTTGTGTATGCATATGTAAAAATTTTATTAATAAAAATTTACAAGCTATTAGATCAAAAAATATTTATATATTTGATCACTTTTTGATGAAATTAAAATTTGAATTTTTAATGCAATTTTTAAAATATATAATTTCAATTGATTTTTATATATTAAAGATAATTAAGATAATTTATGATAATAGTCTTATATAACTAATATATTGTAAATACATTTTTGTGTAAAAATATAAATTAGATTGCAAAATTACAATATTTAGTCAATTACGTAATTGTAATAAGTGCATAATTTTTTTTCCCAAAAGTATTTTCGAAATTAAATAAGAATAGGTCAATACGCTATAAGTCTAATACCCAGGATTTTTAAATTATCCTTAGAAAGGACGATAATTTAAAAATTATTCGGCACCCACTTACCACCGAAAGCGGAGGACACAAACTTGAGGCAGATCAGTAAAGGATCTGAGCAACTTGGACAAAAACTGTGGGGGTGGGGGGTGCTTAAGCACATTGCCAGAAATAGAATGTGATGGCACGTAAGAGTGGTAGATGTGCTATGGCCCTCGATAATTTATTTTCGTTTAATTATTTAAATTTTTAGTTTTCTCATATTAACTTAATAAAAACTTTATTTATTCACCTTATGAATATATGCCAATTGAATATTTGTGATGCGAATCAAAAGTTCTTAAGCTTAAACAAAAAATTTACATTTCAAGTTCATTAATCAAAAAACTTAATGTCAGCTCTTATTTTAAATAATAATTTGCAATTTTATTTTTTTCGTATGCTAATTTCAAAATTAAATAATTTGTGTGGGATTTATGTTTAATTAAAAGTGGAAATTTAACCAAAAAAAAAAAACACAATTCCTTATTCAAAATTTTGTTTTCAAAGAATTATTTTGCATAAAAAAAAATATGTATGTCTAATTTAATTATGCTATGCGGTAGAAAAACTAGTATAATCCCATAGCCGGCATATTCACGGTTAACTAGTTTTTTCAACAATAAAAATTAGGTTGATTTTAATGTTTCTACATTTTAGTTAAAATTACTTTTAAGTTCTACGATATAGATAAAATTATTCGACAAAAATTGCTTAAATTCAGGTTTTGGTGGGCGAATATTACTACAAATTATGTTAATTCCGTATAATAATCATATAATAATATTTGAATCCAAAAATATTTTATACGAAATTTTATATTGCCATATTTAAAATAAAAAATAATAATAGTGCCGCATTAATTAATACATAATTAAGACGGGACAATGTCATGATTTTCGAGAGATTATACTTAAAATATTCTAAAAAAATTTATAGCTGCGGAAATTTTTATATCATGCAATTTTCGGGAGAACAAGAATATTTTTTTTCGAAAGATACAAATTAGATACAATATCGAATATATCACAAGACTTAGAATAATTTACATTCTGCCTATATACTTAATTAGTTTTCGCTATCGAAAATCATTACATTGAATATAAACTTTTTTCTCTTTTTTTTTGCGAAACTATAAAATGAATTGTTATTCAAAAACATGAAAAAATTATAATTGTAATTAATTCAACAAAACTTTTTGCTCAAATCTATATTTAGCCTTCAGATAAATACAACAACACAAAAAATTTCACTTTTCCTTTTTATTTAATATAAAATAAAAAAAAAACAAGTTTTTCCCTTTCGATTTCGATATCCCCATAGTAAAATAACATAAATTTACTATAATCATAAATATTTATAAGATATATGAAAACAATATAATGTTTATGCAAAATTTACATTATGTAATCAAAAATACTGGTTTTTATATGAGAAACTTAAGAAAATTTGAATAAAGAAATAAAAAATTTTTTTTTTTAAATAATTTATAACTCAACAACGAATAAAATTTATAATTTTTAAATGCAATAATTATCAGATTTTTTTTTTTAAACGCTGTTTTGTAATTTATCAACAACAAAAAAGTGTTAATTAAATTTAATTTATGTAAAATTTCAAAAAAAAAAAAAAAAAAATTTTAGAATATAAAATTTTCGAAATTCGAAAATTTCAAAAAAAAAATTTAATTTATGTAAAAAAATTTGTAAAAAAATATAAAATTAAATACATAAGAGAATTTTTTTTTTATGTATACCAGAAATCGACAAAATTTTAAATTTCGAAAAAACCAATTTTCGTTAATTTATTTCGAAAATATCTTTTATTGAAAATAAGAAAAAATTTCGATATATGTTTTACCAAAAACAAAATTTTCTATTTCAACAATTTCCAAAAAAATAATTAATTATCAAAATATGTAATTACAAAAAAAAAACAAATTAGTTATTTCAAATTTATGAATGTAAAACACCGGACAAATTTTTTTTTTTAAATTAAATTATTTTCATTGTGTACTTACCAAATGCATAACAAAATAGTAATAAACTAAATGTCCGTAACACACGCGCCATCTTGCGTGTTACAATTAATTTAAAAACTCTACAGAGAAAAAAAAATTATATACAATTTTTAAAAATTTTATAAAACACTTTTTTAAAAAAAAAAAAAAGTTAAAAATTTACAAAAAAAAAAAAAAAATTACAATTTAATTAAAAGTTAATCCTGATTTGAAATCAGCTCCTTTTCTGTTGTAGTGCTTACGTTAAATAAGTTTAAAAAAAAAAAACTTATATTTAATTTTTTTTTTCTGTCCCTAAATTTTGAAAAATACTCGTAGCACTAACTTAAAACACAGCCACGCTTACACTAGGTGTTGGCCACTGTCTTTGGGTTCTATTTATTAAGACTTTCACCTAATACGGTGGGGAGAGTTGCATATATTTTTTCGATCATTTTACTGGTTTTATGTTTTTTTTTTATACCATATTAAAATTTTTTAACCATTATTAAAAATTTACGCGTTATTATATTTTATGAGTAGACATAATTATGTTGTTAAGCTGGGATTTCTTGTTTTATATGAATGTGTATAAAGAGCGTTTTGGAGCGTTTTATAGGAGGGAAATTATAAAATTTAATATAATATAGAAAAAGCTTTATGCAAATTAAAATTTTTTTAATTGAAAAGATAAAAATTTGAAAAATATATTTTTAAAGAAAATGCATATTATAAAGGAAAATTTGTGCGGTGGGGAGAAGGGGAAATTTTTAAAATTAATATACACATATATGTATTTTTTTGTAGGGGAAATTATATATATACATGTAAAATTAAAAAAAAAGTTGGTAAAAATATGCTTTGGAACGTTTGTCGATTCTTAATTTACCATACACAACAAAATAAGCTGAAGAAGATTCATTAAAAAAAAAAAAAAAAGTTGAACTTTGTCAATAAGTTAATAGCATAATTTAATCGCAGAGTTCTTTTTGTCTTATATTTTTTTTTTTTTGGTAATTAATTATAATTAATTTTTAAAAATATAAAATATTCTTTTTTTTTTTTTTAATTATTAATTATAATTTTATTAAATCGAATTTATGATGTAAAGAGTTTTTAACCTGATGGTAAAATAAAATTACTACATATAATTAGAGTCTGTGGTTTAAGGTGTGGAGAAAAATGTCTGGGATTAATATAATATTTTCAATGATTTCCTTCTAAAGGTTTTATCTTTAAAAATTTGTGTTTTTTTTTCTTGTTTTTTAGGTCACAGCAGAAAGTTAATATTTTTATATATGTAGCTAAGTCATAAAATTAAATAATTTTTAATAAATAATTTATAAATTTGAATTTTAAATCTAAAGGCCAGGAATTATAATAAAAATATTAATTTGATTAATCAATTCTTTCATATTTTTAGGGATAAATATAAGAAAATTTTGTATATTTATGTATTAAGGTATAATGCATATACAAACATATACATATATATGTATATATTATGACATAGAGAGGGTGAAATTATATCTTATTTTGGATCAATAGCCAGATTGTGGGCAAAGAACTTCTTATACGTTTTCCAGATATACAATTGCAATTTAGGCGACCTATTAAATTTTTATATATAAATACCGAACTTATTCCTCTGTAACGGACACACTATTTATTGCAACAAGGTAATATTGGCTTGTAGGAAAAGAGTCACTTGTTGTCAGCAATTTGATTCAACCCACTAGCGCAGTTTTCCCAATCTTAAAATTTACATTGCTACATTTTTTATTACTGATGGTACTCATTTAATTATGAGTCAACTTTAGAAAAACATCAATGCCTGTAGAAAAGACATCAATCAATGACGAATACGATTCTTACAAGTTGTTATTGCCGGAAAAATAGATGTGCAGAATTATGCAATAATTAGAACACACGGTTTTATATGTAACCAACTACATGGAATTCTGTGTTGCATGCTGTTTTGATGCAAATCGTTTTTCTTTCTAATTTCGCTTTGCAACGAAATTTGAATCAAACATATCACATTTAAGATACTCGAATTGTTCGAAAAAATTAATATAAAATTATTTACAATTTGTCAGAAAGGTATACGCATACGTATGTAGTAATTCTGGTTAATAAATTAAACTTTCTCGACGATAATGAAAAATTAGATTTAAATTTTTTTTGAATTTAATTAAATAATTGACCGAAGAATTTTTGTTATACATATGTAATTACTGATGCCAAACGCAAAAGGCCTATGCAGCGATATTTTAACAGGGTGCCCAAACTATCCGTGAAATAGTTTTGCAAAAAAGAAAACAATTTGTGGTGATAAAATATAAATTTACAATTTGGAGGACAAACTTGAGTTTAAAAACAAAAAAAAATTGATTTTAAGAAACCGGCACCTACAAATATTTTTAATTACAGAATCAAATGCCATACAATTCCATCGTGAAATAATTATCAAAATTATTAACTTCATTCATACCAATTTTGTGAAACATCAGCGAAAATTTTCATTTCAATTTTTCAGGATACAAATTTGGTTATAAGCAAATTTCGGTACGCTCGAACTGTACAAGGGTTTTTACTGTGAAAATTCACGTCTATAATCTAAGATAATTCAGTCCAGTTCAGTTCAGTCAAATGACATTTTACTATATACATATGTAATTGCAATATTCTTTCATTTCATCCGGTTTCTTTCCGGGTATATTTCTTTCTATGATAAATTTAATGCGCTAATTGAATTTAGTTTTTTATATACCAAATTGAGCATTGACAATTTTTTTACTTAAACAAAAAATGAATGACGTTGCAATAATTTTTCTAATAAAATTTTATTTACAATTTAATTTTAAAATTATTATTTTTTAACTTTCAAATCTGCAATTTTCTATACCCAGAGAAAAAAAAATTCAATTCGATTAGTAAAATTATTCAAATTGCAGCATCATGATGACTAATTTAATCCACTAAAGATTATTATTTATAAATAAATTTCATGCATCAAATTTATCATTAAAAATTTCTTAAACCTACAATGCGCGCCGCACCACAAAAAAACAACAAAAAAAAACATTCAAAGCTATTCTTTAAGTTTAAATGTTACTCTGAAGAAAAAATGTATATTTTCAGTATTTCTTTTTTTTTTTACCAATTTTTTATACCACATAAAATCTGTATACATACATATATTATTTCACACCCAAAAACAAAAATTATAACCATCCCAATTTAAAAACCAAAAAAAAATGTTATTAATAAAAACTTTAAAAGGCGAATTGCCGATTTGCTAAGTTTAAAGTACAAAAAAACTAAAAACACCTCCAAAATAATATACAAGAATCATTGATTTACAGATTTCCAAGAAATTCTTTAAATGAAATCGATAGTTACATAAAAAAAAAAAACAAATATATACAAGTAGTAGGTATATAATATATACCATACCATACATTAAATACAATTCTTTACGACAAGGTAATACTTACTGTAAAGAAATTATGGGGATAGTTAAAATATAAGCATATGTGTATATAAAAATTTAAATTTTAAGTACATTAATGTCAGCCCCCATGTATATCCGATGAATCAAAATGCGTGGCTGTCACGTCACTGAATAGCTGACGATCAAGTTACTAATTACTAACATATGTATATATAGGTAATGGATTTTATGTTCGGAATTGGAATCGATCGCTAATATTTTTCCTATTTATCTAATATATTTGCTATACTACTACAGTACTTCATTAAAAGCTAAATAAATATGTTTCGGTCGGAGATTAGACCCTCAGCCTCAAGTACTGTAGTTGTACCCAGCTAAGGCTACCGTTTTCTACGTCTTAAGGCAATATAAAATCTATTTTAAAGACTCGAGATGATCATACATCAAATGTCTACAAACGCTTCTTGTAAATAGCTCATGATTTGGAATACATAAAATTAATTAGTCCCAAATTGAAAGAAGAAAAAATGATGACATATAATATTCATCATCGTTATTTAATTTGTAATTAAATTTTTCCGACTAAACTTTTCATTATCGTCGAGAAAGTAAAATAGTTCAAATCGTTTGAATAAAATCAGAAAAATTATGACAAGATTAATTAAAATTCAATTTATAAGCTATAGTAAATCAACAACACATGAATGTTGTCCATACCTAATATTTTTGAATACAAATCTAAGACTAGTATCCTACATGCGATAGAAATATAAGACTTTTTTCTATTTCTATTTCTAGAGTGTCAACCTTAAAAAACATAATGTGCTATAATAGTTAGGTATAAGTAGTCCTAATTTACGAAAATAATTAACTTATTTACGAAAATCAAAATTTACATGATTTCTGATTAATTTTATTTAAATTTTCCTGTAAAAAGAAGTGAAACCAAAATTAAAATTTTATAAGATCATTTTTCTTATGCTTAGATTACATTTATTTGAAATTATTTTATTTAATAATTAGTTTAATTGCAGCAAAAAAAAACAATATTCTTTGAAAAAAATATGCCAAAAACTGAACGATTGAGTTGAAATTTTTGTGTGAGCAGTATTTAATACGAACACCAACTATACCATACCTATATAATCGGTTTTGGTTTATTATCCCATCAATTCCAAGAAATTTATATACCTAATACATAATAATTCTATATACCTACATAAGTATATAAAATGTACAAAATAAAAATAATTTTTTTTTGTGTATATAAAATAATATTTTAAACACGATATTTTATGATACGTAAAATAAAAAAAATAATCACGACAGGTTGTTTCTAAATAATAAAATCAGCTGATAAATTACATAAATAAATAAAGTAAATTTTTTTTTCTGCAGTGTTATAGGAACAGAGAGTAAAAGAAATATATTAAAATATGGTCGGATCGGGATGTTAATTTTTTCTTATTGAAAAATTATTAAAATCAATTTGATAATTTTCTGTTTTTCTAAAATGATTTTTTTCTGTACGTGATAAATTATAAGAAAATTATTATAAATAAAGTTAGATATTTATTAGTTCAAGTCCAATATGTAATTTTAGTAAAATAATAATTTTTATGTTACATTTAGATTCAGATGAATCATTATTAAAGTATAGTTCGAATATTTGGTATATAATAATATAATAATTGCAATGCAATGGATCATAACGCTAAAGTGTTCAATAATTTCAATTTATCAAAAACTATAATTTTGCATTTGAAGTTTGGAAACATATAGTTAAAGAAAACTAATGAACTTTTGTCATGATGAAATCTATCCCAAAATATGGAGAATATGTTGTATTTACTAAATTTACTATATGTACTAGGTACTGAATATTGTAATAATTTCCATGTTAACTGAATATTGTAATAATTTCCATGAATGCAATAGGAAAATTAGTTGCTTGAAAATATAATAGACGCATGATTAATTAGATATATCGATTAATAAAAAGGATCCATAAAATGTTTGCTATAAAAAGAAAGTAATAGGAAAATTAAGTTCATTGTTAAATATCCAAAAGTTAATCTACCCACCAGCAATAAGGTTATAATTATAACCTTAAAATGATTTTTTTTTGCATTTCAAATCCCCAAATAATAATTTTTATTATGGTAAAATTTACCATTAAAATTATTCAATGTAATTAAATCGATTTAAAGGTGTTAATTTTTATCTTAAATACTATTTTAATATTCAAACCCCTAAAAAAATGACTTTTCTTCTTAACTGGTTTTTACTCTTATACAAGAGATATAATAATAAAATGTATAAATGCTCATGTTTTCGTAATTTACTTGCCAAATATTTTATTATACCAAAAACAAAATTTGGAAAAAAAAAATCAAATTAAATATGTATACATTATGTACCCATATATAAATTTTTTGTTTTTCAAAAAATTTATATTAAATTTCTCTGGTCATGTCGACCTGGCGCCAATCGTTCGTTAAAAATGAAAACAAAAATTTTTATGTAAAAATTTAAACATTACCAATTTCTCGATATTGAAAATTTCGCATTACAATTTTAAATACTATTATAGAGGACTAATAAAAAATTATAGGAGTAATTTTTATATATTATTTTGATTTGATTTAGATTACGATAATTTTTTACATCGAAAATAAATTAAACTTAAAAAATTATTAACCAAAAAAAGAAAATATAAAAATTGAAATAATTCTTATTTAATTTTACTATCAAAATCACAAAGTCATTATTTGTCAATTTTAATAAAAACTAAGTTGGTATTTAAAAATTTCCAATAAATAAAGTAAAAATAAAGAAAAAACTGAAATCTGGGTAATATAATTATTCAAGTGAGAAGAAGAAAGTGTGTGGTCATTTACAAGTTTGCTAATGAACCATTAAAAATAAATAACTTAAAGAGACTTTCAAAAGAAAATTATAAAATCCAAACAAAATAAATATAGTAGAGAGAATTTATTAAAAGAAATAAATAAATAAACAAATCATACAAAATAACAAACAGAAACTATGAAAAAAACATATTTTATTCATTGCACGTTTCTAAATGCATATCCCGCTAATTGCTTTTAAAAAGCACTGCCGCATTTTTTCAAAATAAAACTAAATAAAAACAATAACAAAATAGATTCCTTTGCAACTATAGTGTTTGAATCAGATAAACAATGTATGGAAGAAACTTTGTCTGAAGGATTGTTAAGTTTAGAGTTCCAGCACGACACGATCACAGACAATTGTGCATAAAGCATTGTTGGAAGCGTTGGAACAGCAAAAGTAATGATGATTTAGATTTTAGAATAATGATAAAAATTTGATGCCACCAGCGCGATAGTTGGAGTAGGATGACGTTTAACCGCATCAAAGTTGACATTACTAACAAATGACATTACTACTTTATCTTTCCTCTCCTTTTTATATAGGAATCCATAAGCCCAAATTCGTCTAGCATTTGAGAAGCTTAATTAAAATAAAGTTAATCACTTCTTAGTCAGTCAGCTGTCGTGAGAAATTGTATTCGTCCGTCTGCATGCTGAGTCAACTTCCAAAAAGTCAGCTTTAAATTGGCTGGAAATAAAGTCAACGATTCCAATCATCGCACTGTTGCGACAAAGAAGCAAAGTAATTATATATTTTAATACAATTTATCAATTTGAGCTAAAGAAGAAGATTTAGAACTTTTAAAGATTCAACATCAGCCGAAAGCGTTATTAACATGATCAGATAGACATTCCATACAATGTTCCTTATATCATCGAATCGACACTTTTACCTTCGATTTAGCTAATTTATATATATGCATTTACGATTTACAATTTCATTCAAGCAGGGATCCTTTGCAATCAAAATTTTATCTTCCAAAACAAAAAAAAACAGTTTTTTTGAACAAACACTCAATTGTACGTGATCCAAACTTTTGTATACTTTTATTTTTTAATAGCATCAGGTGCTAACATTTTTATAAATGCATCAAAATGCATAAAAAAAATCTTTTATCGAGTTTATTGACTTTTCACTTTTTTCGATACAACAAAAAAGGTGCGCGTATAGAAAATTATTAACCATTCAGAATACAAAATTTTTACATTATTAAAATTAACATTTTTTTTTAACTAATCATTAACTTTACATTAATATCTTATAATATTGAATTTAGATTATTATTATTTAGATTTAAAAAAAAATTAATTATACTTTAATTGAAAAATATTTTAATTATATATTTTACATATTTTAATAAATTATTTTGGAAAAATTTCCAATTCGGCTGTCTTTACCACAAACAGAAAAAAAGAAAAGAAAAGAAAATCACTAATTTAAAAATATAATTAATAAATGCAAAATATTTTTGAATATTTGGAAATTTATTTAAATTAGAAATTTAATAAAATTTCAAAAGTCATCCATATACAAATAATTTTAGGTCAAATAGTTGAACTATAAAAAACTGTAATAGGAAAACGATTGAAAATGACTTTTAAATACAAAATGTTAACAATCTAGAAGCAAAAATAATATAATTTTTTTTTGTTTGTGATTTTATGAAATCGTGATACTAAAAATAAAATTATTGTCTCTGAATTTTATGATGCAATTTATGCTTATCATGATTATACCAAACAACAAAATAGTTCTTACAATAAAATAAAATACATTATTGAATGATGAAATCTTAAAGAAGCTTATAAAAATTAATAAAAATTACTGAGCTAAAAAAAAGTATGGTATGTGTTCTATTCTCAGAAAAATGACCCACATTACAATATAAAATTTTCAACATTAGAACTACCAAAAATTTAGATATAATATTTCAATCAAACCGGTCAAATTGACCGGTTGGGTAAAAATACCAAACCGGTCAATTGGCATTTAAAAAAAAACAAAAAAACAGCTTTTCAATTAATTAATAAAAGCAAAGTTCAGAGTTCGTAATTTCAGCAATAAAATTCACAAAATTATGTAAAATTATAAAAATTTGAAATATTACAAGAAAATATTTTAATATACCTGATGTTAGTTATAAAAAAATGCCGCGCAGCCGAACTACTGATCAGTAGTTTTATAATCATGGGCTTTTTTTAAATTATCTACTGTAAATGCATATTTTGAGTATTATGTTGCACCCTCTAGTGGCAGAATATATAACAACTGCGACTGAAAATATAACAACTGCGATTTTATACTACTACTTAGTACCTTTCATTTGCGACATTAAACCTAAATTTTGGGGCTTATTGACTATTGGAAATCACATTTAAAAATTAACATTTTATATATTTTAGTATTCAGCGCCTCTAGCGGTAGAAATGTGAAAGACGGTTACTGAAATCGTATTCTACTCTTAAATATCTTTCCAACGAGTGGTCAAACTTTATTTTTGGTGCACATTTACTATATAAAATTACATTTTTATTCGGAAAAGGATGTTTTGGAAAAATGCGAATTGCGCCACCTAGCGGCCGAATTTTGAAATTATATCAATTGCATCTGGTTCTCAATAAATCAAGCTTTCCATCGGTGGGTCTATCATAAACTTGTGTGTACAGTAACTATGTGAAATAACTGCTTTTTATTGTTTACATCGGACAGACGAACGGACGGACAGAAAAGCGTTAACATAAGGGATTTTTTTTTAAAAAAAAAGCCCTAAAAATTATGGGATTACCCAATAATGTTTTGACTCTATAAAATTATGAAATTTAGGGGAACACCGGCAACGATTTTCCAGTCAAAATTATGAATTCGTGTATATAGATATATATTATATCACATCCATAACTAATTAATTCTAAAATATCAAAATTAAATTTAAAGTGAAAATGTTATATGAAAATGCTGAAGCTGTTCAAATGCCTCATTGGTATCGTATATCTAGCTTTAATTAAAAGTGTTTTTTTAGCTAAGACATGTACGTCCTTTTCTGAGCTAGATTTCAACTAGATCTAGTTTTATAGTTCATTATGGAACTAGATATCTTGCTAAAAAAAAAAAAATTGATTGGATATTCAGTTCCTTCCAATTAGATTAGTAATGTGGGTCATTTTTTTTAATCTATAAGGATAGCTAGTTACACTAACCTAATTTTCATTCTAGCTAGTTACACTAACTCTCATTCTAGAGAGTATTGTTAAATTTATATTTAGTTCTAAAATTCAAATGAGTGTGATTTATGCAGCTTAGTTACGAGAATTTTTCATCGAGAAATCATAAATTTGTTAAATTTAAAATGAACTATTTAATGAATTAGAATGGACATTTTAAAATTGCTTTTCTAGAGCCATTCTAAAAACTATATATGCTGTTATTTATAATATATAACGTCGTGTCGTACATACATATACAGTACGACACGACGGATTTAATGAAATTGAGTTGTAGATTCTTTGGAGCTGTACGATAATTCTAAAATTAAGTATTTGTTTCACTATGTGTGTGTGTACATTTCAAATAACATTTATAATTACAATAGTTAAACGGCATCCAGAATCTTGCAGAGTCTCAGAGAGAAAATATATGTTAAATAGTAGAAAAGGATTTTTTTTTAAATTTATGATTAACGTTTTATTCAAATAATTCAGTCAAAACTGTCAATTGTATCCTAACTCAATCCTGTGCATGGAAGCATATATAGTATTAATAGCTGAAACTAACATAACTCAATTCACTATGTGTGTTCAAATATTTTAAAATATTAAACAAAACGATGGTGGAAAACTATTCCTAAGTGGAGTTCATTAGATCCCTTCCAAAAAAAATAAAACTAAAAATTGTGTAAAACTATTTTGCATTATTATATAAAATTAAACAAAAATAGAGAAAGTTCCATAAAAGTAAAATTTTTTTTTAAAATAAGAATTTAGATTTTGATGAATTGCTTAGATTTTTAATATAATCAATCATCCTAACCTTAATTAAATCATCTATCTTAATTGTAACATTATATTTTAATAACTTTCACAATTTAAATATTGTTACAAAGAAGGAAAAAAAAGTTTAAGAAAAAAAAAATACAACATCAAATTTAAAAATTTTTATAATAGAAAAATATTATAAATTTCCAACTCAATTTGAATCTGTTATACATTTTACTTAAGTAACTTGAAGTTGAAAATATAATACTTATCTATAATGATTTCTTTTGTTTAGCGATTTACAATGAAAATTGTAAGGAAAAATGAAAAAAGAACCTAAAGAATATAACGTACATGTACCAGGCTATCATAAGATTTTAGTTAGTAACACAATTATACCATTTCGCATGAGGACTTAGATTAAAATTCATAATTTCCTAGTTGAAATAGCTTCAAATCCGTAACATATTTGTACAGCAATTTATAAACTTTAAGATTATGGGAAAAATACTAGTTTTCGCGTCCAATTATGCTGACAACAAATACTTGCCTTCAGCGTACTGCAATAAATAGTAGATGATGAAAGCGAGACTACCACTCATTTCCTGTGTTATTTTCCCAGCTTTATGCATTTCCGTTAGAAATGATGAGCTACCAAATATGGGCAATTTAGAGTGGGAGGCGATTCTTAAATTCGGACGTGAACGTGGGTGGCTAAGTCAACCGCTGTAATCCTATCACATCTATCCGTTAATATTAATTCATGATCGTAAGAGAAAGAGAGAGTACAATGGGCCTATGCTGGCCTGAGTGCGTGGATCCTTTTTTTGAATTCCTCTCTTTCCAATCCATCCATCCATCCATCCAAATCTGATACAGAAAACTTTATGTTTCGGAATCCATACAAAAGTATGAAGTTGTAAGTAACCCAATATAAGTTAGGCTCCTAGAGATACATAGATTACCACACTCAAGTATAAGAACACAACACAATATATTTCACAATAAAATAGAAAAAAAATTAAAAATGGTTTAATAATTTAAAGTTTTGCCAAAATTTCAAAACACAAAGAAGTCATAAATTAATTATATATTTAGTACCAAATAATAAACATAAAATTAAAAATAAAAACAAGTAAAATTTACAAATAATATAATTAACATTCAGGTCAATTTTATAATTACAGTAATTTTTTATTTATTTTTAAATATTATTTACTTTTTTTTTATAGTTGAAACCGGCACCGGTAATGACCATGGACTTGAGAAGTTATGTGCCAGTTTATTTATGTTTTTTTTTTGCTAAACAAAAACAATCAAAATTATGACTAAAATTTCTAATGTAATATAATAATTATTAATTTGGGCTTTTTCAAGTACTATACACTTCTTCGTTTTTTCAGGTATAATTTAGGGAAATTGCAAAATTTATAAATACAATTCTTCAATGATATTGACCTAATGTATAAAGAGAAAATATTATTTTGCAATTTAACACTGAAAAATGAATATTTTATAATGTAATAAGAAATTATATTTGTTATTTAAAAAAAAACTATATTTAGAAATTGGAATAATGAAATTTTTATAAAAATATAAAGTCAAAAATAAATTTCAAATTCAGGTAGCAACATGCAACATTTTCAAATTATTAACCTTCAGTTTTTATTTATTTTTTGTATATATAGTAATAAAAAATTTATCAATTAATAGTTTATTTAGTAGATGACGATATAAGCGTATAATGTAAATAGCGTATACAGCAAGGAAATAAAATTTAATATTCAGCAAATGATCATGTAACTTTTGTGAAAAAAAATAATTTTCATTTCTTTTTTTTCGTTTTTTTTTTTTGCAATTTCTTATTTTGCAACTTTTTATTGATCACTTTCACCTATAGTTGATCATCAGTGATGATCATGATTATATCAAATATATTTAACAGATTTAATTTTATTTTTTAGAGTATTGCTTTTTTTTTTTGCGATTAATATTTTGCGCAAACGTGTAAAATTTTTATTATAATAAAAACAAAAATTTAAATATAATTATATTATAATTTAGAAGATAACGAAATAAACTGAAAACTCAATAGGATAGGTAGGATGGGAATCGATAACTTTCGACGAGAAATTTATTTGTTCGTTGATATTTTAGTTATGTCACTAAAGTTTTTTCTTTACTAATGCAATTTTTATGTTTGTAAATTTTTCCGGAAACTTGCATAGGACGACGGATATAAGAGGCGCATTTATGACTACTCTAAAACAAAGATAGAGTCTTTATTCTCTTAAATTTTGAACAAAAAGTACTGAATCTTATTTTGGGTCAACGAATTCCAATAGACCTCCACTCCATCCTGGAAAAGTTTAAAATAATAAAACAAAATCCGTGGTTACTATAACTTACATTTTCTATATACTTACATTATATTTTAAACGATAGATAAACTTGATTCAATTGTAACCTAAAATGAAGCTAAACCATGTGTACGAAAGCTACGTTAATGAGTAAAACAAAACCGAAATTTCTCTAATTCATTTATTTGTAATATAGTAAGAAACTTCTTCTTTTGGCTCAACAGTTCGATATGCGACTAGGCTTATGTTTTAGAGGTAGCTATAGTTGCTTCGTAGAGAGTTAGAGTAAGAATTTCCCATAGAGTCTTTAAAATTAACATTGCTGCGGTATATTTTATTATACTGATACTCAATTTATTTAGATTTTAGAACAACATTCAGGCCCCGCACATAAATTCTCAAAACCATGGTCATATGCTACACGTCAGCATATAGTATAGTATAGAACCTCAGCCAGCATAAATGTCCACCACAATTAATGATTAATAGAATAATTATATAGAATGAAGCCAATATGAAACTGACAACACACCATGTTAGTGTTCAGATTCGCGCAATTCAAATTTACTTCGTTTACAATGATTATTTTCGATAAATTCTATCTATATCATCGCGATACATAGAAATATATATCATATGGATTCTATATTTTAAATCAATTCAATTTCTAACTATACATATACAGTTAGCAATTTTAACTTCCGTAAACAAATTACTGCTCGTACATATTTATGTATTTCAATTAACACCATTTAGTAAACCCGTATAACAATCTTAATATCTTTATCTATATGCTTTAACATAATTATTCATAATTTTTTTATTTTTATTTATATTAAAATTTATTATTAATTAATTAAGGCTTGGCCATAAAATTATAAAATCTATCATCAGCTAAATTTTCAACATATACCTATAATACATTTTCCATAAATATTACTTTCTAAAATATGTTTTGTTTTGTTTTTTCTTTTTGAAAATTTTTATTCTTAACCTTCATGAATTTTTAATTAAAAATCAAAAAACATTAGAAATTATTTTTTTTTTTTCACATTTTATTTAAATTTATTTATTTAAATTTAAAAGAAACTTTTTGTATAGTATTCAAATAATTTTGGATTTATGAGCAGCATCTCTTTGGGCATTTTTTCATTATTTCTTTAATAATTTTACGTTCTACAACTTCATATAAATCTGGTATAATATAATGATAAATTTTTTAATTTAATATTATATACAGTTGCTCACAAAAGTATCTGGCCACTCTACTTGGTTCAAAAAATTTAATGTTTTTCAGTTCTTTTTCAATTAAGTATTTTTTTTAATGTTTGCTATAATAAGGGCTAACCATAATGAACTAAATAAAAATTAAAAAAACTTTCGATATTTTCCTTAAACTATCGAAATTCGCTGTCAAATCCCTTTTGACCATAATGAACTTATGAAAAATTAAGAAATCACAAAAAAATATTTCACAAATATCAAAGTTTGAAAGTGACAAACGTAAAATAAATTATGTGTTTTTTTATTTTCATCATAGATGCCATCAATAAGATAATGAAATAAACTGAAAACTCAATAGGATAGGTAGGATGGGAATCGATAACTTTCGACGAGAAATTTATTTGTTCGCCATGGATTTTATTACAGCAAAACAATTTTCTTAATTTTTCATAAGTTTTAATAGTTCGTCGTCATTCGAGAAAAATTACATTTCCGAACTATGTACTTAATTGTTTGGTTGTCAATTTTTTCTGAAGTATATTTAATTTTGATATTTCTATGATTGGATTATTAATTACAAGAATAAATAATGTTAAAAAAAAAATTATTATTTGTTTTCTGATATTTAAAACTTAATGTCTAAGATTAATTCTACTATGAATAAAAGAAGTGGCCGGATACTTTTGTGAGCAACTGTATATATATATATATACAGAGTTGAATATTTTAAATACAAAAATTATTTATAATTTTCCAAAAAAAAAGCAAGCTCAATGTCATGATATATTGTTTAGCCTGAAGGCGTTTTTATTCGGAGAAAGTCTTTCGTTTAAAATCAATATAAAAATTTGTAATACCTAAATACCTTTCTAAAAGAAACTAAAATCAATAAACCTACAATTATAATAATAAAAAGCAGAATCTTTTATTACTATATAGTAATCTAATATTAATGTTTTATAGTTTTATATGCATTAATTCATTAATGACAAGCATAACATAAACAATAACAACATAATTTCATTCACCTATAAAAAAAACATTTAAATAATTATATTTACCTATTAGGAAATTGTGATTACTGAAAATAACATATAATTAAAAAAAAAATAATGTTAATTAACAAATCAAAAATGTGTTGCATGAATATATATATAAAAAAAACGGGTTTTTTTTTATAATTAATATATAATAATTAATTTTTATTATGATGGCATTCAAACAATAACAGTTATTAATTATTTTTTATAGACCAAGAAATATATAGATGATATATGTCACATTTTATACACACAGCGTCAAGGTTGTTTCAAAATATATAGAATAATATAGATTTTCTGTATACAGTATTTTATACTATATGCAATAATTGCTGTCTAAATATTCTAGAACATCTAAATGTTAATAGGAATTTTGTCTAAATATTCTATTGTTTATAAAGAAATTGTCATAAATATTATAATACAAACATGATAACGCAATGAGTTCTCTCTAAATCTTCAAAAGCTTTCCGATGGGTAAGTTAAGATCTGAAAACATATAGATAACAACAGTTCGGATATCAGTATAGGACAGCATATGATAAAGAGTTTATGGACCAACTTTGAATGCAAAGAAGAAAAGTATATACAGTTGCTCACAAAAGTATCCGGCCACTTCTTTTATTCAGTAGAATTAATCTTAGACGTTAAGTTTTAAATATCAGAAAACAAATAATAATTATTTTTTAACATTATTTAGTCTTGTAATTTATAATCCAATCATAGAAATATCAAAATTAAATATACTTCAGAAAAAATCGACAACCAAACAATTAAGTACATAGTTCGGAAATGTAATTTTTCTCGAATGACGCACTATTTGGAAACTATTTGGTAACTAAATTTACTTTGGGGAAGTCCCCCGTATGCATACACACTTAGTGGCCGACTTTAGTGTCAATTGTTTTATGAGTTCGGACAGCTATGTATGTTTTTCTGATAATTAATTCATTTTTCTAATATGTTTTTCTAGTATTATAAAGTGCATTAGTAAAGGCTTTTTATAGCCAATATTAAAAAAAATACTTAATTGAAAATGAAGTGAAAAACATTAAAGATTTTGAACCAAGTAGGGTGGCCGGATACTTTTGTGAGCAACTGTATATGTACTTGAGTTAGATTTGGCAAATCAATAGAATTTAATGGAGTTAAAGGTAATAAGAGCTAAAGATTGAGATTGCCATAAAGATTACCAGAAATGGGTAAGAATAAAGTGACAGATAGGCTTTTTAGATTCATTTGAGTGAGATTTAGATTTTGTAACGAATTTTTGATTAATCCAATTGAAATTATTCCATAATTGATTTTTCAATTATTATTATTGTCGCATAATCAAATTTGATTATATGAAACCTCATTGTTCAACCTTTTCCTCAGACGTCAGAGCTCGGGTTGATTTTCCATATTAAGAAGATTTAGCCGGTAATCTAGACTTTAATCCATCACTATAGCCTCGTGAGTCCCTTTATTTTTCAACTACCAGAAATTAACGATACAAATGCATTTAATTTTGAAATATACTAAAAAACTTTGTGAAAATATTTCTAGATCTACTATACACTTTTTATTTTTACATATATTTAATTATTAAATATATGTAAAAATAAATATTTTATATTTAATATTTAATTATTATCATATAACCTCAGTTTAAAAAAAAAAATTAAAATTAATTTTGTTTTTTACTTCTTTTTTAGCTCCTCTTTAAAATAAATACAAATAAATTTAAAATTATTTGATTATATTTATGTCGTATAAGGAACGTTCTCCACATATGGAACTTTTTTTTAAAAAGAGTATCAGAAAAGTTCCTTATATCGAAAATTTACTGTTTTTAATTATTAAAAATTAACATTAATTTACTAATTTTTGATCGTAAATATCAATTAATAGGATTAAAATTAAATTTAAATTTTTTTTTGATTTTGTGATTTAACAAAACTTGTCCTCTTTTTTTTACTATCACTTTAGTTGCTTAGGCAAACAAGTTTCGATTTTAATGTTTAAATATATATTTTTGTTAATATTCATGCACCATACAATTTTGTTATAAATTCCCGAATTTATAAATAAAATTTAAATAATGTACAATATAATAAATTGCAATATTCCGGTTATATTATAACTAAAATGATAAATTTATTGCACATCAATGATTTGGCAAGATGAACCAGTAAAATTTGAAATTTTACATTATATGTATATAGCTATTTACTTTCTATGTTTCTACTTTACACAAGTTTTTTGGTTGAATTGAAACTAATAAATTTTTAAATATTATATACAATATGTTCAAATAAATTTTTATAAAATTCCATTAATTATTCCAAAAATATTTGATTCTAAGAGAATTTCTAGGAATTTAAAAAAATATTCAAATTATATTTTATCTATATTAGATCCAATTTATGCCTCAATTGAATTTATAAATAAACGCAAAATGAAGGATTCAGACAGATAGAAGTTTGCTGCAGGCAGTGATGATATACAGAAAGCCAAATGTATTGAAACCTATCAAAATTTTTTTACTATATACATTCCAGATGTTTTTTTATATAAATTCTTGTCGGTCTGTCGCTCATGTTTTTTCGTCTAAAATTTAAATTTAATACATATATCGTCGGTTATCAGGCAAAAAGCATTAAGTAAAAAAAATTAAGGATATCATTTTATTTAATAAGTAAATGTCTCAGAAAATTAAAGGACATAGACAATCGAACTTAAATCCTTCCCATTTAGTACATGCGATATGTGGTGTTTCGTCAGTACAAAATATATTTTATAGTTATTTGTCAATTTTTTTTAATACAAAATTGACTTCATGCCTTTCTGCTTGTAAAATGACAACATAGTAAATAACCACGAAAAATGTAGTGTGATGCACTTATTAGAAATTCAATTAACAGTATATAATACGATTCCAGTTTAATATATATCATAATTTTAATTTCGGCAATGGCGCTTTCACCTAATGTAAAAATGTTAATTAATATGGCAAATGTTGACCGAAAATGATGCGATAAATCATGTGTAGGAAAGATAAGAAACAGAATTCTTATAAGACGATAGTATATGACTTTTTATGACATTAAAATGAAACTACCCTTTAAGAAAATCGAACCGTTAACGAACCGCTGGCGAAGTCATTTCTTCATACAAGACGCCAAGGCGGTTCTCTAGCGAATCGCCAATACGGTTCGTTTATGTACTGATTTTATCCATATAAATAAAAAATCTGGAATTTTTTTTAATTAAAAATAAAAAAAAACATAAGTGCTCTTCACGACCTAAATATTTTTTCTTGATATTTTGATATTTTGATATTTTTTTTTAAAATTACGTGAACACCTATTTTTGGTGTCTGAGATATTTTGATATTTTTTTTATATTTTATGTCTGGCAACACTGATTATTTCATGTTTTTACGTTTATTTTACATATTTATATAATCTGGTAGCACTGAAATAATTTAAACAAATATTGTTCAAAATTAGAATTGGCAAAATTTAAGGAAAAATAATATGTAAAAATACTAATTTTAAACTGCAATACTAATTTTAATAAACAATAATCCGCGTCAATATAAATTTTAAATGTCACAACAGAAAATTTGTGACAGTAGTATTTTGACATATATATCAAAATCTCATAGTTTTTGACACTATCGTGATATTTTAATATTTTTTTCAACCAATCAAAACTCGTTATTTCGTAAAATATCAAAATATCAAGAAAAAATATTTAGGTCGTGAAGACCACTATAGTTTTACTTTTTTGGTTGAAAATGTATATTATAAAAATAATTAATAAAAAAATCAGGATTTAAATTTTACTTTTTTCTAGGACTTTAATATTAATATTTTTATGAATAACACTAATATTCCTAATTTCACGGACTAAATCGTATAATATATACATATATTTTTTTTAATTTAAAATCACGTCTAATTGCTAGAATAAAATTAAAATTGTGACTATATAAATGACTACTCACAAAAAAAATATATTTTATTACTCTTCTACATAAACTGGTTTTTTGTGAATGTATTGGTGAAAAGGCGGTTCAGAAGCGGTACGTTTTGGGTTCGCCAAAAACGAATTCGTTTATTTCTTAAAGGGTACTACAAAATTGTTCGGCTGCGTGCAATATTTTTTTATTTAGCCAGTAATTATAATTAACATGAACTAATACACCATAAATTTACGTAAATTTGTCGAAATTTACTAAAATGCGGTTAGACTGTTATATATCACTTTTATCAAATAAGCATTTTATGTCTGATACATCAATCTTTAAACTTAGATTTCCAACTACAACCTAAATGACCTTTTAATGAACCATTTCACCATATTACTAAATAAAAATAAAATTATGCAATCTATAAACATTTCTTTATTATATTTGAAAGGTATAAATTGTGATTAAATAATAACAATAGAGATGTATCTTAACTTTTGACATATTCATAGTACTTATATTTTTAATTTATATCTTATATATGTAAATATATTATGTGTATATAAATTTTCATATTATTATTTAATCTACCGAATAAATTGCATTACCATATATAAACATTTACTATATATACGAACATTTATTGATAATCGCATTTAATTTTAAATATAAAATAAATATAATAATATTATATACTATATGTATATACCATATACATAAATGGCATCAGAAGAGCTTATGAGGTCAATCATGTCTTTCTGCACAAAAAAAAAAAATTATTAATATTATATCACGATTATATTTTGAATATACTACGAGTATAAAAGCAAAAATATGAAAGAAAAATGTCTTCAATAATTTTCAATTTTATGTTTTATATTTTGAATACCTATATATAAAATTTGTATATAATGATCTGAAGATTATACCTGTTTACTTTTAGATTGCCCAAAATGTTTAAACACACGTAACGTCTGTCCTA
This sequence comes from Empis stercorea, assembly GCA_949752835.1. Taxonomy (NCBI): domain Eukaryota; kingdom Metazoa; phylum Arthropoda; class Insecta; order Diptera; family Empididae; genus Empis; species Empis stercorea. Next base: position 72,277,688 of record OX457085.1, on the reverse strand, counting down.
TTAATCATAAATATTTATTTGATTAAAATATTATTTTTATGTTAATTTTTTTTTAATTTGATTAAAATATTATTTTCATATTAAAGTTAATAAATATTTATAAATTTCCGTTGATAATGGGACCAAAAACTCGAAATCTCGATGAAAATAAACTAGAATGTACATCATTATATATGTATATTTGATGAGATTTTGGAAAGATTTTAGGTTTTTTTTTATATATATAGTAGAGTTTATTTACAACTAGAACCGTAAGACGAAAATTAATTTATTAAAATATTTAGGTATATAAATATTTTTTGTTTGCTTAGCAATAGTAAATAAATCAGTAAATATAAATAAATTATTTAAATTAAATTAAAAGCAAGTTTTTTTTTTATTTTCAATAAATAATTAATAGTGACAGAATCGTAATTCAGATAATGAAAAATAATATAATGATTTATTTAAAAAAAAAAAACGTTAAAAATTTTTTTTTATTTAATTTAGATTTTATTTGTAAAAATATTTTTCGAAGCGGGAAAAAAAGAGCACGTACTAGCTAGCTTTGTTACCCGGCTTCGCCCGGTAGTTGTAAGTTGAAAATAAAAAGTTGACGTAGAAATGGAAAATTCAAATTTAGGGGCTCAGAACCAAAGTGGCCTAACTCTCAGAACATTTTTTTTGTCTTTTTTTTTAATCGTTGGTAAACCTTTATTAGCATCTAATTCGGACTTCCAGAAACGTTTTTTTTAGGTAATTTATTAAAAAAATTATTTTATTCATTTTCATTTTATTCATTTTTGTGGGAGCCAAAGTGGCCTAACCCACAATGTGGCTTAGACCACTTTGGTTCTTATACTATTAAAGAATAAACTCCATCAGTACATCATGAATTTTACGTAACTCTGCGTACTGCAAGTAACGCTGGAGAAATTATTTTTAGTGAAACGGACGAAGAATAATTGTTGAGTTAATTTTTTTAATTTTGAAGAAATAAACTATTTTTATGTTTTTTAATTTTTTCTCTTATGTAGAATGCCAAAGTGGCCTAACCCACGAAAATATTTTTAATTAGTCACCTGTAGTATTTAAAGAATTATGTCTATTAAGCTTTTATTTGAAATCAAAAGCTTAATAATACAATTTTTAACAACATTTCAAAATATCATATTTTTAATTTGCGATTTACTCTATCAAAATGTTTTGAGGGTTAGGCCACTTTGGTTCTGAGCCCCTCAAATAATGTATAATATTCTTTATGATACTGTTCACCGTTTTACTTTTTTTCACGAGCCTGACGTGATTTTGACAACCCATTTGACACTAAGAGTCCAGAAAATTTGTAATTTTTCAATTTTTTAGTACGATATAAAGATGTCAAAATCACGAAAGAGGTTTGAAAAAAGTGTTGCAAAAAGGCTTGTGAAAAAAGGGTCTTTGGGAGGAGTTCTTCTGACAGACAGATATATATTTTCTAAGTACATAAGATTAAAAATGTGAATTACTGCGTAGTAGTTTCATAATCATGGGTTTTTTTAATTACTGATTTATCATTAAACTCGATGAACATTCAACATGGGTAACCGAATTACTTGCATTTAGCGGTAAAAATCGAATTATGGAAAATGTCTATAGATAATCTTTCCTACACAGGCGGTTCCCCTTGATTTTTGGCAAAGAATAACCAAGTTATATTACAGTTTTGAAAAACTGTAATATAATTAATTACGTGAATCGAAATTACTTGAATCGAAATCTATACTATTAAATACCTTTCCAACGAGTGGTCACACTTCAAATTTGGTGCACGAAACTACAATTTTATTCGGAAAAATATGTTTTGAAAAAATGCGAATAGCGCCGCATCAAGATTGTAGAAAACTAATTAATTCAAGATTTCATATAGCTACAGGAATTACTCCATTTTTAGGAATTATGACGTTATATAGAGACAAGATGTAATGGATTTCTTACATTATATTATCTATAAATAATGATTGTCTGCTTCAACATCATAATAACAACTACTTCAGTGGGATCTCTCTCATATTTCTCTGTTGAACTATTTTCAGTTGTTATTTTTATATATTCTCGTTTTATTCATGCTTTTATTGGTTCTGATGTTCCGGTTCTTTCTTATAATTAGACAAGAGGTTTCCATGTAGTATCGCCGTATTGTCATATTTGCAACCATGTATAAGTTTATGCTTTAAAGTATTTAGTCTGCAGATGCTCTTTTGTCTACCAACATCCTTCATCATTCCAATCTAACGATATTAATATTAATTAGGGCTATAGGTTTTCTCGTTAATTTTATTGCATTAAAATTATAATTGGGAAAATTTTTAATAAATGCCAATTTATGATCATTTAAGATATTTGTCTAGAAATTCTTCATATCTTATTCAAATTTAGATACATTTTTTGAGCTACTGAAATAATTGTATACCGTATTGGAGTTTAGTTAATAATAAACAAAATATAATTTCAAAATTTTTTTCATGCTAAAACTGATTCAGAAAAGCTAAAAGTTTTGAAGATGTGTAATTTTTTTTTAAATATATTTTATCAAAAAAATCTAGTAAATATCAAACTAAATTGTATCGTGTAAGACACTTAATTGATGATAAATATATAATTATTATGATTTATTAATATTAACACCGGATGTCAAATAGTACATCACCATATATATTATTATCACATAAATTTAAGTACATAGTTTTATATATTATACAAAATATGTTTGTAATTTAGTTACATTATATAGTAAAACAACAAATTTACAAATCCCAGTGTTGTATTTTCTTTTTCCTATAGCAAATAAGATAAATGTAATATTAATCAAATTATGTTGTTTAATATTATGTACAATTTTAAATTTTTTTCTTATACTTAGTATGCGAATATATTGGAATTTGGAATTTGCGAGAAAATTGTACAAAAATTTTTTTTTTTTAAAAAAATCCGTTCTTTTATATTTTTTATTGGTAATTTTATAATTAATTTAAATTGAATACTATATTTTTACAAAATGATATGCCATAAAAAATAAATTATGCAATATTAATTATTTATGTTAAAGATATGTTTTCATTTTTTTCCTTTATAATTTTAATTGTCATCTTCCAGGTGTTAAGAAGTCAAGACATTGTTATGCAATATTTTATAAAACCGCACAATTAAATTACCATTTTTTTTATATCCATAGTAATAATGTTGAATATTTAGTTTCCGAATAATATTAATTGGAAAATAAATTACCATAAATGTTAAAAATTTGTTTTTATAACCATTCTATACTAAATCGATCTGAATTATTTAAATATTTTTATAAAATCTATATGTATAATTAATTCTGGTGTCATTAATTCTCTAATTCTTATTAATTTGATTCTGCACTATATAGTTTAAGATTATTTTACTTATCAATTGCTTAACATTAATATTAAAGGCCGGTACGAACTTATAACGAAATGCCTCGGATCTGGATGGTAATTGAACCCGATGAGAGCCTAGGCCTATACATCTTAGAGGTATTCCCGATATTTTATTGCAATTTAGGACCTACTGATTTTATATAGAATCCGAAGTATAAATTCCTCTGTAGCGAACAAACTATTTATTGCAACAAGCTAATGGCTTTGTAGTGAGTCAATTGTTATCAGCAATTCAACCAATCTTAAAATTTACATTGCTGTACATTTCATTACCGGTACTCATTTAAACCGGAGTCAACTTAGTACGACATCGATTACTCGGCCGGGAATTGAACACTACATATTAAGCCACCGCTCTAAATTATTCAATGGACCCTAAATATATTTCAAAAACTGATTTCAGTTCAATATTTGTCAGATTGAAATGGCAATTTTATAATATTTTTTGTTATTTTATTTTTAAGTTTGGATAAATAAATGACCTTTATACGACCTATCTTCGATTCTGTTTGAAAAGAAACTTTTTAATTTTCAATGTTTATAATACCTATACATATACATTTGATTCCTTAGACCTTTTCATTTATTTTTTGTGTTACGATAATAAATATACTAAAAAAACTTAACAAAAAATATCAAAATGATATAACAAAATTCGACTAATTAGAAATTGTACAATTATTATATAAATCAGGAAGAAATTTATGTGTGGTTAGAAAATTATTGTTATACAATGAAACTATGTCATCCATTCAATTTTAATTAATTTTATATATTTGTGGATAAATAGTAAATAAGGCACTCTTACAAGGTTATTAAAATATTACTTTTAACTGTATAATGATTTTAGATTGTTTATTTAGATGAAAATTGTTTGAATAAACTAAATATTGAGAACAAGAGTACATTCTGATTTCAGGAATGTTAACTTTTGTTACGTTTAGTTAAAGACTTCACATTTATGTTTGTGAAACTATTATACATACTGTAGTAAACTATATGTCATAATTATTGGTCTGGTCTGGTTCGAATTTTAAATATCAAGTCACCAATATCGTAAAACGTTTTGCATTTTTTCATTAATTGGAATTAATTACGGTTTCTTGTTGTTAGTTTTGTGAAGGCCATATCGAACGCACCCTTGTTCTATTAGAAAGTCATAACGATACTTTCTTTTAATAAAAAAATAAGATGATTTACTGCTCCGCATGACATACGGCTTTATGTCTCATTTGGGTGAGATATAAAGCCATATGCGATAATTTTTAGATTACGGCTGTAATATGGCTGTATGACGGAGCATAAATGAATACAGCGTCTCGTTCACATTTCCTCAGCATAAATTAATACAGAACAGAGGCGTGTTTACATTTTGTACATAGTCTTAACTTTGTGGTTATGTCAAGTTGATCCAAATGTCTTCTATAACGAAAAATAACATTTGAAAACATTTTAGCCATTTTATTGATTCTTGTCTACACCAAAGTTACAATTGCTGTAAAAATTTAGAGTTTGAAGCTTTCGCATTTAAAGGTATGTATTGTATTCTTCTAACTTTATGAATCACAATTTTGATTTTTGATTTTTTTCAGTAAAATGAATTCATAATTTTTCATTCTCAATACATTCTCAAAATCACTGATTAATAATAATTTGTGCCCAATATTTTTCCTTAAAAAAATGTTCTAGGTTAACTAGCAAAAAAAAAAAACTGAATACCAACAATTGCAATTTCATTTTTTTTATTTATTAAATATTTTATTTCGTCAAAGAAAATAATTTCAATTCATGTTTCACAACAGCATACAAATTAACAAACATAAAAAAGAACCTCAACAGAACTAAAATCTGAAGGTTAACATTCATTAAATTCCCTCTTAAATGCACCTACTACATAATATAATTTATACCTATACTTATTACCTACTTTTTATCATTACAATATAAAATGCTTGCTTGTGTATATAGTATATTAATCATTAAATACTGAAATTTATCATTACATATTGGAATTAATAAGAAATTTTATACAAAACAAAATTACTTAATGAAAAGCTGTTTTTTTTTTAAATTAAATTAAAATTTCTTGTACATAGTTGAATGACGTTATAATCTAGTTTTTTTTAAAGAAAACTGCATAAACGTTTTCAGTGCGTCATATAAAATTATACGGAAAACATTAACAGAGTAAATATTGTCAAGGATGACAAGATTATTATAATATTGTCTTGAGAAATGATTTATATTTTGTAATTTTCATTGTCATAATTTCAACAGGCTGGAAAATGTTTTTTTAAGAATCTCACCACACCAACCATATTTGATTATACAGAACCTCTTTAAGGTGCTTTTTTTCCTAACAGACCTCTGGTTGATTTCCTATTTAATTAGACCTGGCCAGGAATAAAACCTGGGACATCTCAGTTATCAGTCTAGGCTAGGCTTTAACCCACTAGTCTATTGAGGCCCTCAAAATAAATTTTATAATAAAAAAATTCTGAATTATTAAGAAGACTGTGCTAAATTCGCATAATTGAATGCCCCTGCTGATTATTTTATGTATAACTATTCAATAATTTGTAATTCCTTCTTCCTTGTTCAATTTTACCAGGAATCTATATAAATACTCTTGAAACACTTTGATATTTAAAAAAACTTTCAGATATTCAATATGCTCAGATTAGGGCGCAAGTTTTATGTCTTTCTAGACTCACTTGGACCAAAAGCACCCATTTGTTCATTTACTGTTTCAGATGTCTAAGCCGGTCCTGCACAAGAATTAATAAGTATTTGTTTTTAACATTCATTCTCAACTCTGATATGGCTTTCATTTGCCATCATATTCGTCCAGCACCCACCACCCTCTGGAAAAAGGCCATACATAGTTGGAGCGCCTCTGGGGCGGCCACTGGTTTTTTGCGACAAAAAATGTTGGTGAGAAATTAACGGGGACCTAAGGAAGCGTGTCGATTTTTTTTCCACAAAGGAAAACTGTATTTTCGCTGGAGTGTCACTGACAAATGTGTCAGAGAGGACTAATTGACAGACAGACACTTGAAAGTCGAAAATGACCTAGAAATGGTAGAAATTACACGTAAAAATTTCAAGTCGCTACTGTTTACCGTTTAGGAGCAGTTCCTGTGACAGCCAGAGACATGTATTTTCTGTTTTACATATACGATAAATTAATAATAAGCATTTTACATAAAAATCCTTAAGAAATTCTATAGCAATTATTTGCTTAATTTATGTTTTAATTCAAAGAAATAAAATTACTGACACAAAAATAAATATTTAAACAGAAATCTAACACGATTTATTTAGATATGATCGTTAAAATTCTTATTCCCAATTCGATAATTATATAGTTCTCGGAAATTCATCATAAATCAAAGAAAAATTAACTAATGCCGTATTCCGTATATATATGCCAATCTATATAATGTTTTATTTATAAATTTAGTTATATAGTTTACATAATTATGTTATATTATAACGTAGTGTTATTATACTTACATATATTTTTTCCCTTTTTCTAAAAGCAGGAAGCTTACTTGAAATAAATTTATTGGAAAAAGATTTCCCCATTGCATTCGGTTTTATATAATAAAAATTTCTCAGTGGTTTAATTATTGTGGTTACGTATAATTGCTGCACCTTTTAATGTTAAATCATCAATACCAGAAACAAATACATTACTAAGATTATTATATTATTGGATTGGTTACATTATTATCTTTGCATATATAACTTTATAATAATGTTAATATTTTTTAAAATTTATAATATTGTCGCCAGTTTTCACATGTTCACCTTGAAATTTGTTGGCTACTCAGATACTTGTCAATATAACAGAAATATTTTATTGTTAACATACAATATATATAATAATCATCATAATTTACTATGTTAACATATAGGTATATGTGTATGATGCAGTACCTAAAAAAACAAGAAAAATTATGGATAGGATATACACTGCTGCACAAATGGCCTAGTAAACTACATAAATTCTTCACAAAATAATGACAACAGAGGTATATATGCCTTTAGTAGTAAAAGATATACTTACCATATAATTTAACTATAATGATTATAATTACATAAAGTATCAGTTGCATATAAGTATTAATTAGGTTACTCCGGTGTATTAAGAGTAATTTGAACATCACCTGAGTTGTGCAGTGGGAAATCCAGCTAAATAGTGAAGGGGTTAGAGCACCTCATCTGCCGTTCTACCGGAAGGTTCGAGGTTCGAATATTGACAGTTTTCGAATATAATTTTCGAAAATAATTGAATCGTTCGGATAAAGTTAATGAGATCGGTGTATGTTTTACGAGCAAAGGTTTAAATTAAAGGTTAAAATATACCAAAATAAGCTATTTCCAAGATATCACTTTATATCCCACCCACGGAACATTACCGATGTAAAAGCTTGAAAAGAACGTTTTTTAATTTTAGGTCTGATATAAAAAAAATTGATTCGGCGACTGGATATTTTCATTAATATATGTAAACTTATCTATTCCTATAACCATACTTATAGAAAAAATTAAACATCCTTCATGCTTTTATTCTCTTAAATCATATGATTATTTATCGGAAGCTAACTTTAAAATTATCTCTGTATAATTTTTTGGACATATCGAATAATATCAAATATGCAAATAATGTAAATTAATTCAATCATTTATGTATTTTATTAATTATGTGTATGCATAATATAAAAATTTCTTGTCTTTATTTTTTTGGAACGAAATACCGTAAAAAAATTAATGTGCGTGGTTTTTGTTACGTTGATTATGCATGAAATCAAATTGCCATCAACAAAATACTTCAAATATTGTATTAATGATAAATTTATCCATGTTTTTATTATTATGGTACCGTTTGAAGTTAAAGATTTCATTGAATTATATTTATTATTGATCAATGGCAAACTCATAGTTTTTTTTATATTTTCTAGTTCTTTACAAAATGATATATGGAAAATATTTCATGATAAAATAAAAATGTGTTTTTTGTAGATCTCACAGCCAATTTGGGTTATTTAACATTAGTTTTTGATTAAATTTACGAAGGACTTTTCAAATAGGAATGAAATATAACTCACAACCAAAGCAACAAACTTTGAAATAAAAGAGAAATAACTACGCAAAATAATAGCGATCCTCCAGAAGTTAAATGGTTTAACAGTTTAAAGAATGAATAGTTATGGTCTCGAAGAAAAGTACAATAAATGACAATGTTTTGTAAGAACAAATTCTAAGAAGACCGAGAATGAGCATAATATATTATATATTACGTATAGAAGATGCACATAGGTTACGACGACGAGTGTCGCTTATTAGATCGCTTCGCTTGTTCTTTCATTATACACACGAAAGTTATTAGATCGCTTCGCTTGTTCTTTCATTACACACGAAATAACAAGCGAAAGCGATCTAATTTGGTACATTACTCAGCACACAGCAATAAATTGCAAAATTATAATTAAAAGTTTTCTTGCTAAAGTATACTCAAAAATTGAACCTCTTTCAAACACTTTTAAGCCATTTTGTTGGTCATACTTCAATAACAAAAATTCATTAGTTTCGAGAACAAAATTTATTGGGAAATAGAATTGGTTTGATATAATGTCAAACTTATAAGAGAAAGCAATTCACATATATTTGTACACGATAACTTTTAAAATGTACAATACCGATGAATATCTATTAGTTAAGATCTTTCCAGAGAACGTCCAACTGGTATCAACATTAACCTTCACTGATGACTTCTTTCTTAAGCTCCTTTTTAAGCTGTGGTATTCCTACTTGATTTGATTACTAAATTAACAAAATTAGTCGAGAAATGTCGGAATGTCGCATTCAAAAGAATCTCTAACTTAATAATATCGGAAGGGCAAAAATATTCACATCTATACTTTATTTTTAAATATCAAACTTGAAGACAATTGCAGTAATATAGATACTTTATTTTGTAGAGTAGAACTACGTACTTCCATATAAACAAAATATATGCTGCACCACTAGAAAAAACAAATAATTAGAAATTATGAGCAGGAATTAAGTACACTCCATTAACCTAAAACGAAATTTTAGTTCTACTCCAAGCAAATAGTGTATTATACTTCAGTTCAGATTATGGTTTCATTTAATCATCCTCAATAAAAAAACAAATAATTTTTTTTTTTTTGTAATTTTTTATTAAAATTTATTTTGTTTTATTTTTTTATTAAACTTTTTTTTTATAATTTTATTTGTTTTTTGTTTTTTTTATTTCATTATCATAATTCATTATATAAAATTATTAAACATAATTACAACATATAGTTTTTCTTTTCTTGTCTTGTAATTTTTTTTCCTTTTTTTCTTCTTTTTTTTTGTATAATCTTTAAATTAACACAGCGCGACTTTGTTCGCAGATTAAAAAAAAGTCAAAGTCTAAATTATAAATTTAAAAAAAAAATATTTATATTTAAATTAAAAAAAAATATATAATAATTTCTTTTTTCTTTTCTTTTTTTTTTTGTATATAAATTTTTTACTAATATAAAAAAAAATATAAAAATAATTAAAAAAAAAAAAAGTTAAATAGAAATTGAAAATAAAAACAGAAAGAATTATACAAAAAAAAAATATATTGAGAAGAAACGAAAAAAAAAAGAGTACAACATTTTTTTCAATTAAAAACTGAGTATTACCTAAGCACTTTTTTTTATATAATTCTCTTTATATTATTTACACAAAAAAAATAGTAGTAATTAAAGTAAATTAAGTTATAAAAAAAATAAACAGAAAATGATAGATTGAGAGAGAAAGTAAGCTAAGTTTAAGTTATGCCCTTTTGGAGAGTTTTATTTGTTTGTTTATGCATTTGCTTTCAAAATAGAGATAGATATATTATAGCGAAGTGATATATTTGTTTTTGTTTTGCGAAATTATTTAAGTCTATTCTCTCCGCAAAAAGGAATTACCAAATTTAAAAAAAAAAAAACTTTTTTTATTTTTATTTTTTATTATTTTGACTTAGAAGAAACCATCACCGGTTGGATCATTAATCCATGGATAATTATTTGGACATCTGACACATGTTTGTAAATTAATTGTTTCACCGGGTACTTCTTTAGATGTCAATTTACATGAACTTGGTACAGAACATGCTTGTTTACCTTCAACATTACATTTCTCCCTCCATGGTTCAAAATTTTTAACTTCACTAACTGTACGTGGATTTTGTATCCATTGTATAACTTGTGTCATTGTTACAAAATATACATCATTATGATTAGATAATATTTCATCAATCCAATATAAAAATGCATCTAAAAATTCTGGATTATTTTTTAACCATGCAGCATGGAAATATAGTCCTAATGGTGCACGATTTTGTTCATAATGACGATCAAAATTATGATTTAAGAAATTATAAAATTGATCACCAGTTAATATATTTGAACATGAATCAACCATAGCACAACCAGGTATAGTTTCATCATTTGTTGGATCTTCACGACGATCTAATTCATTCATAACCATTTCCCAAACAGCATGTGAACGTGTTGGACAACTTTGTAAATTACCATGACATCTATGTGGCATACGGAAATACATTGTATATGGCCATAATGGAGGATTTGATAATGGTGCGGTAATTGTTGAATCATATAAAAATGCTTGTTCTTCCATCATTGTAAATTGATTATTGCCACCAACTCTTAAATATGGTGCACGAACACCAACAACAGAATTATCTGTAATATTTGCAAATTTTTCGATAATTATACGCATACCAGCCATTTCTTTTGCCCAATCATCAACGGTAGCATTTGACCAGAAACGTTCTTCATCGTTGTGACTATTTACACAACGCGCAAAAAAATATAAACATGAAATAATTTAAAATAATTTCAATGAAATAAATTAAAAATATACTTTAAAATTTATAACGTATAAAAATACATAATAAAAAAATGAAAAGATGTATTTTTTATATACATACGTGATTGAGTGTACAGCGATTTCGTGTCCTTTACGTGCAGTCTCTTGTACAGCTGAATAATTTGTATATTTATGTGAAACAAAGAATGTTGCTTTAATATCACAACCATTTGGATTTTTACGATTTTTAAACATATCCTTGTACAATTCAATATTATTATTATTGATAGCATCATCAAATGTAATTGTAATCATCATTGGTACATCTTTTGCTTGTAAATCACCGGGAATTGTGGTACCATCTTCAGAACAGAAACAATCTGGTAAAACGCATACGGCTGGATCACATGGTGGAGCACGATTTGGGTCATTATCAATATCTAGAAACAATAATGAAAGATAATAATTAGTTAAACATCAAAGAAGTATATTCATTCGGTAATCTATCAAAGTTTCATGTAAACATATACATTTTATATTGCAAGATACTATGCTGACGATTGTCTAAATATAATTGTCAAATTGGAGAGGGTCTAGCATATTATGCTGTAGAGCATTGGTTCATGACTTCTATGTTCTATTCCAGACACTACCTGTAAGTTGACTCAGCGTGAAATGAGTATCATACCTGTAGTAAAATTTAAGGACTGGGAAATATGCTACCAATATGCTACGATTTCTTGACACTACTTAAAGTCAAACAATTTTCGAAATAAGTAAGTTTCGCTGTATAGATGGTTAAATTAGTAACCCTGTAATAGGTAGACATGGTCAATATAGGACTACTGTAGTGCCAAAAGGGAGAAAAAGGAAAGTGAATTTATTTATAATGTTATAAGTGAAAAAATAAAGACTTATAACAATGTAAAAAATTACAAAATCAATTTTATAATAAAGATTGCATAAAAATACCTTAACTTTACTAAAATGATAAATGGAATCGATTTCTAATATAAATGAATTCAAATTTTTCAAAAAAAATAAAAAAACAACAAACCATTTCAGTATTTTCTATCCATTTTTTATAGTTTTAAGTATACAACTTTTTGATTGATCGTTCTTATATCGCAAATAAATCTTTTTTCAAGTCCATAGTGATAAATTACTATAGGATTTCCGAATGAAAAAATTTCTTTATTATTAAGAAAATTCTTCAAATTTATTATTCCGTATTTGAGATTTTTATCTTTTCATACAATTTTTTTTTTATACATATAAATTAAATTACCTTGTCTACCTTCAAATTAATTCTTAGTCACGAAAATCTTTGTTTTTTTTTTATATATAAAAAATTACATTATTTATGATTTGAAAAATTAGATTGATTTGCTTATAGCAAGAAATTAAGACTTAAAAGTTGTGTGTGTTATTAACCGGCATTTCCTACCTCGCATATTTGTTAAATTTTTGATTCAAAATTATACATATGTATTACGTGATCAATATTTTAGCATTTGTGGAATTGAAATTGTTAGTGGCAGCAATAGAAATTCAAATTATATTAAGTTTCAATGAACTGAAATATCAATTAATGTTTTTTTTTATTAAATATATATTTATTTGTAGGATGACGGACGGTTATTTACAGAAAAAAAAAATTTCTTTTTCCGGTTGAAATTTTATGTACGATTACGATTACAGTTTTTTTTTTAAATAATATATGTATATATTTTGTATAATTATGGTAATGTTTTATGTAAAAGCTAAAAGTATTTACATATAGTAACTGTTTGTTATTGGATCATTTAATTATATTGTTTGTATAATTAAATTTGACATAAAGTATATTTATGCTTCTAATTATTAAATCTTCATTTGAGAGTATATACTTTATATATTTATGTTACCAAAATAATTTTTTTTAGTTTATTTTAATTTTAATTACATTTTTCAATTGAAAATAAAGAATTGCGAACTTTGTTATATAAGACAAAAAAAAAATCCAACTTGTTGACATTGTATACTGGTATTTGTCTGTTGTACAAAACTATGTAGGCGAGTATAATAACAAGGAAACTTCCATCTACATAGAGGTCAGACTAAAAGCTTGTCAAAATGCAATTATTATATTATATTAATCAAAAAGTGAAAGTTTTTGCAAAAAGGTTAAGTTAATATAAAATATGTGTATGCTGTATTGCATTGATAGGAAGAGTGTCGAGAGCAAAACTTAGCTTCATTAGGTGTACTGGAAAATTTAATTTTCGAAAATTTAAAAATCATAATTTCTTCAAGTACTAATATATTTATTTTGCGAGTCCGTTTATTTCCTATCAGTTTAAAGGTTTGAAGGACAGTGGAGAGATTAGTGAAAAAAGTTATACATTATTCACTATAATACAGCAAAATTAATATTTTAGGCCAATATTAAAGTTTAGACTTCTAAGGATGGATACTCAAAAATTTTTGTACTAGCTAAAAAAAAATTATTTTTAATATTTAGAAGTTTAATGATTTTTGTTTATATTTCATTTAAAAATAAATTCAAAACAGTTCCATTTATTTTGTTTTTTGTAAATTTTTATCCCTCATATATACATAATTTAAAAATATGAAGTTACAATATGAATTATTACTTCGAAATATAAAAAAACTTTCACTTTAACCAGAATAAAAGTTAAACTAACCAAACAACTTTAATGGATTCCAATAGTACGAGTATATATTATCACATAATTCCATATACATTTTATATACATACATATATAGGTATATAAATATTGAGTATTGAGCATAAATTATAAAATTTTAAATTTCCAAGTGGAATAAAGTGAAATATTGACTTATATGTGTTTAAGGTATCATTGAATGTAAAAATTTGTTTATATGGTTAAATTTAATTCAAAGGAAAAGGAATTTTATGAAGAGATATAATTTCAGGTAATTTCAAGGTAATTTCAGATTTATATACTTAAGTATTTGTAAATATGCATTTTTAAAATTTATAATAATTATATAATGGATTTCCATCATTTAGCAAATTTTAAATTTGATTAATTTACTTTTGTATAAATTAATTATCTCTCTAAAAGCATAAAAAATAAATTATCTCTCTCTAAAAAGCATAAAATTAAATTAAATTATAATTTCAAACATCATATTGAAAATAATTAAATGAACATAAATAATTTCACTTCATTTTTAAGTCAAATAACAAAAATATTGCCCGGAAAATATTAACATTTCTTTATTTTTCAACATTTCTTTATTTCGAACTTCATAAATTTTATGGTAGATTATAATAAAATTTATTGATTTTTCAAAATCGAAAGTATATTTTTATCTTTTTACAAAAATTTCTATAAAATTAAATATGTGCATAAAAATATATTTTTTTCTTTTTGTATAATATAAATTAATTGATGATATTTTATGATTTGAATTGAATTGATTTTTTTAATATCATATATAAAAATATTAATATATATATAATTTATAAAACATGATTTCAATGTCAAAAAATTGCCGAAAAAATGAAAGTCCTCTGTATATTATATAAACCATAAATGCATTTTTATTGATTCAAAGAGATAAATTAATTCGTTGAATGGAATGGTATACTAATTTATACTTTAAGTTTTTTACAATATTGTCGATTTAGAAGATAATTTAATTGGCCAGCGAAACGTTTTCGATGAAAATTTAAAAATCAAATTATAGTTTTATATTATCAATCAGTGAAAATTATGAAAACACTATATACGTGGTAATGAAACAAAAGTCATAACACATTAGCGTCCAAAAAAAATTTATTGAAATAACTCATCAAGCGATTTTGAAATTCTTCAACTCATTTCAATTTTTCATTTAGTTGAAGTTTAAGAAATAAACCAATTCACAAATTCTATCAAATTCTAAAAAAAGGTCGAAATTTTTACCACTGATGGTAAAATGAAAATTAAGAAGTTTAAATTTATATCTGGTTCGTTTTTCTGTGCAGTAAAACAGCATTGACTAAGAAACTAATGTCTCATTTTAAAAACATACCCTGCTGAAGTCCTGCATTATAATGTTTTATAAATAATTTGTACTCAAGCTGAAGATTTAGAAAATAAATTTCCAAAAAAAAAAAAAAATTCCATTAAAATCGTTAATTTTCTCTTGCAATCAGACAAAATAAAATATTTACATTATATAAATTTTGCAATAAAAATGAAACTTTTAATAATTTCCTCATTTTTTTTATTATATTTTACATAAAAAATTATGTTGAAAGAGACATCATCATCAATGTAAAAAAAAAGTAATTTAAAAAAAGTAATAAATCAATATTTATTAAATTTTTTTATTTCTAAGAAAGTAGCATTTTTATTGGCACTAATGTATCTTCTATGGTCATAATAACAATTTTGCTCAAAAAATTTATTTCATATTTTCAATAATAATTCACTTTTATAATAAAATTTATGTTGTTCTATGCCCTTTTTATTACTAAATAATATTAATACTATATGGTTACTCTCATCATTACATAATATTGAAAATTTTATATAATGAAAAATCAACTTTATAAAAGTAAGGGAAAGGAAAAGTAGGATACAATAAACAACATAGAGAAAAAAACAAGTTGAAGCATTACAAAAAATAAATAAATAAATAATTTTTTTATGAAACCAATAAAAAAAAAAACTGGAAAACCCTAATAATTGGTAAATATTTAAAGAATTTTATTTTATGGCCTTAAAATACTATTCAAAAGACCACAACAATTTTATGAACAACCTACACATAAAATAAGGTCCGACAACGAGGATATAAAATTGACATACAAGGTTATTTAAGAAAGTTGTTGACATTTTGTATACAGTCAAATTTCTTTAAGTCGAACTCGTACGAGTCTAATTTAACTTAGATTTTATTAAGTTAAAGAAAATTTTGATTTGTTATTATCCTAAAATATGTTTTAATAAAATGAGATACATTTTTAAAAAGGGGATCGCCGAATTGCATGAAAGCGGTGATAGTGTACTTTGTTGTAGTACTTGGGGTCGTGAGTTCAATTTACTTTTGAGACATCGTTGACGGTCGGTATAGGTCGGTATACTGATTCTTGTACTTTTTCTTAGATCCAACAGCCAAATGTGGACCTAGGCTTACCTATTAGAGGTTATTCCGACATTCTATTACAGTTTGGAACCTATTAAGTGTACATGGATTCGGAATAATAAATTTCTCTGCAGCAGAGAAACTATTTATTGCAACGAGGTCGAGGTAATGACTTTGTAGTGAGTCAATTGTTTTTAGCAATTAAATGATGAATATATACAAGCAAGATAAATTAGAAGATTGAGGAAAATGATATAGTGTTACTGAGTTCAAATAAAACTACATATTAATAATAAGGTTGACATAAAGGCCACTTTAAATAAAATAGAATTTTCTATGTTCAAAAAGAAAACAAAATTTAAAAAGTTTAAACAGTTCTGGAAATTCCACTTTAAATAGTTTAATTTCAATCTTTTTTTTTCATTAATCAATAGATGGCGTTTAAAAATCCTCCATCATATATTTTTATTTCAATCTTCATAAATTTTCAGTTTCTATAATGTAGGTTTTTATTTTTTAGGGGTTTGATCATATGAACTAAGACCCAAGTTTGTATGGAATTTTTTTGTTGGCTTTAGTCGATTTTTTTATTGGGCGGTAGTTCATAGAGCCTATCATTGACTCCAAAAAAATATTACGATTCTATAACAAGAAAATCTCTCACTTTCTTATTATTTTGGCAAATTCTAAATTCGAATTTATGAATCTGGATATTTGTCATTGATAATAATAATATAATGATTAAATGATTGATTGTATACCATCAAAATTGTAAATTACAATGAAATCCTTGTATATTTAAAAAAAATTGTATAAGTATTTTTCAGAAATTTCGTCTCTTTAGATATAAACCTGTTATTCCCAACGTTCGGAAAATATATGAAAAAATATACATATTCCTTTGGAAATTTAAGAAATCCTTCTAAAAAAAAATCTGCAGTAAACTATCACAAGAAAAAATATCATTTTCCAAGATAATTAAATAATAAAATTCATTTATATATAGTAAAAAAATTGTTAGCTATAAATTAGTTTATAATAATAATGAAAATTCTTTAAACCATTCTTCTCCATTAATTCTTAAATTTATTCAACATGTGCCACACATACGATAAATATATAGGAAATTTTAAGTCCTAGCTACACAAACAAGTCAAATTAATTCTAGGTAATAAAAATTTATATATAAAAAAAAAACCGGTATCTTAATTTATGAATAACAAACAAAGAAACAAAATTGCACTAAACTTGGAAAGAATTCTATCCAAAATGTATATTTTTAGTACTGACCTTACCACAAAAATTATTTACTCAAAATTAATAATTTTTCTGGGTGTTATGCAACCACCTTTTTTTTATACATCCTATAAATTTTATAAAAATTATATCAGTAGTAACAGAAATTTTTTTTAAATATTTTTTAAATATTTCAAATTTAAATATCGGTCAAATTTTTATAGTACATATTAAAATATTAAGTATATTTTTAAGTTACGTAATTCAAATTTTTTGTTTTTTTTTTTCGTGTGTCTGAAAAATTTGTCACTTAAATTATTACCTATAATAAATTTTATTTTTATATTTATTTTATAAAATATTTTCAATTAACAATGCAAATTAGCAAAAATATATTATTTGCCAATTCAAAAAAATCTATATGAATATATTTAAATTAATGTTCAAAAATGTTTATGAAAAAAAAAAAAAAGTGAAGTAAGAGTGAATGGCTATGGGAGTTTATGGTGACGGGGCAAAATATAAAAACAGACAAAAAAGAATTTTTAATTTTAATTTCCTAATAAACCACTATAAAAAAAATATATAAAAAATAATTTTATGATAAAATTAATCAACGCAGTTTTAAGAAATTAATAATTCAAAAAATCATCAAAATCTTGTTTCGAAAATTTATTTGTATAGTTTTATTTATCATTTAGGACCGGTCCGAAAAAATTTTGTTTTAAAGGCAAAAAAAAAACAAAATATTAATAATAATTTAATTGCACAAATTTCCATTTTTTTGTACATCAGCATCAGCTCATCCACAAAACTTTCAATTTTCTTCATTTTATATTTTTGTGAACCAAACCTCAAATCTCAAAGGAAAGTATGTATATGTTTATTACAATGATTTTTATTTTTCTAATGCTCTCTGGATGGCATAATAATAATTTAATATAAAAATGTTAAGATGGTTTTTTTGTTTTTGGTTATTTGAAATTTTAAGATTACCGAAACCAAAAAAAACAAAACTATTGAGTTTTAGAGGAGTGTGCCAAAAAAAATATAAAACTAGCAAAAAATTGGAATTTGGAATTTTGAAGCACTACATAAATATTTTTCTTTTGGTTTTTTTTTTTGGGTGTGGAAATTCAAATATTATATTTAAAGTTATTTATAATTTTATATTTAAAGTGTGAATATTATGAAGATTTCTTTTTTAACATCCGGTTACAAATTTTCCATTAAATTTTTTTTTTTTTTAAATAATTTAATAAAACTTACCACAACTATTTTCATCTGAACCATCTGTACAATCCTTTTCACCATTACAAAATAGACCACGTTCAATACAATTACCATCACCACATGCCAAAAAACCATCTTGACAAAGTGGTTCATCGGTATGTAAAAGTGGTTTAACTTTACGTTCTTTATTCTTTAATTTACAATTTTTGACAGCATCTTTCCAATCACAAGTTTGTTTTTCAATGTCAAAATATAAACTGGCTGGACATCGGATAGCTTGAAGACCCTGGAAAAAGAATTAAAATTAAATAATAAAAGAAAAAATATTATTAATTAAGGTTAACAAGAAGACTTAATTATTATTTTTATTTATTTTTTGAGCTTTTCAAATAAATTAACGAGCCTTTTTTTTAATGAGCCTTTTTGCAAGTCTCTGTCGTAATTTTGACAATGTTTTTGACACTAAAAGTCATGAAATTGACATTAACAGTTCTGAAAATTTGAAAAATTCCAAATTTTGAGGACTTTGTCAAAAGATGTCAAAATCACGAAAGTCTTCCAAAAAGGCACGTGAAAGAAGAAAACATCTTCCAAAAAGGCACGTGAAAGAAGGGCCTAAAATAATTTTTGATAAAAACGTCAAATTTAATTTTAAAAAATTCTACAATAATTTTTGGGAAAATATTCTTTTCCAATAGATATACATATTTCGAAAATATTATACATATTTCGAATACTATTAAGAATTTGTAACGATTTGTAATTGTAACATTGAACGAAATAAATTTTAAATATGTAATAAAAATTTAAGACATTTATGATTTATTTCAACAAAACGAAAATAAATTCATCCCAAAAATATGATGAAATTAAATTTCCAAAGAATTTTCTTCTTTTTTTTTTTTTGTAAATTAAATTTAAAAAAAATTTTACTTACCGATGATGTACATTGAATAACATCACGACAATTATCACCATCACCAGCTACCAATCTGAACCATTCACCAGCATCTTTATCCTTACATAATTCCTGTTCAAATGATTCTTCTTTTTTAGTTGTATCAGCTGTTTCAGCTGCTTGTCTTTTATAACGATGAGCATTTACTATATAAATTATATAATAATTAATTAATTAACAATTATTGAAATTATAATACATATATTCATAATTATTGATGTTTTGATTTAAAAAAAAAAGTGTCTTCTCATGAATATTATTTAGCAAAACTACTATACATAATTAATGAATTCTTATGTAATTAAAATTTATTAACTATAATGGTAAATTTTTTTTTTTAATAAAAATTAATTATACGACAGTCCAACAGTGCAATTTTTTTTAAACAAATATGTCTAGAGATTACGTAAATTAATAATAATTTATCTATGCAAAAATATTAAAGAAGATTTTTAAAAGGATTTTTGATTGGAAATTTAATATTACTTTTTTGTATAGTATAATTACTTAACTTATAAATTACATTTTTTCTTCAAAATTGCATAATTTACTATATGATCACATTTATTAATCATATACATATATATGTATAATATTTTAATGCTGATTTTTTTTTTGTGCAAGCTATTATAGTAGGAGTATATAGAAAGTTATTAATAATTTATATTTTCTGTAATTAATTATTACTATTATGTATAATAGTTATTTGATTTGAAATATTTGATTTTACATTTTTATTTAAAAAGCATTTTGTAATAGAAAATAAATTAAATGTAAATGATAAAGTTTTAAATTTTGATGTTTTGTTGATAGTTCATAATTATTATAATTTTTATTTTAAATTAAATTAGAAAGTTGAAAATATAATAAAATAAATTTATTATATTTCTATTCTTTTAATTAGTAAATCAGGTAAAGATTTTGGTTTTATATTAAAGTTTAATTAAAAACAAATGTCGAATATATGAATAATTGATTTTTTGAAAACAAATTAAAAATATATTATTATTTGGTATATATAAAATATCATTTCTATTTGTAAATACAGGTAAATTATGCGTTAAAGAATTTTAAGGAATTTCCTTTAAAAAAAAATTAAATATTTAACAACAAATGTAAATAAATAATATATGGAATTTTTATTTTATGACAATTTAATGAAAAATTTCCTGATTTTTATGTTTTAATGATGTTGTTATATTAATTATTCATTAATTTGAAAGTAGTTTATATATACATATATAAATATTTTAATATTTAATTACCAATCATCAGATATTCTAGATACTTTTTACATTATTTAATATTACTGTAAGGAAATCTCTTTTAATTTTGCAACAAAAAAAAATACAAATTTAGATTGAAACGTTTATAATTATTATCAATAAATTACAAGAGGATAAAAATTAAACTCAAGAATCTAATATTTAATTTAATCAATAAATCAAGTAATTCAATTTATTTATTTATTGATAAACAATTTACGTCAATGATATACGCGTTTCAAACTATATATTTTGTTAAAAATCTTTATGATCCAAAGATTTTCTTTAAAAAGTCTCCAAAAAGTTCATGGTCATTTTATCGATCTATTACAATTTTTTTTTTTCTGTCATTACTTTATTACGAAAAAATTAATCTCTTTAATAACCTAATTGTCATATATTAATTAGAAAAATACTATAAATGTTATGTATAATTTTCAAATCAAAACTGGCCATTAATTTTTTTTTTCTTCTTTTGAATTATCAATATAAAATAAATGATACTATGTTAACCCACCAATTTTTTTTTTTATTTAAATAATTAAATTAAATAACACAAATATAACATTTATTAATAAAATTAAATATTTCCGCAATTTATCTAATAACCTAACTTTGAATATATAAAAAAAAAAAATATATATATAAATTATAAATTTAAATATTTCAGGAGAAAAGGTGTCGAAAATTTTTCAATATAATATTTATAGCTAGAGTTGATTTTCTGGTATTTCCAGAGGTTGCAGATTAGCCAACATACTATGTATATATTTATTGAAATTGTTTATTATATATAGTTACAAAACTATAATATATTTTTTTTTTTTGGTTGTTGTTATGGAATCATAGAGACAAGAAATTCATAAAGTGTTTTGTCGTCAAAAATATAAAAAAAAAAAATCTTGTTTGTTATTTCTTGTATATTACATTTTTTTTTTCTTTGACGAAAAGTTTAGGTAGGGGGGGGGGGGGGGTCTTAGGAATGCTGATTTGTGTCATAAGAAAAATAAAAACTAGCTTTTTGATATTTAAGTTTTGTTAAACATTCAAATAATGATAAATAACGTTTTGTAGAAAGAAAAATGCAAGTGCAATTTTGTGAATTAATTTTATAATGTCAGATTAAAGAGATTTATTTAAATTTTTTTTTTTGCAAAATGTAAGATTAAAACTTTCAACGTAAATACTAAGTCACTTCAATGATAACTAAAAATATCTCGCTAACAACAGTTTTCAAAAGAACATTACTTACATAATTTAATTTAAATGATTTGTTTTTTAAAATGATCCGAAAAATTACTAAAATAAAAATAATTAATGGATTTATTAAAATACATAAATGAAAATAGTACCATGTAAAAATTTGTATAATTTTTATAAAAATATTTATTATATATTTATAGCTTTTTAAATTTAAATGATTAGTTACATTTTGTTTTGCCATTTGCTATATTTTGACATTTAACTTTTATATACATAAGAGTTGCCAATCAAATTCAGTTTGAAATAGAATAATAGATAATTAATGATGAGATTATGTAGGTAGATATTTTTATTCTTTAGTATTTAGGAAAAATTAAAATAATTTACATAATTTTATTTAAAATAGGAATTTATATTTTTAAAAACCTAAAATACCGGCAAAATTATGTTATTGCATTTGTAAATAAAAACTGGAATTTAAGACTTTATTTATTTATTTTTCAGTCAAATAAAAATTCGCTAATACAATTTTCAAAATACTAACTGTACAATTATTATGCTAAATCCAAATTAATTCCCAAAAAAAAAATCACTAACGTGGCAAAAAAAAAAGAAACTGATTAAGCTCATCTAATATGTTATTTTATTTCAAATCTTCATAATTCTTATTCTACATCTAATTTTCGATGATTTACGATTTTTCGAAATTGTATTTTCGAATTTTCGAAATTGAATGTCGAATATTTGAAAATATATTTTATTCATTTAGTATCAGTTATTTTGTATATAATTATGAAAAAATTATAGAAATTTTTTTTTATTAAATTTATATAATATCGAAAAAATATCTTTCTCTAATACAAGTTAATAAATATTGTAATAAATAATAATAAACATAATTATGAATTTATTTTAAATCAAATTAATAAATATATTTTGAAATGTACAAAAATAAAATTTATTATAAAAAAATAATTAAATATTAAAATTTTGTTTGCCAAATCAACAACTTTCGTTTTTAATTTCGAAAAAAAAAAAACTAAATTTACTTAAGATTTAACTCTTCGTATATAACTGGTTTTCTCTTTTATATATTTTTTACTGGGATTTTAAAAATTATATAACATTAAAAATAAAAAATTTTTTTGTCCAATTTGATACACGATAAACAACTAATTTTTTTTTAAATTTTAATTATGTGAAATTAATTAATTTTTTTTTTTTTTTTTTGGTATTTATAAATTTATCTACATTTAAAAATAAATAAAATTTCATATATTTTCACTCACCCGTTGTAACAGCAATTGAGCAAATGGCCAAAATTACTAAAAATTTAGCCATTTTCTATTAAGAAATATATTAATTAAATAAATTTAATTATAGTCCAAAAATAAAATTGCTGCAATAATAGCGGCAACACAATTTTTATATGTACCACAATTTTCTGTTTTGTTTATTTTTATTTTTATTTTTTTTTATACATTAAATTTTTATATTTAATTAATTTTTTCTTATATCCGTTTTTTTATGGGTGTATGTGTTTTTTTTATAACCGTTATTATTTTTACTTTAATGTTTCTCGGTTGAGAAGCATTCACTGAATGAAATATTTTTGACTAGTTATCAAAAACTAATTCTCATAAAAAAAAAACTATATATAAAAAGAAAAAAAAAGATATTTTAACATAAAAACAAATTTTTAAAAATCTAAAAAAAAAAAATGAAACTGAAGAAAAAAAAAGAAGAAAAATTACAATAACAATAAAAAAATAAAAAAGCACACGTCGTCGGATTCGATACCGACTTTTAATGAACGC
This sequence comes from Empis stercorea, assembly GCA_949752835.1. Classification (NCBI taxonomy): domain Eukaryota; kingdom Metazoa; phylum Arthropoda; class Insecta; order Diptera; family Empididae; genus Empis; species Empis stercorea. The sequence continues at coordinate 72,253,564 of OX457085.1, read as the reverse complement.
AAGAGAGAGCCACAGGATTTCATGCTTTTATATCAACTTTGATTTAAATTTTTGGTGGGGAACCATTCAACAACATAATTTACAGGGGAATTTTTGCATATTTTGGTGGGAAATTTTATGATTATTTTGTTTCTTTTAACTTTAAGTAGATTTAAAAAAAAAAAAAAATTTATTTATAGTTGTGTTCAACATAAAACCACCACTTATTTACATTAAATTTTACCCCTTGTATGCAAAAAATTTTTGGTTGGCCGATTAAAACCAATTTGTGTGAACATGAAAGATATATATTTTTGGTTTTTATTTTTTCGAGTGCATTACCAGGTAAACTTAAAAAACTACCTGAATATTTTATATATAAGATATTTTATCTATATGAATAAATAAAAGTGTGGTAAGAAAAAACAACGAAAAAATTTTTGTAACTATATAGAAGGTTTTTTGTTGGTTTTTTTTTATGGTTTCATGAATTTATTCACATATAAACGATAAGAAATTGAATTTAAAGATGTATAACGTTAATATTTTTAATCTTCTTATATGATAAATATATTTTTGGTAATAATTTAACTTACCATTTAAAATCTTTAATATTTTTGGGTATATATAATAGTAAAAAAAATACATATTTCATATTTATGTTATTTTAAAATCAAAGAATATATGAGAAAATTGAAAATTAATGCAACTTTGAAATAAAATATATACCAACATAAAAATGTGTAAATAGGATTATACGTTGATGATCCTAATTGCCAATATTGTGGTCCGATTTAAATAATAATCATATTATTAATTTGATGATTTTTTTTTTTTTAATTTAAATTTATTTATTTAAGAGAAGGTTGAGGATTTATGGTGAATTAAATATCAACAACAGATTTCTTGATTCAAAGTCAAGGTTAAATTTATTTGAAATATTTTGTAGGTCGTTAAATAATTTTGTATAAATTTTGAATTTTCAAAATTATTGGCAATTTTTTATTTGTAAAAAAAAAAAAAAAAGAAACCACAAAATTTTATATTAGTTATAAAGATATACTTTTAATTATAGATGGTATGTATATGTAACTGATAAATTGAATTTAATATTGTTGCCTTCAATAAGAAAACTGTTGTTAGCGAGATATTTTTAGTTATCATTGAAGTGACTTAGTATTTATTTTATACCTATAAAAAAAAATTTAATATTGTCGTTAATTTTACTATTTTTGTTGACAAACTCTTAAGTTTCATACTGGTTATGACCAAATTCTCAATTATGTATACAATATTTATTATTTTTCTAATTTATTTTATATATTATTATTACAAAATTAAAGGTTAATACAAAAGTTAATAGCCTAAGTGAGACTCAATTTACCAAAATTGAAATTATATTAGAAATTTTGATTACGAAATCTAGTTAGTATACCTCATTGACGATTTTGAATGTCAAATATTTGACGTTTTCAGTTTAATCTCAATATATATATATATATTTTTAAACAAATATATGTTTGTTTGTTTGAAAATGTATTAGCTATTATTTTTAAAAGCTTTTCTCAAAGCTCTAGATCTAGACTATTCTAGACTAGTAAAAAAAAAAACAAGAATTAAAAATGATAAAGCATAAAGCTTATATGTATATAAATATTATAATATGTCGAAATATTTTAATTTTCAGCTAGTTTTGTATATAATATGTATATAAATAACAAAATTTTATTACTAAAATTAATTAATATTTAATTGGTATTAATAAACAACAAACAGTTAGTTAGTTACAGAAGCCTAGAAATTATTTGAATATAATTTCAGAAGGTTATTTGCATAGTAAATGATCTTTTAATCATAAATAATAATCATTTAATAAAAAAACATCATTAAATAAGTAATAAAAGCATTAAGAAGAAAATTAAGTCTTTTATTTTATATACCGAAGCTAACAACATAATCATGAGTACACAATAAAAATAATTATTAGAATAAAATAATAGCTTTGTTCAATGAATTTGTGGAAAAAGATTGAAATTGTAGAGCTCAAATATAAAGTGAAAAAAATCTAAAAAAAAAAAAGAAAACTTACCACAACAAAATTAAAAATTTTTTTTATTTCGGGAGAAATAAATTTTAGACCAATTTTGGACAAAACATTGAACACAAATTGTGACTATAGTTGGAACTAACTATACCAAAATTCCTAATTATCATTCAACAGCTTTTTTTTTCAACTTAGATAATCATTTACAATTTTTCAAGTTTTGACAAATTGTCAGCTTTAAGAAGAATTAATTATTTATTATTTACTATAGTTAAAAATAGCAGTTGCCGTAGAAATGGCAGGGAAAATGATATCGGCAGATTATTGTACACCGTTTGGTAGGAGTTCTTTTACAGAGATCACATTCCACCCGACAAGAAATTTGATACCGGTAACCGTTTTACGGGAACATTGTTACCGAGCGAGTTTGAAAAAAAAATCATGCAAACAAACACATACAAACAAAATTTAACTATTGCTCAGTGAAATTCAGTTGCTCAGTGAAATTCAATCGGTCAACACATCGGTCAACATTATTTAGTCAGTGTAAAATTTTTTTGTGTAATGTGTTAGTTTTAATATTAAAAAATAAATATATTTAAAAACAAAATTACAAAAGAAAAACAATAAAGGTAAATATTATTTTCTATTTTTTTAAATATTAGTGACAGAAAAAAAACACAATTTTTTATCGACTTTTTGTTTTACCCGTAAATTATCGGTAACTTTTTGGTAATTCTCGTTAACAAATAATTTATTGTAAGAAAATGTTGTTTAAACTCTAAAATAACGGAACTAACGGACTTCTTATTTTTTAATTTTGTTAAAATATTAGTTACAGCGCATAAATTAATTTTCCGCACCATTTTTATAGACTCTTTTCCTGTAAATTATCGGTAACTTTTTGGTAAGTCTCGGTAACAAATAATTTATTGTAACAAAATTTTGTTTAAAATCTAAAATAACGGAAACAACGGAGTATAAAGACTTTTTATTTTTTAATTTTGTTAAAATATGTTTATTAACATTATATTATTTGTTTCAGACTATCCGGCTATATTCATTTAAACATCCAAATATCACCAAAGCTGTTAAACACATGTATGAACATTTATTTCAATATTCTTTAATAAGACAGTATTCCTGGACAGGACAATCTGGCATTGCCAAAGGTTTTGTTTTTAAAGTTATTAATTGTCTTATATGTTTTGAAAATATGTTTTTAGGAATAGAAAAATTTATTTTCTTGGAACTTTCTGGTGTAATACAGCTCACTGAAAATGTTTTAAATTATGCAAATGCCGATGTTCCTGTAACTACAGCAGAAACGAAAAAGGCAATACAATTGTTTTTAAAAAGATCATCTATTATACTTGCACGAAAGAATCAAAAATCCTGAATCAAAAACTAAACTGTCAATTTCAATTCTTTTTTTTCTTTTTTTTATATATAATATGTGTGTAATTTTGTTAATTACCGTAACATAATATTTTTTGTTAATTACTATAAATATAAATAGTAAAATATGAATTTTATTATTTAAATTAAAATTTTTATGAAATAAGAACGTTCATAAAATAATTGATTTTTGTTTTGTTAGTGTGCCCGACATGTTACCGGACAATAAAAGCATAGCAAAAGGCACATTTTTCACAATGTGCCCTATATGTTCCCAAATTCTACTTTCACAATGTGCTCGATATGTTACTGTACTATTCCTTCACAATGTGCCCTATATGTTCCTGAAGCATACTTTCACAATGTGCCCAATATGTTACCGCACAATGTGCCCAGTATGTTACCGAAATATTTTATAGTATACGACCAATCTCTAGAGCCCCAGTGTAACTGTTATTGGAACCGATTGAACACAGTCCTTTTATGGTATTTATTACCATGAATTAACCAATAGTTAAATTATGGTAACAGTTCCTAACCAAAGTGTGCTCCGATTTGGTTAGTTTATGCGATTTTCTCGGGCTCGTTACCACATCGGTCTCTCGGTAACAGCTCGGAATTGTTTTGGCATCAAAATTGAAAATTTCTTGTCGGGCCAGTTGCCGTCACAATTAATGTGTGACTTTGTCTCATTTTCATTACAATTTATTGATAATATAATCTATATAAAAATAAAAAATCACATATTACATATTATAAATCATCAGGATATGTTCAGCTGAGCTTATTTAACTTGTTTTTAAATTTAAACCGAATATATATCAATATACATACATACATATATGCAAAAGCAAAATGCAAATCAAGTTATGTATAATTCGTCTTTGTAGCACATGTTAAGGTTAGATGGGTATTTAAATTTGGCCATGATTGAATAATCTATTTTTTTTTTCAATCTGTATCACATCAATATGTTTAAATAGTATTGAAAGTACAAATTTTTTTAGGATATAATTAAATAAACATTTTAAGTCACCTAATAAACATTTGAACTCAGCTAAAACGTAACCTTAATATTGCTGAAGTAATGGTTCGAATGTTCCACCAAAAAATAAAGTACATCAAAATATGTGAAATATGTAATGACAAAAGTGGAACAGTGTTTTATAGCATTAAAATCAGCTTCAACATATCAATATTTTAGAGAACAGAAATATAGTAAATTCTAATAAAAATTATCCTTCAGTTTTTCCGACTGTAGCAAATATGTATATAATATAAAATTGGCTAGTCGAAATACTCATTACTTGAGGCTGAAGATATTTTAATTCGGCAAACCCTAAATTTAATTTTATTGCTAAAATATTTGAACAATTCATCAAATTACAAATACGATCCAGATATCAATAAATAATGTCTTGTAAATCAACATTGTGTTGTGCTGATAATAAATTTGCTGGTGCACACGTCCAACTCATTCCTAAAAGGGTGATAGTTGCAATTCCATCTACTTTGTTGAATGTTATGGAACTGTTAATTAATCACAAACTTATAAATTAGTATGGTTTCCAACCCCGGAGATCTATTGATGACCTTCTGACATGTACACTGTTAAGTTATGAAGTGTCAATCCCTTTCTTTTCATTTAGATACTTATATAATATATGCCTTGATCTAAGGCTTAATTGTCACCAAATTTAATAATACGGCTTTGCTAAGACAATACTAGAAATGGTGAACTTTAAACTTTGGTTTTCGGTTCTTTGAGCTTTGTTTGGCTACAACATGTCTCCATTGCGATTGGAAAAAGGTATGCGCATGGTCCAGATATAGGGTTTACTTGTGGTTAAGCTACTATAAGATGTTCTTAGCGCAACAAGAACAAGTAGAACCATTGACCGTCTCAGAAGTTTTTCCAAAAATAGTAATTGTTGACGAGGTTAGAGAAGACCTCAAATTAGTCACACAAATTCCGACAATAATTGTTTCCATTGCTTATGATTCTATGGGTAAAATTGAAACAAATAGTACTCATATACCATGCGATATAATCATATACCATGCGATAAACTGGGCAGAAATGTATTTTTTTCACATAGCTCTAGGAACATGATCTTAAAATTTTCCAAGAAAATGTTCGTGTACCTTGCAATAAAATTCTAAAAATATGAATATATAATCACTTTCTTTAGAAGGAATGGTAAATCGAATTCTTGAACAATGGCAGTCTCTTCGACACATCGTAAATTAAAAAAATAATTCTAATTTGGCTTGTCGCATTTGTGGTTATTCAAATTCAAACAATTTAATATATTTTTTTTTTGTCTTATAAGTAGGTATATTAAATAAAACAAATAATTTAAATAAAGAATTTCATAGTGAGAGTTATAAATTACGTTCATCAGTGCCATCTCTTTTTATAGTTGATTCTGCATAATTGTGTAAAAATATAATGTAAAGAATCCAACGTAAACAATTTCATCAATTTTATACTGCAATTGCAATTTCGCAGTTAACTCGATTAATATTCAAACAATTTATTAAAGATAATTTTTTCCAATTTGTTAAAAAGAGATATTCATTTTAGTAAATAATAAAAAAAAATAAAATAAAAAAAAACCACGCACATTTATATTCTCAAATTAAAATTTAATCATAATTATAGATAGTACAGGCAACAGGCCTCTCTTTATTAGTGTTTTATTATAGTCACTATTTTTCTTTCTAGCAAAATGAGAATGCAAAATTAAGCGACTTCAAATGAAATTCAAATTTCTAAATTTTTAAAATTTAAAAAAGTAAATAATATATTATTTGCAATAGCCAATTTAAATCAAATATTAAATTTTGGTTCAGAAGGCTGTACTTCAACACTCCGGACGTTAAAATAAAAATATGTATACTTAAAAATATTAAAAAAAAGTATATTATTAATAAAAATAAATTAGAAATATATAATAAAAACATATTAATTTTTAGTTGCTTTCTTACTAAAATAAAAAATCAATACTAAATACTACTTTCTTTAGACGGAATTAAAAGCCTAATGTCTTCTAAGATCGATTTACATCAAAATAATATAAATTGTTTTAATAATTCCGTAGAAATTGATGCAGGTAGTGATAAATTCATAGAAATTTTACATGAGGTGAAAGAAACTGTGGTACCTAAAATTGTAACAAAAAATTACAAAAATATAAAAATTCCTCGTGTTTTGAAGATATGAATTAATACAAAAAACTCTAAAAAAAGAATATGGCAACGGACTCGTAATCTAATAATAAAACGAGAAATTAATTACCTCAATTACACACAATTAAAAATATATTTAATACATTAGTTAATAATCATATTTCTGCATATTTAGCTTCTTTGAATAAATGCAGTAAACCATTCTGGAATCTTACTAAAATATTAAAAAAACGAGACAAATCTATTCAACTTATAATAGCTGACAATCATACTCCTTTTACTGATCAAGAAAAGGCCAATACGAATTTGGGAAATATTTATAAAAAATCATCAACTAACTAAGTATACAACTCTACAAAGTACATGGTAAAAACTGGGACGTCTTCACCCTTTCGGTAGTTAATGTTTGGTTAGTTAAATACCCAAATCCAATGATTCAGGCTGTCAATAATATCTAATTGCTTGGAAATACTAATTTATTATCTTATATTATCCAATTTTTACATAAAAATAGAAGTTCAAAATCAGTATTACAAACTTGAAATAGTTTTCAAAGTTCCTTTTGTGTATTAATAATAATAACACCAGATTGGACATCATATTTAACCAGCTTGCATAATTTTTTTCTACTATTTGGAAAATATTTTAATATACTATTAGATACAGAAAATATTTTCTTTCTGAATATAGTAAATAACGTCCGAGTGTCAAATTACTTACCGATTAGACGTCAAATTTAACGCATTTAATATAATTACATTATAGTTTTAACTACCCTAGACAGTGAAAATTATTTACAAAGTAAGTTTTTATTCACGTCTCGCGTTTGTAAATAGTGCGTGTTTATTCACGTCCTAATTCCTATTGAAATTGTGCAACAGAAAAAAATTAGTTAGTCGGAATCTGAATTTTGATGAAAACATATTTAAATTTAAAGTTGAAGTTAAAGTTAAATTTTAAAATTGGATATAATAAATAAATTTAAGTCAAATTTAATTAAAGTGAAAGTGATTTTAAATTTAATTAAGTAATTTAAAGAAAGATAGGACCTCTTATTAATACTTGGTGCATGCGATTCGAGGGAAAACACAATTCTTTTAAAATTTTGACTCAAATGTAAAAAGTTTTTATTAATGTATGCAAAATGTTGTATTATAAGTATCAGGAAAATTTATCATTAAGTTTTGAAATGAATGATGAAATAAAATTTAAAATATATGAAAAAAAAATATTAGCAATGATCATTACTTAAATATAATAAAAAGCATAATAAACCAAAATAATAATTCTAATTTCTATTTTTTTAAATATTTAAATTACAATGCTGAGTATAAAGAAGGAATTTTTGTAAGCAAATATGAAAACTCCTTGCCAGTTTTTTATAAAATTTTAAAATTATTTTGTAACAATGAAGAATACTTTTGTTTAACTATAAGATATAATACTATTAGTTTACTTGAAAATTTGCAAGCATATGAAATAAGTGCAATTGAGGATGATCATTATGAAGTAGAACATATTATTAATTTAAAATGTCAAAAAACGTTTGTAATGAATAAAATTAATAATAAATATTATATAGTTTCTAAGAGCAGAATACTAAAAATAAATGTAAAAAATTAAACTTATAATAAAGAATTATAAGATTATAAGCAAATTTAAATGCAATAAAAAATAAAAAATAATTTAATCAAAATCAATTTAATTTTATGTAAAACAAAATATGTGCCATGTTATGTTATGTAAAACTTAAGAATTTATTGTTTTTTATAAATGTTTATGATAATAATGTTAACAATTATATTAGTTTTGTAACAAATTTATAGTAATATAAAAATTTGTGATTTAGTTCTATATATAGTGACTGAAATAAAAATATTGAAAAAAAAATAATAAAATGCGTTTTTTACATACCCTTAATTTTCTAGCTCTACAAAATAAATTACATGTATCTTTGATAGTTAAAATTATTGCTTATGAAGGTAATGTATTTTAATTTCATAATGTAGTTAGAATCAACAACCATATGGGCTCATTAATTCACGAACTTTAAAAAAACTACGATCACGTCCAGAGGTTAGCTTATGTTGACCCCAAATTTTAAGGTAATATCTAATATTTACTACTTTCAGATAGTTTATTTTGTAGAACAGAAAATTAATATTTAAATCGAAAAAAATTAGTTAATTTAAGAATTAACTTTCTTTGGTGACTGAAATTTATGTACCCAAAAAATAGCCTTGAAAGACGTTTCTTTTTACTTGCAAAGAGTAAGTACTCGCTGGGATAGGCGAAAAGAAGTTTAAAAGCACGACTAAATTTTAACCGTGTATTGAGCAAATTGTTTCTGTATCTGTCGACTCAGTTTCTATCTAATATACATGTATCTCAATACAAAATTATAAAGCCAATAGAAATTAAAAACATATTGCAATGCAGTAAAGTTAGAACAACACAATGGCTTGAAAATGAAACCCATATCCTGCTGAAAAACTTACCAAAAAAAGCATTAATTTATTTAACATATATCTTTAATGCAAGCCTTAAATGTAGTTATTTTCCAAATTCGTGGAACAATTAAATTTAGTTATTTTCCAAATTCGTGGAACAATTAAAAGAAGTCGAAGGTTATAGACCTATCACTATCAGCCTTCTGAGTTTACTGGGAAAACTATTTGAGAAATGTGTTAAGCATAGATTTGATATATTTTTAAAAAATCAGAATATAATTCCGCTTGAGCAATTTAGTTTGAAGGCAGATCATTCGACGAACCTTTAACCATGTCGCATTAAAAATCTGATTAAATAAAATTTAAATGAGAAGAATTCGGTCGGTATGATCAGTTTGGATGTAGAAAAAGCGTTTGACACAGTATGGCATAACGGGTTAATACATAAGATGATTCTCTATGATTTTCCACTGTAGATAGTTAAAATTATACAGCAGTTTTTAAACAGGAAAAAATTATTGTAACCGCTTGATCCCACTAGAACAATTCCACTAGACACAATTTCACTAGACACATTTTCACTCGGACAACTCCAGTTGGTATAATTTCACTAGGTAACAATTCCACTTGCGCAATTCCACTTGGTAAAATTTCACTTTGCAATAATATTTAATTTATATTTAATATTTAATAATTTTGAATTTATTTTTTAAACACTGTCAAATATTTTATATTTAGGCTGTGTGCCAAAGGGTTTAAATTTGTAGTTTAAAATTAAATTATGACTGATGAAATTAAATTATGACACTAGCGTGGTGAATATAGAAAGTCAAAATTTAACGACCTTCCAGACCTCGTTAAATTTGACACTTCAGATTAAATTTTGATTTATTTAATATTCAAATATCAGATTTTTTATTTACGAGCCCTATCTCATATGTATTGATACATTCCAATATTTTATGATTTTTTTTTAATGTTTTATACTAGAATTATTAATAAAAATAAATTTATTTTTTTACAAGAAATTAAAGAAATATTAATAATAATAAAAAAGGAGTAAAAAAATTGTTATATAAATTATAAAGTATTATAATGGATCAATACATATGAGATAGGGCTCGTACATATTTATAATTTTATTTTTAAAAAAATTTAAAAAAAATTTTTAATTTTTTTAAAAAAATTAGAGAGCAAAAAAAAAGAAAATTTTCATCCATCTTTTTTTAAAAATTAAACCAATTGGCACAGCAAACTTGATAGTAAATATTAAAAAAACTCACCAGCAAAAAAAATTTAATTTTTTGTGTCAAAATTTAAAATTTAAACTCTTTGGCACACAGCCTTAGGGTGTGTGAATTGGTTAAAAATTGGTTAAAAATTAAAATTATGACAGTAAAATTAAAATTTTTGAAAGTTTTATTCACCACAAGAAGGCGCCGAAATTTTATCTGCTCTGGACCTAGTATAAATTTTGACACTTTAGTTCAATTTTTGATTGAAATAAATTAATTTTAAATTCATTTATTTTTGAAAATAAATAAATTTTTAATTGAAATTTAAATTGATATCAAATTTGTATCCAATATTTTTTTTTTTTTGAATTTTTTTTTTAAATAAAAATTAATAGCTAATAAAATATTAATTTAAAAATAAAAATAATAATATTATATTATTATTAAATATTTATTTTTGTTAAAATTAGCAAAATTAATGGGAAATATATTTTAAATACTCTATCCATATTGAATTTTCCTTAGAATTTAATTATGTAAAATTTTTAACCAATTCACACAGTTAAATTTTTTAAAAACACCCCACAGTTAAATTTTTTTTAACCTCGTGGGGATTATTTTTTAACCAAATTATTTTTAACACTTTGACACACGCCCTTAAATCACAAAATAAATATTCCTTATTATGGATTATAAAATAATAAAAACAGAGAAAGGAAAAGAAGCAATATTAAAAGAAGGCTTTATTTGAACAAAACAGTGAAGATATTAATGGGAAAAAATATTGGAGATGTAGTAGTTACTACAAAACAAAATGGTCCGAACATTTGGCAACTTGTGCAAGTATTAGGAAAAAAACAAAGCGAAATGGAATTTCAAAGGGAACAGGTGCGAAATGAAAGAGAAATTGGAGTCCCACAAACAAAAAATATAAAGATCTTTCAGAACATATATCTCGTGTAGCTAATAATTTTAATAATTATGATCCATTTGAATACATGAAAGCTATTGCAGCAATAACGAGAATTAATTTTTCTTAAATAATGTTTTTTCATTAATTTCATGTATTCGTTTCGTATTCATTAACTTTAATTTTATTCTATTCTTCTAATTATTATTAATAAACTAGCTTTTTTCTTTTTGAAAATGTTTTATCAATTTAATGAATATAATATAGGCACAATTCCATTCGCGCAATTCCACTTTTTATTTTTCAAACACGATTTTAAACTCTAAATGCGTTTGAAAAATAAAAAGTGGAATTGCGCTAGTGGAATTGTGTCTAGTGGAATTGCGCGAGTGGAATTATGCCTAGTGGAATTGTGTCTAGTGTAGTTGTGCCTAGTGGAAGTGTGTTTAGTGGAATTGTGGCTAGTGGAATTGTACTAGTGGAATGAGCCTAAAATGAAAAATTTTGCGTTGGCATTAAAAATGCTAAATAAATTTTCTACCTGTTACCAGCAGATGTAACTCAAGGTTGCACTTTAAGTCCTTCATTATTTAACATTTATACTTCAGAATTCCTTTTCCAATCCAAACATATTTAAGTTTATTTGCTGATGACATTGCGATCTTATCATCCTGCGCTTCTCCAACAGAAATAATAATAAATTTGGAAAATGGTTTTAATCAAATCAAAAATTATTTTAGTGACTGGTGGGCTTATTCTGACAGTCGTATTTTCTCTCGAACGACACGCCTTAGAGAAAATGGTATTACGAGAGTCGTATTTAACGAAAGATGGCGTTAAATACGACACAGATGAAAAAAAGTAGTATTCTCTGAGTCGTTACGAAACGCTTTGTAATGTCAAAAAAGTAAAAAATTTGTCGTAAGCAATTTTGCTTACGAAATTAGAAAAGTAAAATGCGTTTTTTGTATTATAATACAATAAATATTTCCACAATTACTATAAGAATAATTGCGGAAATATATTTGTATTATATTATTGTGGAAATTCGATAAATAAAACCGTAATTATTTATTATAGTTTATACATTTATATATTTTTTTATTCCAATATGAGAGTTAAAAACATGAATTGAAATGTAGTCATTTTTTATCTGAAATAACATCTGGAATGATAATAGAAAAAAAATAACTCTGATGAGACAACAACTTTTTCCGTTTTTTTCAACAATTGTTTCAACCGCATCTTTTTTTTATTCCTCATCTTTTTTGGCGATTTGTTAAAATAAAGTTCTGTATCAAATCTGGTACAACTTCGTCTTGGGCAAAAGCTAATTTTATTTTGGCAACTAATTCACTAGCTAATTTACCCTAATCTATTAATTATATTTTAAGTAAACGTATTTATGCATTTATAAATAATTCACTGTTTAATAAATATATATAATAAAACTAATTAATATTGCAAAAAAACTCCCGTGCAATTGAATTCTTTTATAACTCAATATTTAGCCGATAAACAATAGAGAACTGCAAATGTCAAAGAAACGCCTTCTGGTGGTAAAAATTTGCAGCTCTAGAGGGATATAAAAATCTGACGTTTATGTTTAGCCATACAAAATATACTAGAAAATTCAAAAAAGTTGATAAGTTTTTAGTGAATATTAATACGATATCGATTATTATAAAATAAAATTATTTCTACATCAGAATTGTGCAATCTTTTTAAAACATAAATATATATTTGGTTTTTCCAAATTTATATGCGTAAAAAAATAATTTTCTGTTATAGGAATAGTTTTATTTTATGCATAGCTAAAAGTGTATTACATAAATAACATATATTTATATTTTAGTTGTTATCATGAACAATAAAGTGAATCGGGATATATGTGTCAATATGAAGGTGCCATTGGTGGAAATAATTAAGTATTTTGGCGATGCCAAAAGGCCCATTCGTGAGGGCGAAGAAATTTTAAATGCTGGCTGGATCCATGCAATTGGAATTGAACCCAATTCCAATTTGCATTTAAATTATATTACAATAACCGGGATGGTAATTCAAACAAGTAATATCTCAGCGAAACCTCACGAAGTAAAACTTATAAATATAGCTGGTTCATCGTCTTCACGGAAGTGTTCCTGTACGTGTAAAGCCGGAGCTGGAGAAAAATGCAAGCATATTGCAGCTTGTATTCTTCATATAAATCGGTAAATAATTATTTTAAATGAAGCATTCTATTCATGCACGAGTATATAAAAAATATATTTTAGCGAGCCAAAGGTGAAAGCAATTAGCTGCACTGAACTAAAGCAGAAATGGGGAAGAGTTGGACGTTTATTTCCAAAGAAATATAGTGGAGTTATTACGACTGAGATGTGTCACCTTCGAAAGAAGGTGATTTCTAATGATAATGTAACAGACGAACAAAAAAAAAAGTATTTATCACTTTTCATGGACGGTAAATATGCTTACATATATATGTATATCTAGTGTATGACATATATATTTAAATTTTTTTAGTTGCACCGAAATCTGAACTTTCAAAACTCCTTCAATGTACTCGGCTCCGTCAAGTTCTACAACACAAGCAAGTAATAAGGATCTAGACTTTTTTAAATTTATTATTGGTCATGATGCTTAAAAATGTTCATACCCGCAATAAAAAACACTTAAATCCATCGATCATGAATACATACCAAAAACTGGAAAAGAATTTGCAAGAAGCTGCAGAAATCTGTAATGAAGCAGTTTGCCAAACTAGTGCACAATGGCTTGTAGAACGTCAGATGAGGATAACAGGCAGCATATCATATAGCTTATATACTTATACTTTTAACAAGAATCCAGACTGGAATAAAAAGATAACGACAATATATAACAGTACGTTCCGGGGAAACGAGTTCACTAAATATGGAATATATGCCGAAAAACTTTGTAAACAGCTATATGGCAAACATAATTTGCTTTTTGAATGAGGGCTTCTTATTGCACCCGATATTCCATTTCTGGCAGTAAGTCCTGATGGCGTGTCATATGATGGTGAAGAATGGAAATGGATATTCCATTTCTGGCAGTAAGTCCTGATGGCGTGTCATATGATGGTGAAGAATGGTTGAAATAAAATCGCCAGTAAAGGGAAAGAATATGTCAGCAAAAAACCTTATAAAAACATTGCCTTATCTGAAATTAAATAAACAAGGAACTTACAAGCTGCAAGAAAGACACCAATATTATGGCCAAATACAATTGGGATTAGCTTTAACTAATCTTGAAATATGTGATTTAGTGATATATAGTAGTTGTAATAATACATACGAAATAATAAAAGTATTAAAAAATCCAATTTTCGTAGAAAAATTTTTTAAAGCTTTAGTTAATATATATTTTAGTTATGTAATGCCGTTCGTATTTAAAGAATGAAGATTTTGTTTAATTTATTTTTATATTCTATAATTCTAAGTTTTCTAATTTTTATATTTATTTAAATTTTTTTGATTTTATTTTTTGTTATATTTTCTGTACATATTTTTCTATATTATATTTCTATATTTTCTGTACAAATTGTTCAATATTATAAAATTCTTTCTTTTCTAATTAAAAAAACTGAAAGTACTTTTTGGTTTATTAATTTTTAATATAGTTACATAAACTTATCATCACTTAAAATAGTTGCAGATAAGTTCGAAATGGCACACACAACAGTCATTATATCATCAATGTATGGTATCAGAGTTGAACATAATTTGTCTGACAATACTTTCATTTGCTTTAGCCTAGCATTTCTACGTTCTATATGCACTCTCGCGGTTGCAATTTTCGTTGATCTTTCTACTTGTGACTTTGAAAACCTTTGAAAATAAACTTATTAATATATATATATTATATATGTTAAAGCCTTTCAAATAAAAAATCAGGTCTGATAATTTCTATTCCAGCATTAGCAAGCTCATCTGCAATCATAAAACCTTTATCGACCATTGCTGCATCTCCTGGCTCAAGTTTTGATATCAAATCTGTGAGGTTGAATATAGCTTTCTCTGATGATTTTCCGGTTACAACTTTACTCAAGTAATTTGCAGCTCCTGAAGGAGACCCCCAATTAGTACTTTTACTGTGTGTGTACATTTATAATGAGAGTAGGTGCAGGTTCTACATGACAAACACTTCGATATGTTTTGAACTCCGTGCAATCTAAAACAGTCCGTACGTTGGTATTATTCTCAAAACATTTAGGCATACTTCCTTTGTTCTGCTCCCTGGATTGCCAGTGTATAAGGACTTGTAAACCCTCCGCCAATAATTGGATGGTATCAGCAAAATACCGCTTTGCTGTCGAGTCAGAAATTTGAAACCAAATCCCAATTTCTGTAAATGAGCAATTACTTTTTAATTTATGCATGGTAAGTAAAATTCGTGTTTTTACATCCATAACACAAATATCATGTGGTCTTATATCAATGAACATCTTAACCATTGCATTCAGTATGGATATCGTAGGTATTCCGGTCATTGTAAATAATTTATTGTCATTGTCCCACAACGACATAATATCAAAATAAATATTGATATTTGCTTGAGTGCATTTGTCATCCTGAATTTCTTTGCATTGAATCGCAATGGAATCAAAAGATTTAACTTCGTTGTCAACATGAATTTCAATATCGTAAGCGGAACTAGATGGTAAATTATCAATGGCCCTGAAAATATAACATTAGTAGCTAAGGAAAACTTAAACTGAGAACAAATTCAAAATTACAATGTATCTCTCGTTGATCGATCTCTGGCTCGCTCTTCTCGGGTTGCGTTACTTTTCTTGTTGGTCGTGATCACAGATTTCGGCAAATTCCGATTTGGGACACAATTTTTGACCAACTTTTTTTGTCCACTTCTCGCAGATATTAATATTTGATTTGGTTGGAAGTGCTCACTGCATATATAAAAGTTCTTGGGGAAGCTTTTTCCCATTCTTAAAATAGCTGCCCACTTTTGCAGCTCTTTTGTAGATTTCAATATTTCTACCGGAATACGATGCATAGAGACTACTGAAGATATGTACATATTACACTGTGGTACTCCACAATGCCGGCGTGATTTTCCCATTTTTTCAACTTTGACTAAAATATAAATATATGTTATTTATGTAATACACTTTTAGCTATGCATAAAATAAAACTATTCCTCTAACAGAAAATAATTTTTTACATTGGTTTTATAGCAATTTTTTTACGCATATAAATTTGGAAAAACCAAATATATATTTATGTTTTAAAAAGATTGCACAATTCTGATGTAGAAATAATTTTATTTTATAATAATCGACTTCGTATTAATTAATAATTTACTAAAAACTTATCGGCTTTTTTGAATTTTCTAGTATATTTTGTATGGCTATAAAAATAAATGTCAGATTTTTATATCCCTCTAGAGCTGCAAATTTTTACCACCAGAAGACCTGCTAGTTCTCTATTGTAAATATTGCATTTTGATTGGCAAAATAACTGGTGATACCAACATAAAAACGACTTTTTTCCGCAAAACCATCTATTGGGAATTTAATTTTTCTGTTTTCACGTTGGCAATAAATTTTTCGTTTCGTGCGTCTCTGGGAATACCATTTTAGAGTCGGTACGAAACGAAATATTTATTGGGCGTCCACACGACTCTGAGAATAAGCCCATGGAAAATAAAAATCAATGTTGACAAGACTCAATACTCAATCCATGTTCTTTACGCGGAAAAGAAAGCTTGTTAATCTTTTATCACAAAATCTATATTTAGATGGACAATATGTGCCATGGGGTGAAAATATTAAACATCTAGGTATTAAATTTAAATTTAATAAAAAGTTAAATTTTAAACAAAATATTAATGCAACATTAAAAAATGCGGTTTAATTATTAAGTCATTATACCCTTTAATATGTCGTTACTCAAAATTAAATAAGGAAAATAAGCCTTCCTGGGCAAGCGATCTAGAAATAATAGAAAAAATTCCATTGCTTCCGGGGAAGGGATAATTCACCAATACAGAAGCGCTCCTCAGGAAGGCTTCCGGAAATCATAAAATAGATTGGTAATATATGTATATGAGATTTGATAAAGTAAAATATAAAATTTTTTATAACTATTTTAATTAATTACTTCTAGTTCTATAGAAAAAGATAAGAACATAATTTGTGTATATCTTCATGTGTAAAATTAATATATTAATTATATATTTATACATATTTTACTTCATTGCAGTGAAAATTTCAATTGTTTAGTTAATTTGAAATTTTTTTTAATCAAGTATGCGGGAAATAACCAAGCCGGCAAATACCGACAATTTTCAATATATGTACTTATCATTACCAAAATAATTGTGCTGAAAAAATGTCGTTTTATTGAAAAGGAATTTATTTTGTTTTACAATTAAAAATTTTTTGTTCGTTTATCTCATTAATAAATAATTTTCATGGTAAGTAATTAGAACTATATACATAGTTCTGCAGTTCATCTCGTACTGTGATAGAGATAGCATATTAGAAGTTAAAAGAAATATAAATTTATTTTCATTGTGTAATTAAATCAATATAAATCAAAATTAAGAGATACTTTTGTGAAATTGAATCGTCTAAAGACGATGAAATGGTAAAAGGCCAACCTAAAATTAAAATGAAAATTAGATCTGCTCCAGTACCAACATCAGCTGCAACCAGGAGTGGAAATAGATTTGCTCTATTAAGTCAATTAATGGATAATGAAAATTTAATGGAACAAGCCAATAATGAGAAAACTTTGGTTAAAAAGGTACGTCTACCTCCAATTAATATTTGTATGCGGACGAATTCAGAAATTCATGACAAATTAAAATCACTAAACATCAAAGAGTATTACATTAAAAACTGCAGTATAGGCACAAAATTAATTTGTAACTCAGTAGAAGTGTACAACAAAATTTTTACGGCACTTTTGAGGGAAAATGATAACGCGGCCGATGGTAAAAATATTTGGAAATTTTTTAGCCACGAAATATCGACTGAAATTCGTTTTACATGGATTGGACAACAATGTTGATTGTGATTTCGTAAAAAGCGAGATATTAGGTCTTGATTTTGATAATTGTTTAGAGGTCAAAGAAATGTCAATTAAAACATGTAGATATCAAAGCCAAAAAACGTTTATTGTTTACTTCAAAAAAAATTCTGTTAAGTTAAATGACTTAAGAACAAACGCAAAAGCATTAACTATACAATTGTTAGATGGAGTTTTTATAAAAACAAAACAAGAGGTGTAATTATGAAGAGATAAGTAATATTTTTAATGAATTATTAATAAAATTAAAAGAATGTAAGAGTAAAATAGATCAAATTAACGTAATTGCTCATTTAACTTTTAAATATGTATATGATGGATGTAAATAATAATTCTTTAAATGTATTTTTTTGGAATGCTCAGAGCATCGCTACAAAACAAAAACAAATTGAACTTTTTCAGGTACTTAAAGAAGAAAATGTACAAGTTGGAGCTTTATCGGAAACTTGGCTTAAATCTGATAATAAATTTAATACTTTAGATTTTAAAATTTATAGAAAAGATCGTGCAGATTAAATTCACAAAAAAGGGGGTGGAGTAGCTTTAAAGTAGCTTTAATTCAAAAATCTTTAGCGCATTCACTTCTACCTTCTTTAAATACAAAATGCTTTGAGACTGTAGGAATTAAAATCAATACTAATAATAATGATCTAATTATTATTGCAGCTTATTTTAAATAAATATGTTGAAGATATTTTAAGCATGATTTAGGTATATTTAATAATATAGTAGGAAATTTTATTATTATAGGAGATTTTAATTGTAGGCATAAAAATTGGAATTGCTCTAAAAATAACGCATGTGGACGCTTTTTAGACAATAAGTTGACAAACATTCAATTAAATAATATTAATGATTTATTGGATAATTCAACAAATTTAAATAATCATATTAATAAAATTACAGAAATTTTAAATATTTCAGCAGCAGAATCAATACCTAAAAAAATTAATGATAGATATAGATATCAAAAGCTCGAGTTGAATATTGAAATAGCTTAGTTAAAAATAAAATAATAGAAATGTACAATAATACTTTCGCGAATAAAATTAGTTCAATGAGTAAAAATGGTAAAAGTTTTTGGAAGGTAACTAAAGCCTTAAAAAATAAAAATCACTATATTCCAACTTTAAAAGACAGTCAAAATTTTTATTGTACAAATTATGAAAAAGCTCAGGCCATAGGAAAATACTTTAACGAAAAACATAAGCTAACTACAAATTACAGTGATCCAGTTACGGAAAATTTAGTCTCAAATTCGATCTCAAATATACAAATTTGTGATATTACTAGTTTTGAATTAATTTTTTTAATTTAATTTTATTTATTTATTTCAATATATATAGTATAACAGCAGCGAAAAAAAAAACTTATATTAGAGACTAGGAATTTCGTTTACAACTTAAAGTACTAATGCTTATCAGCTGAAAAAAAAAATTTAACAAACTATGTAATCATATTATTTGAAGGAAAAATTTTAGATAAAAACCTTACTGAACTAAGAATAATTAACCTACACTTAAAACTAAATAGACTAAAAACTTAAAACTAGGAACCATTACGTAACCCTACCCCAATCCATAAATAAGGTCTTTAAGTTTATAAAGTCCTTAAAATGAACTGAAGCAATCTTACGACATGGTATTTAGAAGCTATAACAGCCACCTTTGTATTAAATTGTTATCGAGCATAAAACAGGAATCATTAAATTTTATTTGTGAAGATTGTATTCTATCACCGATTACCTTTACACCAGTGCTGTCGTCCAGGAAGGACGTGCGAAAAAACCAAGGCAAATCAAGCATCATCTTGAGAATTTTGTTTTGCTTTACCTGAAGCTTTTTCAAATGAGTAATGGCACTACTGCCCCAAACCGGCGAACCATACAACAAAATACTTTGAAACACTACTTTATAAATTAAAATTTTATTTGCAATTGAAAGCTTTGATTTTCTATTGATAATAGGGTAAAGTAATTTGATAATTTTGTCACATTTTTTTATCGTTAAGTCAATGTGAGTTTTAAATGTTAACTTTTTGTCAAGGTGTAAACCCAGGTATTTAATTGATTCATTCCACGGCACAAGTTGACCATTAAGATTCAGATCATTAGAAGCAATATATTCCGATTTCCTTTTCCTCGTAAAGAATAGGGCTTGAGTTTTCGCAGCATTAATATTTATTTTCCATATTTATTTTCCGCAAAATATATGACTTAGACCACTTTCATAATCACCGGCACATATATGGCAAATAAATAAATAAATATACATAGTTCCGAAATAAATTTAAAAAATACGATGAACAGACCCCGGGTTTGTCAAAAAAAAAAAAAAAATCGCCTTATGTAGAACTATGAAAGAACTATTATATTCTAAAACAATGGGAATTACTATACGTGTATAGTATTTTTTAGTAGTATTTTCAATGTACTACATATACATAGGAAAGATAAAAAATGATATGGTAAATATAGGTAAAAAATGTGTCCCTGTTCGATTTTATTAATGTTTTTTCCTTCCAAGGTTATTATTCTAGCAAAATATATATAAACTTATCATTTAAGTTTTCTGTAATTTTGATTTTAATTGAATATAATGTGATATGAAATAATATCCAATATTCTATTTATATAGCTCCTAAAAATATGCAAAATATTCGTTGTTTGCAAAATTTTATATGATTATGCATATTGATTAATTATAAGTGTGAGGCAAATGATTATAATTTATTAATTAATGCACTTTAAAGAAATATGATTTTCGAAAATTTTCTCAATATTTGTTTTCAAAAATATTGTGCAGTTATAATTTTAATTTTACCAGTAAATTAAAATTGTAATTTTTTGATTTTAGAAGGGCCACAGCGGAAAAGGGAGGGGAAATACGGATACAATTTCTTCAGAGACTCTAGTTATTTTTTAGATATCTCTTTGGTACATAAATTTCAGCCTTCCATAATAAGCAGTTTAGGAAATACAGGGAGTTAAAGAAACTAAAAAAAGTTGTATGAAGATAACGGTATTTTTATACAACAAAGAATTAAATTTTAAAAAAATTGTTAATTTCACAATTAAGATAAAAGATTAAGATTTTCCAGACCTCAAAGTTTTTTAAAGCAAAAGATTTTAAAGGATACAAATTTTATTTATTTTTTAAATTTCAATTTTGTATTTTTATTTAAATTTTTTTTTATTAATTTAAATTACCTTTAATTCAAGACAGTATATGTGGCTATACGACACTCGTAGTCCATACCCAGCTGGCTTCTAGCCACAACATTCACAGAAATGTAGTATTTTTCTATTAATGATAAAAGTAAGTATGAGTTGCAGTTGAGTGTGTCTATACTCATTACCATCTATACGTATACTACTTCAAAATGTAGGTATTTTAATTACCTTTAATTCAAGACAGTAAACGAGGCTATGCGACATTCGAAGTTAAATATGGAATCAAGCTTTATAAGCTAACGACTAGCAATGGTTATGTTTTAAATATTGAGATGGAAAAGTCATGCTACGGGGAAAAGTCATGCTACAAACTGCTCCAAAGTTGATTCTATAGTAGAAATGGAACCATATTGAAATTGGCATATACACTAAAGGCCATCACCTTTTTATGGACAACTTCTATAATAGTGTGGGACTTTGTAATACACTCTTATCAATGCGAACGCACTGTACAGGAACTCTTCTGTCAAACAGAAAGGAGAATCCTAAAGAATTTATTGGTAAAAAGCTGACAAAAGGTGGGTTTATTTGCAATGGAAACGTATATGTTTCCAAATTGAAAGACCGCCGTGACGTCTTATGTATTAATACAGCTAGTGGCTAGTCATTAAAAACTGATTGAAATTCAAAACATATACGATAAAACTTCTATAAAACCCGAAGAAATTGTCATATACACTAAATACATGCTAGGAGGGGATATAAAAGTGATCAAATGGTATCCTACTACTCATCACCAAAAAAAAATACGCTGATATAAGAAAGCAATATTTCATTTGTTGGATATATCTGTTTGGAATTCCTTCTTTTTATTAAAAAAACTACTGGATCAAATCAAACTTTTCTTGAATTTCGAAAATCACTTATCAAAGCTTTGATAGGTCTCCCCACAACTATACAAAAAATGCACGAGTGGACCCAGAAATACGCCAACAATTTCCATTGTTCATTGTATCACATAATCATTTTATGAAAATAATAATAATAATAAATAATACATTAATAATTAATAAGAAACCACCATACAAACGAAAGAAAAAATACAATTCAAAAATACAATTTTTTACAATTCAAAATTCAAATAAAAATTGACAAGGGAAAAAACATTAAAGACCGATCTCCAATGTAGACGTCTATATCTGTTTGGAATTCCTAATTTGAGCAACTGTCAACAATAGTAAGGGAAAGTAGACCTTATCAGAATTAATGCCATTTATAAAGAGGTCTACCTTTCCCTTACTATTGCTGACAGTGGCTCAAATTCAACGGGAAAGTAGATTGATGAATATTATTTGCTTGTTTATTACTTTTTAGTTGAATATTTCTTTAAGGGAAAGTATTTTTAAAAAACTTTTTTTATTTATATTTTTTATTTTACACTTTTTAGTCGGTCAAATATTTATTCATTTAACCGACTAAAAATATTTAAATACTTTGACAACTTGGGAATGATTTGTTTGGGCTACTCATGGCCCACGATTTGGAATTCCACATGTGGCTGATGTTTTTTGTATAATCGGCTCCACATGAGCCAGGGTACTGCTCGGACTACGCTTCAAGACCTTTTATTTGATGCCCCACCTGATTTTTTTATGATGGGCCCCCACATGACACAGGTTTTGGGCCCTAACATGAATTATGAAGCTCCACGGACTGCGGAACGAGATGTATTTTTCAATACCTTTTATTTGATACCTCTCATGTCTTTTTGCATTATGGGCCCCACAAGACCCAGAGTACATCTCGGAACAGATTTTGGGCCCACTTGACCCACGCACTACGAAACGAGATGTACTCTGCACGACCTTTCATTTGATACCCTACACGATATTTTTATGATTTAAGGCCTTGTTGACCCACATGACCCCCTTTTGGAACCTCGTGTAACCCACTGTGCCTTTACGGACTACGCTCATTTAAATATACTCTTCAAGACCTTTCATTTAATACCCCACATGATTTTTGTATAATGAGCCCACATGACCCACATTTGGGCCCCCGTATAATCGAATGTGCCCCACGGACTACCCTCATCGAGATGTACTCTTCAAGACCTTTCATTTGATTCCGCACATGATTTTTTGTATGATGGGCCCCACATTGCCCCCGTTTTGGGCCCAAGATGACTCACGACGCCCTCCGGGTTACTACCCATTGAGATGTACTGTTGAAGACCTTTCATTTGATACCCCACATGGTTTTTGTAAGATAGGGCCCCACATTGCCCCCGTTTTAGCCCTACATGACACACGGCGCCCCAAGAAATACACCACATTGAGATGTACACTGAAATGTACACATACAAACTTTTTTTGTAATATGGGGTCCAACATGGCCCCCGTTTTGGTCCCCGGCATGACCCTCGTCGGCCCCCGACTACCCCCATTGAGATGTACTCTTAAAGACCTTTCATTTGATACCCCACATGATTTTTTTTATTATGGAGCCCAACATTGCCCCCGTTTTGGGACCGATGTGACCCACGGCGCCCCACGGACTACCGTTCAATGAGATGTACTCGTCAAGACCTTTCATTTGATACCCCACATGATTTTTTGTATTATGGGGCCCCACATTGCCCCGATTTGGGCCCGTCATGACCCACGGCGCCCCCCGGACCACCGTCCAATGAGATGTACTCGCCAAGACCTTTCATTTGATATCCCACATGGTTTTTTTGGTACATTCAAAAATTAAACGGCCCTCCGCGCCCCCGTCCCACTAATTTGTATATTAAAATTAAATTATGACAGATGAAATTAAATTATGACACGAGCGTGGTGAATATAGAAAGTCACAATTTAACGATCTTCAAGACCTCGTTAAATTTGACACTTCAGATTAAATTTTACTTTATTTTACATATTGATATTTCAGATCAGGGCTGGAAACCAATATGTATTTTAGCTTGGTTTTGTTTTTCGTTTTTCTGGCTGATAACATTCGGTTTTGGTTTTGGTTTTATACGTTTTTAGCACATTTCCAACCAAATTGGAAGAAATGTGTATATTAGTTTCACTCTGTCTGTCCGTCTGTCCGTCTGTCCGTCTGTCCGTCTGTCCGTCTGTCCGTCTGTCCGTCTGTCCGTCTGTCCGTCCGTCCGTTTACACAAACTTCTACATCTATTAAGATAGAGTATTAAAATTTTGATCATAGATAGATAGTAATAAAATAATAGGTCCAGTAGAACAAAATTTTCTTCTATCTCTTTTCCCCTCTGAGTTATTCCCCCTCCAAGTTCGAAAATTACCCATATTGAACATCTAATAACTTTTAAACCAATAAAAATTTTTGAGGTCTGTAAAAGCCATAAGATAGGAAAATCTTTTATCTTTTTTGTGAAATAAACAAATTTTTTAAAATTTAATTCTTTGATGTATAAAAATACCGTTATCTTCATACAACTTTTTTTAGTTTTTTTAACACCCTGTATTTCCCAAACTGCTTATTATGGAAGGCTGAAATTTATTTACCAAAGAGATATCTAAAAAATAACTAGAGTCTCTGAAGAAATTGTATCCGTATCTCCCCACCCCTTTCCGTTGTGGCCCTTCGAAATTCAAAAAATTACATTTTTAATTTACATGTATAATTATAACCGCGCAATATTTTTAAAAACAAATAATGAGAAAACTTTTGAGAATCATATTTCTTTAAAGTGCATTAATTAATAAATTATAATCATTTTCCTCACACTTATAATTAATCAAAATGCATAATCATATAAAATTTTGCAAAAAACGAATATTTTGCATATTTTTAGGAGCTATATAAATAGTATATTGGTTATTATTGCATATCACATTATATTCAATCAAAAGCAAAATTACAGAAAACTTAAATGATAAGTTTATATATATTTTGCTAGGATAATAACCTAGGAAGGAAAAAAAATAATAAAATCGAACAGTGACACATTTTTTACCTATATTTACCATATCATTTTTTATCTTTCCTATGTATAGTACATTGAAAATACTACTAAAACTGCACAATATGCACATATAGGAATTCTCATTGTTTTACAATAGCTCATAGTTCTACATGTGGCGATTTTGAGGAAATGTGCTTTTGACAAACCCGGGGTTTGTTTATCGTATTTTTAAATCATGGTTTTGGTTTTGGTGTTATAAAAATTAAGATTTGGTTTTGGTTTTGGTTCTAGTTTAAAAAACTGTCAAGGAAAAATGGAAAAAATACTATTCAAATTTTTATTAATAAACAAAACATTATTATCTCCAAACATAAAGAAAATCAACAAAAATAAAATTGTACAAGAACAAAACAATTAAACAATAATAAACAAAATGAAAATATAATATAAATAATATTAATTAAATGAATTGAAATTTAATTTTATAAATAAAATATTTTCTAGCATATCTTCAGTCAAACTATCCCTGTTGTCTGCTAAAATAAATTTCAATGTTGAAAATGCTCGTTCCACCTTGAGTTGCAGGGACAGAAAATAAAATGTTGGCTACTTTAGACAAAAATCGTCTACAATCATTTTAAAGTTTTTTTTTGGTATAGGAGTTTTGATTATATTTTCCAATTCTTTTTCTTTAGTTGAAATTAGCTCATCTACCTCATCTAAATCATTTTCAGAATAATTATAATCTCTATCAGATGAATAAATTGTAAAATTTTCTTCGTTCGGCAGTGATGATCTCGGAAATGAATTTTGTTGTATTGAATCTTGATTATAATTTATAATATACATAATTATGAATTTGACATATATGAGCTTTAGCTGAAATCTTCTGATCATTTGTTAGTAATATTAATAATTATAGAGGAATTGCTATTTTGTCTAGTATTCCAAAACTCTTTGAAATGGTTTGAAACAAATTATCATCCGTAATTAATCCGCTTCATCCGTAATTAATGACCAACAACATGGTTTTAGAAAGGGGCGTTCAACAACTACCAACTTAATGCTTTTTACTTCAGACATACTGTGCAATATGGAGAAGGGTCACCAAATCGATGCTTTGTATACTGATTTCAGCAAAGCGTTTGATCGCGTGGACCATGGCATCCTAATATCTAAACTTCGTAAAATAGGAATTTTTGGTCCATTGCTTAATTGGCTAAAATCTTACCTTGCCAACAGAACACAGTATGTTAAATTCCAAGGTTCTATATCATCTGAAATTTCTGCTGTCTCTGGTGTCCCACAAGGTAGTCATCTAGGTCCTTTGCTCTTCAACATTTTCATAAGTGACCTTTCAGATCATCTAAATAAATGATATTCCACACTTGTTTTATGCAGACGACTTAAAAATCTATCACATTATTAAGTGTTCTTCAGATGCACACTTCTTACAGGCTAAACTTCAAGCACTTGAAAACTGGTGTATTATTAATAAACTGGATCTCAATGTCAGTAAATGTCATTCGATTAGCTTTTCTCGTAAAAGATTATCACTGATTTATGACTACCAGTTATATGGTAAGGATCTTCAACGAGTTTATCACATTTCTGACTTGGGAATTCTGTTAGATGATAAATTAAGCTTTAAAATTCATTATGATAGTATTATTTCTAAAGCAAAAAAACTATTAGGCTTTATTAAACGAAGAGCAAAGGAATTTAAAAATGTATGGGTTACAAAAACCCTTTTTTGTTCCTTAGTCCGTCCGATTCTTGAGTACGCATCTCCTATCTGGGACCCTTTTTTCCAAGTCCACACTGACAGAATTGAATCTATCCAAAAACAATTTCTTCTCTTCGCATTAACTACACAAATTTACCAAGTTATACGGACAGACTTAAACTACTACAGCTAATTCCACTTTCAACAAGACGTAATATACATATATCATGTTTCACATTTGATGTATTAACTGGCAAAATTGATGTTTCTGCCATAACTGATAGAATTAAGTTCAACTATGAAGTTAGGCAAACTAGACATACAACTCTACTTCAAGTGCATTCCCACAATAAAGAATATGCCAAAAATGAGCCCATTAACAGATGTTGCTTTATCTTCAACACTCATAGCTCACATTTCTCACCTCACATATCCAAAACAACTTTCAAAAACAATCTTCTCCGCACTTTACTCTAACACAATTTCTTACACTTGAAAATTCATTAGTTGTTTTTATTATTATAATTATTATCTAAAATTCATTATGTAGTTATAATCTTAAATTTGTATAATCAAATTATTTAAGTGATCACTGTTTAAGTGTATTAATTGTTTGTATTAAGTTTATTTTTTAAAATGAATTATTTTATGTATTATTATATTACAAATTGTATTATGCCTTGTTTGGTAAATAAATAAATAAATAAATAAATATTTGGTAGCGTGGGTCCAAGTAAATACACGCTAACATAGTATCACTATTTATAAAATTGACAAATCTTGTATCCAAGCAATTCTGAAAAATCTCCGGAAATGGACTATTTATTTTTCTTATTTTTAATTTGCACTGGGTCATAATATTAAAAAAATCACTCATAATGAGTTGTTCATTTTGCAGTTTTAAACTTGCGTCGTGTACCGGAGTTAACAACTCTACCAATTTTATCATTTTGTTCCAATTATCTTCTGAAACTTTTAACTCTGGGATTGCGTCTTGATAATCTCTACAAAATGATTGTAGATTAATTAAACCTTCTGGTCATTTTTAATGTTGAATCCCAACGGATTGGGCAATGTAAAACTGGTTTTCTTAATGTAAGTATTTTTATTATTGTTAATATTGAAGGGTTTCTTAATTTCTTTACAACAGCTACACAAATAGTAATCAAATTCTGTAAATTTGCCTTTTTCAGAAAATCCCCGATAGCTAGTTGTAGAGTGTGAGCAGCACACCGTATTGAAACAATAAATTTTTTATGTAGATTATTAATTTATGTAGATTATTAATCTCTATTTCCAAATTTTCAAAATCATAATTATACAAAGCCAAACCAACTGCATCAATTTCTACTTCAGTTTCAGTATCGATATCAAAATCACTAATAGTACTATTAGCATTACTATTATCATTATCAATTTCAATATTTAAATCTGAACTGTCTTGTAAATTTGAGAACATAGACGTTGATGAACATAATTGAAATTGTGTTAATAGTTTACTTGTTTTAATAATATTAGCCCCGTTATCTGACGTAAAACTATAAATTTGTTTAATATCAATATTATATTTATTTAGAACATTTCAAATTTTATCTTGAAGATATTCGGCGGTATGTTTTCCTTTTAGTTCTAACATTCCAAGTGTATTCATTTTAATTTTACCGCTGTCAATATATTGAACATTCATTCCTAGTATAGACCTATCCAGTCTTGATGCACCGTCCACTTTAATGGAAATAATTTTACCTTTTAATTTAGTTATTAATAAATTACGAAGTTCGCCTGCTTGACTTTTAATTAAATCTTTAATATTGTGTCTATTTATTGTAATTTTCTCTTCAAATGAATTTAATATTGGGTCGATGATTTTTCGAAATCCACTATCTTCAACAGCGGTTAGGGGTCTACCATTTTTTGTAACTAATTCAATACAAGCAACTCTGTACTAAATGAGCTTTCTTAGTTTTTCTTAATCTGTACTAAATGAGCTTTCTTAGTTTTTGTTACAAAATTATTAAGTGTTGGTTGATTATTGTCGGGCTTTTTCCTTCTTTTATTATCTAAGTGTTCATAAATATCAGGATGTTTTACTTTCAAATGGCGCATCAAATTTTCTGCATGGTTACTATTGAGTTGAATATGACATGATTCACATTTGTTAATTTTTTTTTCTGGAGAGTATTTAAAATAATCATAAACTTCGGGTTTCCTTTTATAATTCATTTTGGGGTTTTCTGCTACATCTTAAATTAAATTAAAATGCAGTATTGATAATAAAAATGAAGAATTTTACTAAAATTAATATAAAATTATAATTGATTATAAAATTAAGCTTACCTCATAACATTTTTTTGTACACTTTTACTTTTGACAAGTAAAAGTCAATATTAAAAAGTCAAAAGTCAAAAGTCAAAGTACTATTCATTCCCAATAAGCAAAATTCTCAAAAAAAAATCCAAAAAAATCTCATTCCCAGTAAAAATTTTTTTAATGTTTAACGTTTAACTAACTAACCTTTATTTTTATATTGTTTTCAACGATTTAATTGTAAGTTTAGGTTTTAGTTTTGGTTTTGGTTCTATACATTTTTAAATCATGGTTTTGGTTTCGTTAATTTTTAAATCATGGTTTAGGTTTCGGTTTTGGTTTCGTTAATTTTTTGTGGTTTTATGTTTTTTCAGGTTTTAGTTTTGGTTTTGAAAATCCGGTTTCCAGGGCTGTTTCAGATTTTTAATTTACGACCCCTGTCTCATGTATTGATACATTCCAATATTGTATAATTTTTTTTTGGTTTTTTTTAATGTTTAATATAATATACATATTGTGTATATAAATAACAACACAGGAAATATTATTTGTAGAGAATATTATACAGTACATATGAGATAGGGCTCGTATATTATGTACATAATTTTTTTTTTTAAATTGAAAAGTATTTGAAAATATTTGAAAAAATTTGAAAAAAATGAGTGTACCAAAAAAAAATATAAATACAGTCTGAGGGATATATAACATGTAAGTTGGTTTTATTTACATATATTTATGTATATCAGTAATCAAACCATAATTAAATTTAAAGGGACAACTTAAGAAAAATTACGGCTTTTGGAAGTTAGAATTGCTGAGAATAAACTTTTTGTCTCGAAAAACGCTAATTGTAGTGAAGCTTGGAAGTAAGATGTTGTTTAGTTGAAATTAAATCCAGAAAAAAATTATAAACATTTTATTTACAGAATTGTCACAGAACATGCTGGATTAGATGCTGCCAAAACCACAAAAATATGCATATCGCAATGGTGCAATTTAATTAGAAAGTATAAGGTAAAGTCTTCAGTACTTTTGTGTTAATAGTTATAACATACCTATTTTATTTTTGTTGTATAGATGTCTAAATGTTAAATCGATTTAGTTTTTTACCTACTCCTACGCCGTGATGAATAAAAAATATGTTGAAATTCCACAACTATTCATATGTATAATCAAGAGTTGATCTTCTGGATAAATTGTCATGACAAATTTTTTTTTTAATATTTTGTCATAAAATTGTGTACACATTTATATGATAATATTAACATTTATATTGAATATTGCAAATTGCAATTACTTAAATAAGTATCAGTTCTTTGTGCGTTACGTTTTATTTTTCAGGTAAGTGAAAGTTTTATTTTTTATATACAATATTATATTTTACATATTTTTTTCTTTGTTTATTGCATTTTATTTAAAAAAGTTTTTGAAAGAGATGGGTAAAAAATTAAAAATAGCGTTAGCTGTAGACAGTACAAATATAAATTAATCAAAAACAAATTAAATAAAAATGATAAAAATAGCAGTTTGGAAAATAACAATTTCTATGGAAATAATAATTTATGGACAGATTCAAAGCCAAACAACATTACAAACATTTAAACAAACATTAAAAACATTTGGGGTATATCCAATCCAGCACATCAAATAATGATGCGATTAAAATGAGTGAAAAAGAAGCGGAGTTATTGTAGATGATGATTTTGCAACAAACATAGAAAAAAAATTAAAACATGAACTTAGGAAATGGGCTCTGCAGCAAAAGATCTCCTTACACTCACTGATGATTTACTACACATTTCGGTTTAGAAGCTTTCATTGATGTTCCACCAGGAAAATATTACCACCATGGTCTTGATGAACCATTACGACGCCAACTGGAAACATAAAGTTCTAAAAATATTCAGGAAATTATTATGATAGTAAATATTGACGGCTTACCAATTGCAAACAGTTCAACGAACACATTATGGCCAACTCAAATTAAAGTAGCAGAGCTAAATGATTTTATATATTATGCATGGTATAAGATATACCTGCAAAAACATATATGTTTCAATACGTTTTTAGAACAATTTGTTTAAGAAATGAAAAATTTATTAATAACAGGAATTTATCGTAAGGATCAACAACTTCCAATAAAAATTCTTGTATTTTCATGTGATGCGCTGTGATGCTAAGGCTGAAGTTACATACATTAAGAAATTTAATTCATAATGTGGGTGTGCGAAATGTATAACAAAAGGTTATTACAATCAAAAGATATATTTTTGTGAATTAAATTAAGCTCTTCGAACCGACAAAAATTTTCGAGAACGTCAGCAAGATGAGCAAAACAAACTAGAACGTTCTATTTTAGAACAGTTACCCATTAATATGGTGAAAGACTTTACGCTGGATCCCATGCACGTGGTATACACTGGGGTGATGAAAAAATTAATTATGTTCTGGATAGAGAGCACAAAAATTAAAAACAGAGTTGTCATTTCTAAAGAGCAGTTACCAAGCACGCGAGTTTTTGAAAAGCCCGAGCCGAATTTGTTCCAATTTGTAAAATTAAAAATTGACAAATTGATGAAAAAATTAAAATGATAGCAGGTCAAATTACAGAAGATTTTGCTCGTACACCACGAAGTATAACACATTTTAAAATGTAGAAAGCTATAGATTTTAGAATGTTCTTGCTGTACACAGGTACAATATACTAAATACTACAAGACATTTTAGATTATGATCTATACATACTACAAGACATATTAGATGATGATCTATACAACAACTTTATGTACTTGCATGTAGCAACTACATGTACTTGCATGTAGCAATACGCTTTTATATGATTTTGTTTCTCAAGCCGGTATTTTATATGGTAAAAATTATTTAGTTTATAATATGCACTCATTAATTCATATAACAAATGACGTGCACTAGAAAATTATAGTGCATTCTGTTTAGAAAACAACTTGGCCCAGTGAAAAAAACTTATATCAGCCAACAAGGCCTTACAACAACTACAACACAGATTAATAGAACTGAAATATTTGAGTAAACTAAATCTTGCAATTAAAAAAGGATTAACATACGAATGGTCTTAAGACCCAAAAATCGAGGACTGTCATACTTACCACAAACATTTTTTATGCAAAATTATTCTTTAGTAGTTAATAATAAGGATAATGTAGTAATGACCTCTGTGAGCTGGTCGGCACATAAAAGATTTCGTCACCTGGAAATGGCAACAAAAAAATGAAATATGTATTATATATTTATTTGTATAGACATATAGAAAAACATATTCTTACCTTTTTAGCACATTTCCAACCAAATTGGAAGAAATGTGTATATTAGTTTCACTCTGTCTGTCCGTCTGTCCGTCCGTCCGTTTACACAAACTTCTACATCTATTAAGATAGAGTATTAAAATTTTGACCATAGAAAGATAGTAATAAAATAATAGGTCCAGTGGAACAAAATTTCCTTCTATCTCTTTTCCCCTCTGAGTTATTCCCCCGCCAAGTTCGAAAATTGCCCATATTGAACATCTAATAACTTTTAAACCAATAAAAATTTTTGAGGTCTGTAAAAGGCATAAGATAGTAAAATCTTTTATCTTAATTGTGAAATTAACAAATTTTTTAAAATTTAATTCTTTGATGTATAAAAATACCGTTATCTTCATACAACTTTTTTTAGTTTTTTTAACACCCTGTATTTCTCAAACTGCTTATTATGGAAGGCTGAAATTTATGTACCAAAGAGATATCTAAAAAATAACTAGAGTCTCTGAAGAAATTGTATCCGTATTTCCCCTCCTCTTTCCGTTGTGGCCCTTCGAAATTCAAAAAATTACATTTTTAATTTACTTGTATAATTATAACCGCGCAATATTTTTAAAAACAAATAATGAGAAAACTTTCGAGAATCATATTTCTTTAAAGTGCATTAATTAAAAAATTATATTCATTTGCCTCACACTTATAATTAATCAAAATGCATAATAATATAAAATTTTGCAAAAAACGAATATTTTGCATATTTTTAGGAGCTATATAAATAGTATACATATTGGTTATTATTTCATATCACATTATATTCAATTAAAAGCAAAATTACAGAAAACTTAAATGATACGTTTATATATATTTTGCTGGAATAATAACCTTGGAAGCAAAAAAAATTAATAAAATCGAACAGGGACACATTTTTTACCTATATTTACCATATCATTTTTTATCTGTCCTTTATATTGAAAATACTACTAAAAAATACTATACACGTATAGGAATTCCCATTGTTTTAGAATAGCTCATAGTTCTACATGAGGCGATTTTGAGGAAATGTGCTTTTGACAAACCCGGGGTTTGTTTATCGTATTTTTTTTTATTGTTATTAATTGTCCTTCAGTCCGTCCGCCAATTGGTATCCGCATCCAGAGCAAAATAAATAAACAGAAATGCCAATACTTGACATTGGTCAAGTTGCGACCATGTTTGTTTATTTTTTTTCTGTGACTGCGGATGTCAACTGACATGCCAGTCAAGTAAGTACAAAAAGCTTCCCCCCAAGGCAATACAATCGCGCCGGGGTGGGTTACGCCTAGAAAAAAAAATCGTACTGTTCGTGTCTGGCAACACCGAAAAAAAAATCCGCATTTGCAGTGGAACGGAACGTTCCAGAAGCGAAGAGAAAAGGTGGCGTGATTTTTTTTGCTTGGTTGTAGATGTGGATGGAAAATTTTTGGTTAGACAAGAGACAAGAAAAAGAAAAGGTCGGTTTTTGGATGTTGTAACGAGCAGACGTGCGGCTCATATAAAAAAAAATTAAATATAAATTTTCTCGTAGTTTTTTTTGTAACGCCGGAAATAATTAAAAATAGTAATATTATTGCGAAAAAGTTGGTGCCGGTATTAATTAAATCAATCCTAAATTGATAAATAAAAGAAGAAAAAAAAAATATTCCGGAAAAATAGTTATATATAAAAATTAATTTCGGTCGTGAGAATTACTTTTTTTTGGTTGCCGCCGTCCTAAATAAAAAGACGTTTTTATTTAATTGATTGCCAGATCCAGTGTCGCGTTTTGTTTTATTTTGGTCATAGGACGTATGCCCAAAAGGTATACCAGCATCTACTCAAGAAAGAGAACATCGGAAGTCATCATCGTCGAGGGAGCAACAGAATCCAGAAATCTCATTCAGGGGACGATTCCGGCTATCCCTCTGATCCAGCAACATCGTCGAAGAAGAAGAAAGAAGAAACAACAAAGATTAGCCTGGAAGAAAAAAATATACGATTGATGGTTTTAGACATATGTTAATATATATGTCAAGTCCGTGTATTAGGGTGATAGCTACATGCTAGGTCCGCTAAATAGAAAGTAAAATTACTTGGTCGAATAGCTGAAAGCAAAAAAAAAACAAAATGAAGAATTTTTTTTTAATTTTATATTTAAAATGGCCGCAGTTTATTTAAAAAAATTAAAATTGAGTTTTTATTGTAGTTACAGTAGTTTTGATTTATTATTTTGTAATTATTATTTTATGATTTTGTAGTTTGATTATTCTTTTTTTTGATTTTATTATTTTGGTTTGATTATCATTTTTTTTTGTTAATTTAAATTTTTATTTTGGTTATTATTTTTGGGTTTTCTTTTTTTTGATTTTCTTTCCTGATTTCAATTTTGAAAATTATAGGTATCGTACGTTCATCGGACTTTCCTCGACATGTCTGGCTGGTTCCGGAGAACTAAAAGGTACGTGGTAAATTAACTATTATTATAAAATTTTAAAAAGTATGTAAAACGGAAAAAAAATAACGAGGAAAAAGAAAACACTAAGTGCACGATCAAATTAGAGGAAAATATATTATATAAAAAAAATTATTGGAAGTAACGTAAAGCTAAATTTGGTTGGTCGAAAAATTGTTTAAATCTTTTTACATTGGCTGATTAACACTGAATAATAAAATAGAGGAAACAATTCATTTATTTTCGCAATAAAAATTTGTTGGTGTTATAATTTATTACATTAGTTATAAAGTTTTTTTTTGTAGATTTTTTTTTAGTGATGTGTGGCTAGTCCGCTATGGATTGAACTCGACACGGAGCATTTGCCCTTCTTCCTTCCTTTCGCTGACTTTGTTATGTTGCTGACGGGTGGATTGGTAAACCCACGCCTCACATGGCTGAGGACCTAGCCGGACACCAGGAGGAAAACCCCAATCCATCCGAGAATCCGGCGTCGATTATATAAAATTTTGGTCTTGTTTTTTTGTGTTCCGCACCCGTGGTCACCCAAGGCCAGGCGCCCACAATTTCGACGGGTTCTAAACAATCCTATTCCTCCGAAATATTTGCACGTAACCTGCAGAAGGGAACTTAAGAAAAAAAAAAATGAAATTAGAAATTTTTTTTTTGTTGACTGGCAATACCTAGGTGAATGCTAGCATTATAATTCCTATGGTGAGTTACAGGTGGTGTAGTTCCAAGTTATATTTTCTTTTCCTCTTAATTTCATTTCGTGGATGGATAAAAATGGCGCCGATGACAAATAGCCATTCCAATTATCCACTGGGGTTACACCGCAGATGAAAAAGTGTCCTTAATTCAAAATTTTGCATATAAGGATTCCATTGATTTGGCAATTCGTTTGTATTTGTCTGATCCAATATTCTTAGACTCTTATATGGTTGGTCTTCGTAAATATAAAGTTACTGAATCTGATAGAAATATAGAAGTGATAATTTTGAACAATGAAATCAGTAAATGATTGAAGATAACTACATATATCAGATCACCACTTTATAGTTCCACTGCTACATTTAAATTAGTGAATTCCAATTAATGGACTACATAAAAAATACAAAACTTGAACAATATAATATATGTACATATACAATAATTTTTTTTCCAGCTTGATATTTACAACTTAAGAATGACAAGCCAGAGCCAGAGCCAAGGCAGACATTTTTTCTCAGTTAGGTGAATTCCTTGATTTTGATGAACAAAATATTTCTATAGGTATTGTGATAGATGATATAAGTGTATCTACAATTATTATTAACTATTTTTAGACAACACACAAATTTGCAATGCAATGGAAAAATTAAGTAAGTTAAACTGTAACATAATACATATATTACATTTTATTTGAAAGTTTGTTTATAATTTTGTGAAATTAATTTTAATTTTGAAATATTTTTTAGTTTTGGAATAAAATTTTTTCATAAATAAAATTATAACTTTAAATTGCAAAAATTTTCTTCTATCTCTTTTCCCCTCTGAGTTACTCCCCCGCCAAGTTCGAAAATTGCCCATATTGAACATCTAATAACTTTTAAACCAATAAAAATTTTTGAGGTCTGTAAAAGCCATAAGATAGTAAAATCTTTTATCTTAATTGTGAAATTAACAAATTTTTTAAAATTTAATCCTTTGATGTATAAAAATACCGTTATCTTCATACAACTTTTTTTAGTTTTTTTAACACCCTGTATTTCTCAAACTGCTTATTATGGAAGGCTGAAATTTATGTACCAAAGAGATATCTAAAAAATAACTAGAGTCTCTGAAGAAATTGTATCCGTATTTCCCCTCCTCTTTCCGTTGTGGCCCTTCGAAATTCAAAAAATTACATTTTTAATTTACTTGTATAATTATAACCGCGCAATATTTTTAAAAACAAATAATGAGAAAACTTTCGAGAATCATATTTCTTTAAAGTGCATTAATTAAAAAATTATATTCATTTGCCTCACACTTATAATTAATCAAAATGCATAATAATATAAAATTTTGCAAAAAACGAATATTTTGCATATTTTTAGGAGCTATATAAATAGTATACATATTGGTTATTATTTCATATCACATTATATTCAATTAAAAGCAAAATTACAGAAAACTTAAATGATACGTTTATATATATTTTGCTGGAATAATAACCTTGGAAGCAAAAAAAATTAATAAAATCGAACAGGGACACATTTTTTACCTATATTTACCATATCATTTTTTATCTGTCCTTTATATTGAAAATACTACTAAAAAATACTATACACGTATAGGAATTCCCATTGTTTTAGAATAGCTCATAGTTCTACATGAGGCGATTTTGAGGAAATGTGCTTTTGACAAACCCGGGGTTTGTTTATCGTATTTTTTTTTATTGTTATTAATTGTCCTTCAGTCCGTCCGCCAATTGGTATCCGCATCCAGAGCAAAATAAATAAACAGAAATGCCAATACTTGACATTGGTCAAGTTGCGACCATGTTTGTTTATTTTTTTTCTGTGACTGCGGATGTCAACTGACATGCCAGTCAAGTAAGTACAAAAAGCTTCCCCCCAAGGCAATACAATCGCGCCGGGGTGGGTTACGCCTAGAAAAAAAAATCGTACTGTTCGTGTCTGGCAACACCGAAAAAAAAATCCGCATTTGCAGTGGAACGGAACGTTCCAGAAGCGAAGAGAAAAGGTGGCGTGATTTTTTTTGCTTGGTTGTAGATGTGGATGGAAAATTTTTGGTTAGACAAGAGACAAGAAAAAGAAAAGGTCGGTTTTTGGATGTTGTAACGAGCAGACGTGCGGCTCATATAAAAAAAAATTAAATATAAATTTTCTCGTAGTTTTTTTTGTAACGCCGGAAATAATTAAAAATAGTAATATTATTGCGAAAAAGTTGGTGCCGGTATTAATTAAATCAATCCTAAATTGATAAATAAAAGAAGAAAAAAAAAATATTCCGGAAAAATAGTTATACCGTATATAAAAATTAATTTCGGTCGTGAGAATTACTTTTTTTTGGTTGCCGCCGTCCTAAATAAAAAGACGTTTTTATTTAATTGATTGCCAGATCCAGTGTCGCGTTTTGTTTTATTTTGGTCATAGGACGTATGCCCAAAAGCTATACCAGCATCTACTCAAGAAAGAGAACATCGGAAGTCATCATCGTCGAGGGAGCAACAGAATCCAGAAATCTCATTCAGGGGACGATTCCGGCTATCCCTCTGATCCAGCAACATCGTCGAAGAAGAAGAAAGAAGAAACAACAAAGATTAGCCTGGAAGAAAAAAATATACGATTGATGGTTTTAGACATATGTTAATATATATGTCAAGTCCGTGTATTAGGGTGATAGCTACATGCTAGGTCCGCTAAATAGAAAGTAAAATTACTTGGTCGAATAGCTGAAAGCAAAAAAAAAACAAAATGAAGAATTTTTTTTTAATTTTATATTTAAAATGGCCGCAGTTTATTTAAAAAAATTAAAATTGAGTTTTTATTGTAGTTACAGTAGTTTTGATTTATTATTTTGTAATTATTATTTTATGATTTTGTAGTTTGATTATTCTTTTTTTTGATTTTATTATTTTGGTTTGATTATCATTTTTTTTTGTTAATTTAAATTTTTATTTTGGTTATTATTTTTGGGTTTTCTTTTTTTTGATTTTCTTTCCTGATTTCAATTTTGAAAATTATAGGTATCGTACGTTCATCGGACTTTCCTCGACATGTCTGGCTGGTTCCGGAGAACTAAAAGGTACGTGGTAAATTAACTATTATTATAAAATTTTAAAAAGTATGTAAAACGGAAAAAAATAACGAGGAAAAAGAAAACACTAAGTGCACGATCAAATTAGAGGAAAATATATTATATAAAAAAAATTATTGGAAGTAACGTAAAGCTAAATTTGGTTGGTCGAAAAATTGTTTAAATCTTTTTACATTGGCTGATTAACACTGAATAATAAAATAGAGGAAACAATTCATTTATTTTCGCAATAAAAATTTGTTGGTGTTATAATTTATTACATTAGTTATAAAGTTTTTTTTTGTAGATTTTTTTTAGTGATGTGTGGCTAGTCCGCTATGGATTGAACTCGACACGGAGCATTTTCCCTTCTTCCTTCCTTTCGCTGACTTTGTTATGTTGCTGACGGGTGGATTGGTAAACCCACGCCTCACATGGCTGAGGACCTAGCCGGACACCAGGAGGAAAACCCCAATCCATCCGAGAATCCGGCGTCGATTATATAAAATTTTGGTCTTGTTTTTTTGTGTTCCGCACCCGTGGTCACCCAAGGCCAGGCGCCCACAATTTCGACGGGTTCTAAACAATCCTATTCCTCCGAAATATTTGCACGTAACCTGCAGAAGGGAACTTAAGAGAAAAAAAAAATGAAATTAGAAATTTTTTTTTTGTTGACTGGCAATACCTAGGTGAATGCTAGCATTATAATTCCTATGGTGAGTTACAGGTGGCCTAGTTCCAAGTTATATTTTCTTTTCCTCTTAATTTCATTTCGTGGATGGATAAAAATGGCGCCGATGACAAATAGCCATTCCAATTATCCACTAGGGTTACACCGCAGATGAAAAAGTGTCCTTAATTCAAAATTTTGCATATAAGGATTCCATTGATTTGGCAATTCGTTTGTATTTGTCTGATCCAATATTCTTAGACTCTTATATGGTTGGTCTTCGTAAATATAAAGTTACTGAATCTGATAGAAATATAGAAGTGATAATTTTGAACAATGAAATCAGTAAATGATTGAAGATAACTACATATATCAGATCACCACTTTATAGTTCCACTGCTACATTTAAATTAGTGAATTCCAATTAATGGACTACATAAAAAATACAAAACTTGAACAATATAATATATGTACATATACAATAATTTTTTTTCCAGCTTGATATTTACAACTTAAGAATGACAAGCCAGAGCCAGAGCCAAGGCAGACATTTTTTCTCAGTTAGGTGAATTCCTTGATTTTGATGAACAAAATATTTCTATAGGTATTGTGATAGATGATATAAGTGTATCTACAATTATTATTAACTATTTTTAGACAACACACAAATTTGCAATGCAATGGAAAAATTAAGTAAGTTAAACTGTAACATAATAC
This sequence comes from Empis stercorea, assembly GCA_949752835.1. NCBI lineage: Eukaryota > Metazoa > Arthropoda > Insecta > Diptera > Empididae > Empis > Empis stercorea. Next base: position 72,213,226 of record OX457085.1, on the reverse strand, counting down.
ATATATTACATTTTATTTGAAAGTTTGTTTATAATTTTGTGAAATTAATTTTAATTTTGAAATATTTTTTAGTTTTGGAATAAAATTTTTTCATAAATAAAATTATAACTTTAAATTGCAAAAATTTTCTTCTATCTCTTTTCCCCTCTGAGTTACTCCCCCGCCAAGTTCGAAAATTGCCCATATTGAACATCTAATAACTTTTAAACCAATAAAAATTTTTGAGGTCTGTAAAAGCCATAAGATAGTAAAATCTTTTATCTTAATTGTGAAATTAACAAATTTTTTAAAATTTAATCCTTTGATGTATAAAAATACCGTTATCTTCATACAACTTTTTTTAGTTTTTTTAACACCCTGTATTTCTCAAACTGCTTATTATGGAAGGCTGAAATTTATGTACCAAAGAGATATCTAAAAAATAACTAGAGTCTCTGAAGAAATTGTATCCGTATTTCCCCTCCTCTTTCCGTTGTGGCCCTTCGAAATTCAAAAAATTACATTTTTAATTTACTTGTATAATTATAACCGCGCAATATTTTTAAAAACAAATAATGAGAAAACTTTCGAGAATCATATTTCTTTAAAGTGCATTAATTAAAAAATTATATTCATTTGCCTCACACTTATAATTAATCAAAATGCATAATAATATAAAATTTTGCAAAAAACGAATATTTTGCATATTTTTAGGAGCTATATAAATAGTATACATATTGGTTATTATTTCATATCACATTATATTCAATTAAAAGCAAAATTACAGAAAACTTAAATGATACGTTTATATATATTTTGCTGGAATAATAACCTTGGAAGCAAAAAAAATTAATAAAATCGAACAGGGACACATTTTTTACCTATATTTACCATATCATTTTTTATCTGTCCTTTATATTGAAAATACTACTAAAAAATACTATACACGTATAGGAATTCCCATTGTTTTAGAATAGCTCATAGTTCTACATGAGGCGATTTTGAGGAAATGTGCTTTTGACAAACCCGGGGTTTGTTTATCGTATTTTTTTTTATTGTTATTAATTGTCCTTCAGTCCGTCCGCCAATTGGTATCCGCATCCAGAGCAAAATAAATAAACAGAAATGCCAATACTTGACATTGGTCAAGTTGCGACCATGTTTGTTTATTTTTTTTCTGTGACTGCGGATGTCAACTGACATGCCAGTCAAGTAAGTACAAAAAGCTTCCCCCCAAGGCAATACAATCGCGCCGGGGTGGGTTACGCCTAGAAAAAAAAATCGTACTGTTCGTGTCTGGCAACACCGAAAAAAAAATCCGCATTTGCAGTGGAACGGAACGTTCCAGAAGCGAAGAGAAAAGGTGGCGTGATTTTTTTTGCTTGGTTGTAGATGTGGATGGAAAATTTTTGGTTAGACAAGAGACAAGAAAAAGAAAAGGTCGGTTTTTGGATGTTGTAACGAGCAGACGTGCGGCTCATATAAAAAAAAATTAAATATAAATTTTCTCGTAGTTTTTTTTGTAACGCCGGAAATAATTAAAAATAGTAATATTATTGCGAAAAAGTTGGTGCCGGTATTAATTAAATCAATCCTAAATTGATAAATAAAAGAAGAAAAAAAAAATATTCCGGAAAAATAGTTATATATAAAAATTAATTTCGGTCGTGAGAATTACTTTTTTTTGGTTGCCGCCGTCCTAAATAAAAAGACGTTTTTATTTAATTGATTGCCAGATCCAGTGTCGCGTTTTGTTTTATTTTGGTCATAGGACGTATGCCCAAAAGCTATACCAGCATCTACTCAAGAAAGAGAACATCGGAAGTCATCATCGTCGAGGGAGCAACAGAATCCAGAAATCTCATTCAGGGGACGATTCCGGCTATCCCTCTGATCCAGCAACATCGTCGAAGAAGAAGAAAGAAGAAACAACAAAGATTAGCCTGGAAGAAAAAAATATACGATTGATGGTTTTAGACATATGTTAATATATATGTCAAGTCCGTGTATTAGGGTGATAGCTACATGCTAGGTCCGCTAAATAGAAAGTAAAATTACTTGGTCGAATAGCTGAAAGCAAAAAAAAAACAAAATGAAGAATTTTTTTTTAATTTTATATTTAAAATGGCCGCAGTTTATTTAAAAAAATTAAAATTGAGTTTTTATTGTAGTTACAGTAGTTTTGATTTATTATTTTGTAATTATTATTTTATGATTTTGTAGTTTGATTATTCTTTTTTTTGATTTTATTATTTTGGTTTGATTATCATTTTTTTTTGTTAATTTAAATTTTTATTTTGGTTATTATTTTTGGGTTTTCTTTTTTTTGATTTTCTTTCCTGATTTCAATTTTGAAAATTATAGGTATCGTACGTTCATCGGACTTTCCTCGACATGTCTGGCTGGTTCCGGAGAACTAAAAGGTACGTGGTAAATTAACTATTATTATAAAATTTTAAAAAGTATGTAAAACGGAAAAAAATAACGAGGAAAAAGAAAACACTAAGTGCACGATCAAATTAGAGGAAAATATATTATATAAAAAAAATTATTGGAAGTAACGTAAAGCTAAATTTGGTTGGTCGAAAAATTGTTTAAATCTTTTTACATTGGCTGATTAACACTGAATAATAAAATAGAGGAAACAATTCATTTATTTTCGCAATAAAAATTTGTTGGTGTTATAATTTATTACATTAGTTATAAAGTTTTTTTTTGTAGATTTTTTTTAGTGATGTGTGGCTAGTCCGCTATGGATTGAACTCGACACGGAGCATTTTCCCTTCTTCCTTCCTTTCGCTGACTTTGTTATGTTGCTGACGGGTGGATTGGTAAACCCACGCCTCACATGGCTGAGGACCTAGCCGGACACCAGGAGGAAAACCCCAATCCATCCGAGAATCCGGCGTCGATTATATAAAATTTTGGTCTTGTTTTTTTGTGTTCCGCACCCGTGGTCACCCAAGGCCAGGCGCCCACAATTTCGACGGGTTCTAAACAATCCTATTCCTCCGAAATATTTGCACGTAACCTGCAGAAGGGAACTTAAGAGAAAAAAAAAATGAAATTAGAAATTTTTTTTTTGTTGACTGGCAATACCTAGGTGAATGCTAGCATTATAATTCCTATGGTGAGTTACAGGTGGCCTAGTTCCAAGTTATATTTTCTTTTCCTCTTAATTTCATTTCGTGGATGGATAAAAATGGCGCCGATGACAAATAGCCATTCCAATTATCCACTAGGGTTACACCGCAGATGAAAAAGTGTCCTTAATTCAAAATTTTGCATATAAGGATTCCATTGATTTGGCAATTCGTTTGTATTTGTCTGATCCAATATTCTTAGACTCTTATATGGTTGGTCTTCGTAAATATAAAGTTACTGAATCTGATAGAAATATAGAAGTGATAATTTTGAACAATGAAATCAGTAAATGATTGAAGATAACTACATATATCAGATCACCACTTTATAGTTCCACTGCTACATTTAAATTAGTGAATTCCAATTAATGGACTACATAAAAAATACAAAACTTGAACAATATAATATATGTACATATACAATAATTTTTTTTCCAGCTTGATATTTACAACTTAAGAATGACAAGCCAGAGCCAGAGCCAAGGCAGACATTTTTTCTCAGTTAGATGAATTCCTTGATTTTGATGAACAAAATATTTCTATAGGTATTGTGATAGATGATATAAGTGTATCTACAATTATTATTAACTATTTTTAGACAACAAACAAATTTGCAATGCAATGGAAAAATTAAGTAAGTTAAACTGTAACATAATACATATATTACATTTTATTTGAAAGTTTGTTTATAATTTTGTAAAATTAATTTTAATTTTGAAATATTTTTTAGTTTTAGAATAAAATTTTTTCATAAATAAAATTATAACGTTAAATTGCAAAGTCTTAAATTATTTTTTTTATAATTTATAATTTAACTTATACCACTTTCTGAATATGGCTCATATAAATATTTTCTATTTCAAATAATTTACAAAAGTAAAACATAATATTCTTCAATCCTATTACAGTTTTTATTTATCACAAACTATTTCCGGATATTTTGCGGTATAACCAGATAAAAATGGAGCAAGAGTTTCAACAACTAAAAGAATATATTCAGTAGATGGTATAAACATTAAATTATAATAATAACGAAAACGAATCAGAAGAACTGTTAACTGTAAAAAAACAAGTTACTTTAATTCTCTCACTTTTAAATGCGAGTTAAATTTGGGTTTAGAAAAACTTTGGTAAGTATAATCAGAAATGTCTGCGATAAAATATAGGCACATAGATTAATCGAACCTTTTATTTTAGATAAAAAATATTTCATCAGTTGGGGGATCCAACATTGGACATGCTGTTCGAAAGGTATCAAATAAGCTATTTCAAAAAGATAGAAAAGTTCATGGAAAAATAATAAAATATAATTGGGTGATTCTATACGAACAGAGAATACAGAGTACGAAAAGATATTTCGATGAGGATATTTCTGTGGATGCTCTTACATTTTCTTTTCAGAGGTAAGGAGAAAAATCTAAAAATGCAGATAGAACAAAAAGTGTCCATTTGTATTGTAGAGATGTTACAAATAGTTCATTTTTTGTCCGAAGGCAATTTTTTTTCTTCTAAATTTTAAAAATGTTAAGAATATCTTACGAAGGCTGAATTTTTTTTGTTGTTATGTAAAAAAAATTTTTGTCAGAAAACTTTTAATATGAAAATATAATACGAAAATATAAACAAAATAATAACAAAAATGTTTTTATACATTTATTGACAATATTATTTATTTATTTATTTACCAAGAACAGTACATTTCATTACATTACATTTTTATATCATAGTTACTAAGTATATATTGCATTTATTATATTGTTTGTTTATTTATTTATTTAATTAATTACACACTTAGATCCAAATAAGCAACATGAATTAATTTAAATTAATTGTAGTAGTTTTCATATATAAAATAGCATAAAAATGAATTTACAATAACAGTGATAATAAATTATTCTATAATTATAAGTAATAATAAATAAATATATAAGATACTATATGTCAGTGGTGCCCACTATTGTTTTCAACAGATCTACTTTTTAAATGTAAAAGTGATGGCGATCTACCGAAATAAAACCAACACTAGACTTAAACCAAAAATAAAATCATTTTAATTTCTTTTTCTTATTTTAATTATAAAATAGCAAAAAAAAAACAGCCATTACGTATTTTTATGTTATTTTGAAAATCCTGCTGCGTTTGATGTTCTGCATTGTATTCCACCTACAATTTTGTTATAGTTTGGGCTATATGTACTAAGACAATTTCTTAAACCGGCGTCCAAGTGTTCATCCGTTAAGTTATTGCGATATTTGGATTTGATTATTTTCACTTGCGGAAATGCTGATTCACATACAAAAGTTGATCCAAAACATGCTTGCAATTTTTCAGAAGATTTTCGCAAGGATGGATACTGTTCTGCCGACACATATTTCCAAATACTTTCCTCATATGGTCTTGATTTTATAAGAACATCGTTTTGTAATTGAATTATGTCCGTTTCCAGTTTTTCAATATCCATTTCAAATAGCAATGAAAGTTTTTCTGCAGTTGCTTCAACCTGAATGTCTGTAGTAAATGAATATGTCATAAATAAAATCACTCCTTCAAGTTTTTTAAAATCTTGAAAACGTCTATCAAACTCTGTATTAATGTTTTTTATTTCAGTTATATATCTGTTTGGATCGTAACTTGTGGAAGGACAACTGTTTAGTTGTGCCATCAAATTTGGAAAATGAGTCAAGTTTTTTTTTTTTCAAGTTAATCTACTAGGAGTGTCAGCTTCTGTTTAAATCCATTTACGGAACTTATCATTTGAAATATCAATTTATCCTTGCCTTGCAAATTCAAGGTTTAAATCGTTAAGTTGTGATGTCTGCTAAAAAAGCTAAATCTAATAACCAAATTTCATCCCCCAATTGCTCGTATTCTTCAACTCTAGAAGTTAGAAATACCGTAATCTCAAGTCCCTGAATCGTTGAAGAAATTTGCCTCTGCTTAACCACTTGACAGCCGTGGGCATAAGTAATTCAGTATGTCCATCGTGATCACTTTCTTCTACTTGTAGTTTAAAAAGTCTCCGTTGCAAACTTCTTGCTCGAATTGAGTTTGCAATTTTAAAAGTTGTGGTCATAATATCAGTCATATTAAGGACTTTAGCACATTATGCCTGTTGATGAATGATGCAATGGTATGACAAGAAATCAGGAAAATCATTAATGATGATTTTAAAATAATAATTAAAAAAATAATTCAAAAATAATTCAAGTAATTCAATGATTTATTTTTTTTAATTCAAAAATAATTCAAGTAATTCAATGAATTATTTTTTTTCATTCAAGAATAATTCAAGTAATTCAATATTCAATGAATTATGTACTGCTAGTGCTTGGTAAAATATAACTATACATTGTTATTTTAACGCAAATAATTTATTGATATTGCTATTAATATTTATAATTGTATATTATAATTATAATTATAATATAATTAAATTGTATAATTTATATTATACGGAATGAATTTGGTGAAATAAATTTCATAAAATACATAATTCTATTTATCGATTTTCATTGAAAATCATTATTTATTTTTAATAATACTAATTTCTCAAAATTCTCATCTGACAATAATCCGCGTCTAGGACTATTTACCATTCCAGTATATGAAAAAAGCCGTTCTACCGCTCCCGATGATGGTAGTGGAGTATTAGTTTTTAAAAATCCTTTTTTTATTAATGGGTAATCTTCCAGCATGCCTATATTCCTTCTCAAATCTGCTATATATAAACTATATTCTGTTTGGACAGTCCCACAATAAGTTTCTTCATTATTACTGATATTAGTAGTACCTGAAATTAATGTTGTAATTTGTATTACTTTTATTGACATTATAAAGAAAATAATATTTCTATACTTTCCAAAGAAAAATCAAAAAACTCATCCACTTGCACAACACCATTATTTTTATGTGGTAATATTTGGGGATTTTCTCTGTAGATATTCTGTAAACAATCTATTACAATATTAGCAATATCCACCAACCTAAAGAAATCGTTAATTAAATTTAAACCTACGCATATAATAAACATTATTGCAAACCTTGTATTATCAGAATCATTTAGCGCATTCAGCCAACTTAATTTAACAGAAGGATGCAATACTGATGCTATTATAGCATCATTTATCGACGGTGACAAATTAAAATGATTATGAAATCGATCCCGTAATCGTTCTTCAATATCCTTAGCTTCGTTTTCCAAAATTTCAATTTGTTTAGATATAACCATTTTCCTAATTTTGGTACGTATTGTTGCTAAGGTAGGTAATAAATATCCGTAAAATATGCAATTATCTCCTTGAAGAAAATCAATTGCCTTTGCAATTGGTTCAAATAAAGTTTTATATTCAAGAAGATATCTTAAATCATGTTCTGTGAATTTTGCAATGCTTAGAGCATCACATAATTCAATTTTTTTTATTTTTTTGATAATAAATGTTCAATTGCATCATAAAGGGAATTCGATCTAGTCGCTATTGGATATTTTAGTTGAACACCTATTATGGATTTTATGATTTCCGAACTTTTTGGTCGGTTATTTTTTATCCAGATTGCGTTACATTTGGCTAATACCTTAAAAATATACAATTTAAAAATAATTAGTAATAAAAAAAGTAGTATTACAAATAAGTATTTATGTATATATTAATAATAAAACTTACATTAATGCAAACTTTATTTTTTTTAATTATTTTTAGAAAATCTGTTGATGCTAATAAATTTAACGTATGACTAGAGCATCTAATATGTTTAGACAAAAAACTATACAAATTTTCATTTCCTGATGTTGTGCCTGCATCATCTATATCATCTACATCTACCTCTTCATCGCATTCAAAAAGTGTTATATCACTTATGCCAAATTCTTTGAATGCCTTGATGAAATTTGATGCGTTGTCCGTGGTTGTCGCGATAATTTTATTTGCATTTAAATTAAATTTATCATTAATTTCAAAAATCATATTTGAAATTCTGTCGTGGGTATGTGCGCCGAAAAATATTTTACAAGATAGTGCCATTGACACCCTTTTATAGTCATCAGTTATGTAATGGCAAGTATATCCTACATATATAAAATTAAAAAAAAATAATATAAGTATAAAATATAAAAGTACTATATGCAATAATATATATGCAATTTTACCTAAAAAGCTTCTATGCTTAGTACTCCATATATCGGCAGTGGTACATACATATGATTGGTTTGATACAATTTGTATAATTTTTTTCACCATTTTATCATAACTTTCCGTAATTTTGTTCGTTGCTGTTTGTCGACATATAACTTTTATGTAGGATGTAGCAAAAATTATTAAATTTAAAAAGCTTTTGCTTTCTATAATATGTATTGGTAACATATTTTCCGATAGAAAATTTACCAACACTTTATCAAAGGTATTTTTATTTAATTGTTTCTCATTTTGAAAATTTTTTTTTTAATGTTACGTATTCTTTATACACATCAGAATGACGTTTCAGGTGGGTTATTAAATTTGATGTTACCTGTGTAGAACTTTTTATATATTTTTTGCAAACCCTACATTCAGCTTTAATTCCAAACCTTTTTCTTTGAAAATTAGTGCTGCTTAACTAAAAAAAGTAAATGTTTTGTAATAAATTGTTTATATTTATTGAAGTATATGTAGAGATAAAAAATTATCAAAATCATTTTATTTTTTTGTAGTATAAATAATTTTAATATTTTCATTATTTTTTTTTTATACCATTTCTGCTTTAGTGAAATATTTTTCAAATAATATATTATCTGATTTTCTTGGTTCCTCTGCTGTAGATGTTGAGTCAACATCTGTGAACATTGTTGATGATGATTCTAAGACACCTAACGTGTAATGTGGATCCTTAACAGAATCATCAGAATCAAAATCAAAATTATCGGGCTTATCACACATTTTAATTTTTTTTTTATATAAATGTAAATGTAAATGTTTTATTATATAATGTTATGTTATTTATATAACTAAATAATATTTATTTCAAAATAAAATTTCGTGCCACAAAAAATCACAAAGTAAATATACCAGAAATATCACTTTTCACAAAGTAGTAATTAATATCACTTTTCACGAATTACTAATTAATTTTCAAAAATTATTTCAAGTTATTTTTCCAGAAAAACAATTTACTTTAATATATATATCCAAAAAACATTAGTACAATATGTTCTGTAAGCTAAATTAAAATTAGTAATACACGATTTTGCCGGATGCAAAATTAAGTCAATGCATTTGAGAATACAATAGAAAAATCGAATGACCCACTGTATTTGAGAATACAATAGAAAAATCGAATGACCCACTGTATTTGAGAATACAATAGAAAAATCGAATGACCCATAATAAATATGCACGTGTTTGTGTTTTTGCGATTATAATTAAATTTTAATTTGTACGACAAATCAAAATTTTATTATAATCGCATAAAAAATTTGTAAGATCTGCATTCAACACTGCAAAAAAAATTAAAAAATAATGGATACAGAAGAACATTTGTACTATTCGGACAGTGATGAAACTTATTGTTCAGAAGCTGAAAATTGTAAAGGTAAAAATACAGAAATTAATTAAGCATATTTGAATTTGACATAGAAAAATATGCACAATTTTATTTACAGAAGTAAGTACTGAGGATTCCGATTCAGACAGTGATATTATATTTGTTCCTAACAAAGATACAGAAATTATATCAATATCCGATACTGATGAAGATACCGAAGCCCTTTTTCAAAAAATGTAAAATTTTGCTTAAGTTTTTATACAAGTGATAACAAAATTTATACAAATTTCTAAATTAATAACAATAAAGATCTTAAATTAATAGCAATATCAATAAATTATTTGCGTTAAAATAACAATGTATTTATATTTTACCATGCACTAGCAGTACATAATTCATTGAATATTGAATTACTTGAATTATTGTTGAATTAAAAAAAATAATTCATTGAATTACTTGAATTATTTTTGAATTTAAAAAAATAATTCATTGAATTACTTGAATTATTATTGAATTATTTTTATTTTTGAATTAAAAAAAATAATTGAGCTAAGCTCGACAAAGATTAATAAAACCGTTATTACGGCCTATAATTGCGGGAGCTCCATCTGACGTTATTGACACTAATTTAAAAAGAGGTATTTGAATGCTATTCAAGAATGTCTTAAAACTGGAAAAAATGTCTTCTCTTCGGGTTTTTCCTTTCAGAGGAATAATTGTTAATAATTCCTCTTTGGTTGAAAAATCTATAAAAAATCATTCTGATGAATATGATTAGTTGTGATATATCAACTACATCAGTGGATTCATCTACTTGTGAAGAGAAGGCAGAAAAATCTTCAAGGCCCTTTTTTAATCTAAGCTTATTTCCTCTACTAGCCATGTAATACTGTTTCGAGATAACTGCATGTCATTAATAGCAGAAATAATTTCCGATTTATTGTCAAAACCACTAAACAAGGAATCGGCCGCCTCCAGAAATGCGTTTTTAAAAATTACACCAAAGGATTTTTTGCTTTTAGATAGAATATGGCTCACTCGGAGAGATTGAATTGTAGCTGCTTTTGATTTTAATGTCTGCATCGTAAAAATTGACTGCTGTGCTGCATGACCTGTTTTTAATTCAATGATTTTTATTTTTCGTAACTCACTATTTTGTAGATAGTCAATTTCAGGCGATAGCAATGTATGCATGTATTAATATATAATAAAATTAAAATGCTGCCTTCGATTCGCAAAACTAATTTAAAATAAGAAATAAAAGGTATTTCCCTTCCCGCCTAGAAATATCTTTTTGTTTATTTGATGATAACAGTATAGTAGGCTTTGAATTTTTAAATATATTTAAAAAAAAAACGACATATTCATATTCGATTTAATATTTTAGAAATTAAATAGCAAATACGAAATGAAAATACTTTAGATTGTTTTTTTTTTAATTTTAAAATGTGGTTTTATTTCTTCCATCATAGGTCTTACAAATTTGTGTTATTTTTAAACCAAATGAAAATACCATTATTTTATTGTCAAATTTCAGATAGGAAGGTATTACTTTTGTCTTAAGACGTTTGGAAAAATTAGTTGCTTCATATTGTTGAACAGGAGATAAACTTTTTTGCGGTATAACCAGATAAAAATGGAGCAAAAGTTTAAACAACTAAACGAATATATTCAGTAGATGGTATAAACATTAAATTATAATAATAAAGAAAACGAATCAGAAGAACAGTTAACTGTAAAAAAACAAGTTACTTTAATTCTCTCACTTTTAAATGCGAGTTAGATTTGTGTTTAGAAAAACTTTGGTAATTATAATCAGAAATGTCTGCGATAAAATATAGGCACATAGATTAATCGAACCTTTTATTTTAGATAAAAAATATTTCATCAGTTGGGGGATCCAACATTGGACATGCTGTTCGAAAGGTATCCAATAAGCTATTTCAAAAAGATAGAAAAGTTCATGGAAAAATAATAAAATATAATTGGGTGATTCTATACGAACAGAGAATACAGAGTACGAAAAGATATTTCGATGAGGATATTGCTGTGGATGCTCTTACATTTTCTTTTCAGAGGTAAGGAGAAAAATCTAAAAATGCAGATAGAACAAAAAGTGTCCATTTGTATTGTAGAGATGTTACAAATAGTTCATTTTTTGTCCGAATACAATTTTTTTTCTTCTAAATTTTAAAAATGTTAAGAATATCTTACGAAGGCTGAATTTTTTTTGTTGTTATGTAAAAAAAATTTTTGTCAGTTAACTTTTAATATGAAAATATAATACGAAAATATATACACAAAATAATAACAAAAATGTTTTTATTTATTTATTGACAATATTATTTATTTATTTATTTACCAAGAACAGTACATTTCATTACATTACATTTTTATATCATAGTTACTAAGTATATATTACATTTATTATATTGTTTGTTTATTTATTCATTTAATTAATTACACACTTAGATCCAAATAAGGAACATGAATTAATTTAAATTAATTGTAGTAGTTTTCATATATAAAATAGCATAAAAATGAATTTACAATAACAGTGATAATAAATTATTCTATAATTATAAGTAATAATAAATAAATATATATGTCAGTGGTGCCCACTATTTTTTTCAACAGATCTACTTTTTAAATGTAAAAGTGATGGCGATCTACCGAAATAAAACCAACACTAGACTTAAACCAAAAATAAAAACATTTTTATTTCTTTTTCTTGTTTTAATTATAAAATAGCAAAAAAAAACAGCCATTACGTATTTTTATGTTATTTTGAAAATCCTGCTGCGTTTGATGTTCTGCATTGTATTCCATCTACAATTTTGTTATAGTTTGGGCTATATGTACTAAGACAATTTGTTAAACAGGCGTCCAAGTGTTCATCCGTTAAGTTATTGCGATATTTGGATTTGATTATTTTCAATTGCGAAAATGCTGCTTCACATAAAAAAGTGGATCCAAAACATGCTTGCAATTTTTCAGAAGATTTTCGCAAGGATGGATACTTTTCTGCCGACACATATTTCCAAATACTTTCCTCATATGCTCTTGATTTTATAAGAACATCGTTTTGTAATTGAATTATCTCTGTTTCCAGTTTTTCAATATGCATTTCAAATAGCAATGAAAGTTTTTCTGCAGTTGCTTCAACCTGAATGTCTGTAGTAAATGAATATGTCATAAATAAAATCAGTTTTTTGAAATCTTGAAAACGTCTATCAAACTCTTTATTAATGTTTTTTATTTCAGTTATATATCTGTTTGGATCGTAACTTGTGGAAGGAGAACTGTTTAGTTGTGCCATCAAATTTGGAAAATGAGTCAAGTTTTTTTTTTCAAGTTAATCTACTAGGAGTGTCAGCTTCTGTTTAAATGCATTTACGGAACTTATCATTTGAAATATTAATTTATCCTTGCCTTGCAAATTCAAGGTTTAAATCGTTAAGTTGTGATGTCTGCTAAAAAAGCTAAATCTAATAACCAAATTTCATCCCCCAATTGCTCGTATTCTTCAACTCGAGAAGTTAGAAATACCGTAATCTCAAGTCCCTGAATCGTTGAAGAAATTTGCCTCTGCTTAACCACTTGACAGCCGTGGGCATAAGTAATTCAGTATGTCCATCGTGATCACTTTCTTCTACTTGTAGTTTAAAAAGTCTCCGTTGCAAACTTCTTGCTCGAATTGAGTTTGCAATTTTAAAAGTTGTGGTCATAATATCAGTCATATTAAGGACTTTAGCACATAATGCCTGCTGATGAATGATGCAATGGTATGACAAGAAATCAGGAAAATCATCATCAGCTCGACAAAGATTAATAAAACCGTTATTACGGCCTATAATTGCGGGAGCTCCATCTGACGTTATTGACACTAATTTAAGAAGAGGTATTTGAATGCTATTCAAGAATGTCTTAAAACTGGAAAAAATGTCCTCTCTTCGGGTTTTTCCTTTCAGAGGAATAATTGTTAATAATTCCTCATTGGTTGAAAAATCTATAAAAATCATTCTGATGAATATGATTAGTTGTGATATATCAACTACTTCAGTGGATTCATCTACTTGTGAAGAGAAAGCAGAATAATCTTCAAGGCCCTTTTTTAATCTAAGCTAATTTCCTCTAATAGCCATGTAATACTGTTTCGAGATAACTGCATGTCATTAATAGCAGAAATAATTTCCGATTTATTGTCAAAATCACTAAATAAGGAATCGGCCGCCTCCAGAAATGCGTTTTTAAAAATTACACCAAAGGATTTTTTGCTTTTAGATAGAATATGGCTCACTCGGAGAGATTGAATTGTAGCTGCTTTTGATTTTAATGTCTGCATCGTAAAAATTGACTGCTGTGCTGCATGACCTGTTTTTAATTCAATGATTTTTATTTTTCGTAACTCACTATTTTATAGATAGTCAATTTCAGGCGATAGCAATGTATGCATGTATTAATATATAATAAAATTAAAATGCTGCCTTCGATTCGCAAAACTAATTTAAAATAAGAAATAAAAGGTATTTCCCTTCCCGCCTAGAAATATCTTTTTGTTTATTTGATGATAACAGTATAGTAGGCTTTGAATTTTTAAATATATTTAAAAAAAAAACGACATATTCATATTCGATTTTATATTTTAGAAATTAAATAGCAAATACGAAATGAAAATACTTTAGATTGTTTTTTTTTTAATTTTAAAATGTGGTTTTATTTCTTCCATCATAGGTCTTACAAATTTGTGTTATTTTTAAACCAAATGAAAATACCATTATTTTATTGTCAAATTTCAGATAGGAAGGTATTACTTTTGTCTTAAGACGTTTGGAAAAATTAGTTGCTTCATATTGTTGAACAGGAGATAAACTTTTTTGCGGTATAACCAGATAAAAATGGAGCAAAAGTTTAAACAACTAAACGAATATATTCAGTAGATGGTATAAACATTAAATTATAATAATAAAGAAAACGAATCAGAAGAACAGTTAACTGTAAAAAAACAAGTTACTTTAATTCTCTCACTTTTAAATGCGAGTTAGATTTATGTTTAGAAAAACTTTGGTAATTATAATCAGAAATGTCTGCGATAAAATATAGGCACATAGATTAATCGAACCTTTTATTTTAGATAAAAAATATTTCATCAGTTGGGGGATCCAACATTGGACATGCTGTTCGAAAGGTATCCAATAAGCTATTTCAAAAAGATAGAAAAGTTCATGGAAAAATAATAAAATATAATTGGGTGATTCTATACGAACAGAGAATACAGAGTACGAAAAGATATTTCGATGAGGATATTGCTGTGGATGCTCTTACATTTTCTTTTCAGAGGTAAGGAGAAAAATCTAAAAATGCAGATAGAACAAAAAGTGTCCATTTGTATTGTAGAGATGTTACAAATAGTTCATTTTTTGTCCGAATACAATTTTTTTTCTTCTAAATTTTAAAAATGTTAAGAATATCTTACGAAGGCTGAATTTTTTTTGTTGTTATGTAAAAAAAATTTTTGTCAGTTAACTTTTAATATGAAAATATAATACGAAAATATATACACAAAATAATAACAAAAATGTTTTTATTTATTTATTGACAATATTATTTATTTATTTATTTACCAAGAACAGTACATTTCATTACATTACATTTTTATATCATAGTTACTAAGTATATATTACATTTATTATATTGTTTGTTTATTTATTCATTTAATTAATTACACACTTAGATCCAAATAAGGAACATGAATTAATTTAAATTAATTGTAGTAGTTTTCATATATAAAATAGCATAAAAATGAATTTACAATAACAGTGATAATAAATTATTCTATAATTATAAGTAATAATAAATAAATATATATGTCAGTGGTGCCCACTATTTTTTTCAACAGATCTACTTTTTAAATGTAAAAGTGATGGCGATCTACCGAAATAAAACCAACACTAGACTTAAACCAAAAATAAAAACATTTTTATTTCTTTTTCTTGTTTTAATTATAAAATAGCAAAAAAAAACAGCCATTACGTATTTTTATGTTATTTTGAAAATCCTGCTGCGTTTGATGTTCTGCATTGTATTCCATCTACAATTTTGTTATAGTTTGGGCTATATGTACTAAGACAATTTGTTAAACAGGCGTCCAAGTGTTCATCCGTTAAGTTATTGCGATATTTGGATTTGATTATTTTCAATTGCGAAAATGGTGCTTCACATAAAAAAGTGGATCCAAAACATGCTTGCAATTTTTCAGAAGATTTTCGCAAGGATGGATACTTTTCTGCCGACACATATTTCCAAATACTTTCCTCATATGCTCTTGATTTTATAAGAACATCGTTTTGTAATTGAATTATCTCTGTTTCCAGTTTTTCAATATGCATTTCAAATAGCAATGAAAGTTTTTCTGCAGTTGCTTCAACCTGAATGTCTGTAGTAAATGAATATGTCATAAATAAAATCAGTTTTTTGAAATCTTGAAAACGTCTATCAAACTCTTTATTAATGTTTTTTATTTCAGTTATATATCTGTTTGGATCGTAACTTGTGGAAGGAGAACTGTTTAGTTGTGCCATCAAATTTGGAAAATGAGTCAAGTTTTTTTTTTCAAGTTAATCTACTAGGAGTGTCAGCTTCTGTTTAAATGCATTTACGGAACTTATCATTTGAAATATTAATTTATCCTTGCCTTGCAAATTCAAGGTTTAAATCGTTAAGTTGTGATGTCTGCTAAAAAAGCTAAATCTAATAACCAAATTTCATCCCCCAATTGCTCGTATTCTTCAACTCGAGAAGTTAGAAATACCGTAATCTCAAGTCCCTGAATCGTTGAAGAAATTTGCCTCTGCTTAACCACTTGACAGCCGTGGGCATAAGTAATTCAGTATGTCCATCGTGATCACTTTCTTCTACTTGTAGTTTAAAAAGTCTCCGTTGCAAACTTCTTGCTCGAATTGAGTTTGCAATTTTAAAAGTTGTGGTCATAATATCAGTCATATTAAGGACTTTAGCACATAATGCCTGCTGATGAATGATGCAATGGTATGACAAGAAATCAGGAAAATCATCATCAGCTCGACAAAGATTAATAAAACCGTTATTACGGCCTATAATTGCGGGAGCTCCATCTGACGTTATTGACACTAATTTAAGAAGAGGTATTTGAATGCTATTCAAGAATGTCTTAAAACTGGAAAAAATGTCCTCTCTTCGGGTTTTTCCTTTCAGAGGAATAATTGTTAATAATTCCTCATTGGTTGAAAAATCTATAAAAATCATTCTGATGAATATGATTAGTTGTGATATATCAACTACTTCAGTGGATTCATCTACTTGTGAAGAGAAAGCAGAATAATCTTCAAGGCCCTTTTTTAATCTAAGCTAATTTCCTCTAATAGCCATGTAATACTGTTTCGAGATAACTGCATGTCATTAATAGCAGAAATAATTTCCGATTTATTGTCAAAATCACTAAATAAGGAATCGGCCGCCTCCAGAAATGCGTTTTTAAAAATTACACCAAAGGATTTTTTGCTTTTAGATAGAATATGGCTCACTCGGAGAGATTGAATTGTAGCTGCTTTTGATTTTAATGTCTGCATCGTAAAAATTGACTGCTGTGCTGCATGACCTGTTTTTAATTCAATGATTTTTATTTTTCGTAACTCACTATTTTATAGATAGTCAATTTCAGGCGATAGCAATGTATGCATGTATTAATATATAATAAAATTAAAATGCTGCCTTCGATTCGCAAAA
The DNA here is from genome assembly GCA_949752835.1 of Empis stercorea. Taxonomy (NCBI): domain Eukaryota; kingdom Metazoa; phylum Arthropoda; class Insecta; order Diptera; family Empididae; genus Empis; species Empis stercorea. The sequence goes on along the minus strand of OX457085.1, from coordinate 72,195,827 downwards.
CTAATTTAAAATAAGAAATAAAAGGTATTTCCCTTCCCGCCTAGAAATATCTTTTTGTTTATTTGATGATAACAGTATAGTAGGCTTTGAATTTTTAAATATATTTAAAAAAAAAACGACATATTCATATTCGATTTTATATTTTAGAAATTAAATAGCAAATACGAAATGAAAATACTTTAGATTGTTTTTTTTTTAATTTTAAAATGTGGTTTTATTTCTTCCATCATAGGTCTTACAAATTTGTGTTATTTTTAAACCAAATGAAAATACCATTATTTTATTGTCAAATTTCAGATAGGAAGGTATTACTTTTGTCTTAAGACGTTTGGAAAAATTAGTTGCTTCATATTGTTGAACAGGAGATAAACTTTTTTGCGGTATAACCAGATAAAAATGGAGCAAAAGTTTAAACAACTAAACGAATATATTCAGTAGATGGTATAAACATTAAATTATAATAATAAAGAAAACGAATCAGAAGAACAGTTAACTGTAAAAAAACAAGTTACTTTAATTCTCTCACTTTTAAATGCGAGTTAGATTTATGTTTAGAAAAACTTTGGTAATTATAATCAGAAATGTCTGCGATAAAATATAGGCACATAGATTAATCGAACCTTTTATTTTAGATAAAAAATATTTCATCAGTTGGGGGATCCAACATTGGACATGCTGTTCGAAAGGTATCCAATAAGCTATTTCAAAAAGATAGAAAAGTTCATGGAAAAATAATAAAATATAATTGGGTGATTCTATACGAACAGAGAATACAGAGTACGAAAAGATATTTCGATGAGGATATTGCTGTGGATGCTCTTACATTTTCTTTTCAGAGGTAAGGAGAAAAATCTAAAAATGCAGATAGAACAAAAAGTGTCCATTTGTATTGTAGAGATGTTACAAATAGTTCATTTTTTGTCCGAATACAATTTTTTTTCTTCTAAATTTTAAAAATGTTAAGAATATCTTACGAAGGCTGAATTTTTTTTGTTGTTATGTAAAAAAAATTTTTGTCAGTTAACTTTTAATATGAAAATATAATACGAAAATATATACACAAAATAATAACAAAAATGTTTTTATTTATTTATTGACAATATTATTTATTTATTTATTTACCAAGAACAGTACATTTCATTACATTACATTTTTATATCATAGTTACTAAGTATATATTACATTTATTATATTGTTTGTTTATTTATTCATTTAATTAATTACACACTTAGATCCAAATAAGGAACATGAATTAATTTAAATTAATTGTAGTAGTTTTCATATATAAAATAGCATAAAAATGAATTTACAATAACAGTGATAATAAATTATTCTATAATTATAAGTAATAATAAATAAATATATATGTCAGTGGTGCCCACTATTTTTTTCAACAGATCTACTTTTTAAATGTAAAAGTGATGGCGATCTACCGAAATAAAACCAACACTAGACTTAAACCAAAAATAAAAACATTTTTATTTCTTTTTCTTGTTTTAATTATAAAATAGCAAAAAAAAACAGCCATTACGTATTTTTATGTTATTTTGAAAATCCTGCTGCGTTTGATGTTCTGCATTGTATTCCATCTACAATTTTGTTATAGTTTGGGCTATATGTACTAAGACAATTTGTTAAACAGGCGTCCAAGTGTTCATCCGTTAAGTTATTGCGATATTTGGATTTGATTATTTTCAATTGCGAAAATGGTGCTTCACATAAAAAAGTGGATCCAAAACATGCTTGCAATTTTTCAGAAGATTTTCGCAAGGATGGATACTTTTCTGCCGACACATATTTCCAAATACTTTCCTCATATGCTCTTGATTTTATAAGAACATCGTTTTGTAATTGAATTATCTCTGTTTCCAGTTTTTCAATATGCATTTCAAATAGCAATGAAAGTTTTTCTGCAGTTGCTTCAACCTGAATGTCTGTAGTAAATGAATATGTCATAAATAAAATCAGTTTTTTGAAATCTTGAAAACGTCTATCAAACTCTTTATTAATGTTTTTTATTTCAGTTATATATCTGTTTGGATCGTAACTTGTGGAAGGAGAACTGTTTAGTTGTGCCATCAAATTTGGAAAATGAGTCAAGTTTTTTTTTTCAAGTTAATCTACTAGGAGTGTCAGCTTCTGTTTAAATGCATTTACGGAACTTATCATTTGAAATATCAATTTATCCTTGCCTTGCAAATTCAAGGTTTAAATCGTTAAGTTGTGATGTCTGCTAAAAAAGCTAAATCTAATAACCAAATTTCATCCCCCAATTGCTCGTATTCTTCAACTCGAGAAGTTAGAAATACCGTAATCTCAAGTCCCTGAATCGTTGAAGAAATTTGCCTCTGCTTAACCACTTGACAGCCGTGGGCATAAGTAATTCAGTATGTCCATCGTGATCACTTTCTTCTACTTGTAGTTTAAAAAGTCTCCGTTGCAAACTTCTTGCTCGAATTGAGTTTGCAATTTTAAAAGTTGTGGTCATAATATCAGTCATATTAAGGACTTTAGCACATAATGCCTGCTGATGAATGATGCAATGGTATGACAAGAAATCAGGAAAATCATCATCAGCTCGACAAAGATTAATAAAACCGTTATTACGGCCTATAATTGCGGGAGCTCCATCTGACGTTATTGACACTAATTTAAGAAGAGGTATTTGAATGCTATTCAAGAATGTCTTAAAACTGGAAAAAATGTCCTCTCTTCGGGTTTTTCCTTTCAGATGAATAATTGTTAATAATTCCTCATTGGTTGAAAAATCTATAAAAATCATTCTGATGAATATGATTAGTTGTGATATATCAACTACTTCAGTGGATTCATCTACTTGTGAAGAGAAAGCAGAATAATCTTCAAGGCCCTTTTTTAATCTAAGCTAATTTCCTCTAATAGCCATGTAATACTGTTTCGAGATAACTGCATGTCATTAATAGCAGAAATAATTTCCGATTTATTGTCAAAATCACTAAATAAGGAATCGGCCGCCTCCAGAAATGCGTTTTTAAAAATTACACCAAATGATTTTTTGCTTTTAGATAGAATATGGCTCACTCGGAGAGATTGAATTGTAGCTGCTTTTGATTTTAATGTCTGCATCGTAAAAATTGACTGCTGTGCTGCATGACCTGTTTTTAATTCTATGATTTTTATTTTTCGTAACTCACTATTTTGTGGATAGTCAATTTCAGGCGATAGCAATGTATGCATGTATTAATATATAATAAAATTAGAATGCTGCCTTCGATTCGCAAAACTAATTTAAAATAAGAAATAAAAGGTATTTCCCTTCCCGCCTAGAAATATCTTTTTATTTATTTGATGATAACAGTACAGTAGGCTTTGAATTTTTAAATATATTTTAAAAAAAAAACGACATATTCGATTTTATATTTTAGAAATTAAACAGCAAATACGAAATGAAAATACTTTTGTTTTTTTTTTTAATTTTAAAACGTGGTTTTATTTCTTCCATCATAGGTCTTACAAAATTTGTGTTATTTTTAAACCAAATGAAAATACTATTATTTTATTATCAAACTTTAGATAGGCAGGTATTACGTTTGTCTTAAGACGTTTGGAAAAATTAGTTTCTTCATATTGTTGAACAGGAGATAAACTTTAACAGTGAAAAGTTACTTGTTACATTTTCGCTCTGGCGATCGACTTTAAATTATTGTGCGATCGACCTTATGGGCACCACACTGCTATATGTAATATTGCAAATATTTACTTATTTATTTAATTAAATATGAGAAAGTTAAAAGTTTAATTAGAACTTTATTAGAAGTATAAAAATGTACAATCACATAAATCATGAATTCCGTTCGGAAGATATTCTGTCGGAGATTTCCACTCCGACGGAGAAAAAAATGGAATTATGAAATACCTCGGAATAGTATAAAATTATTGCCATAGCAAACCCATTTTTCGGATTTTCGAAATCAGCTGATTTACTTCAAATTCAAAAATTAAATATATTTAAAATATTTTTTTTTATACAGACTTGATGAAAATTATTTTAAAAGTATTAATTTCTGAATTTGTGTATTGAAAAATGTTTAAAAAGAATATGGTTGGGTTTTTGTTGGAACTTATTGATGAAGAAAACTTATAAAATTTTATACATTTAAAAAGAATAAACCAGTTTTTTTTATCAAAAATCGATTTTAATTTCATTTCCGCAACTGTTTTTTTTCGGATTTTTTTTGTACGAACTTGATATTTCGATCGTAATATAAAATACGAATATACGAACGAAACGGATTCGAAAATGAATAATATTCCGAACGGAATTTAGAATTAGGAAGTCTCCGTCGGAGCTAAAATCGAACATTTCTCCGTTCCGAACGGAATTCATGATTTATGTGAATATGAAACTTAAATTTACAGTATGTGGGAATAAAAGGAAGTGAAACAAAAGGACTTGGGGTCAACTCAGGGTGCTGTATAGGCCTTTTTTGAATGCAAATTTAGTTATGCCCTGTGCAAAATGCATACTGTACTTATTGAATATGCTACAACATCTGCTAATTGGCACATTCTTGACGCATTCAGTTCGGTGAACAGGAACTTTTAGTAAATGTGTGCGTCTAGCCTGTCTTACGTCGTTTTTAAAAATTATTCGTCAAAATAGAAGAAACGTCAATTTTCTTGTTTAAGATATCTAGAGTAAAGCAGGAACTCAGAATGTCCCATCTGGAAGACAGGGAAATTACACCTAGTATTTTGAGTCATCTTACAGGACATGCGTATTCTAGAATTGAACGTACAAGAGCTAGGAGCATAGTAAAGAGATTTGGTTCTTTTTTTTGATAAAACCAAATATTTTGGTTTTATCAAAAGATAATAAATAATTTTCAGATAATTTTGTCATAATGTAGATTAAAGCTGAGTTTGTTGTCTAAAAGAGTACTTAAGTCATCAATGTGGCTCACTCGGTATTTACGTAGAAGCGGTGATTTTTTTCGGGAAAAGCTAATAATACAGTTGGGAAGATTCTCAACCACGCAATTATTTAATGGATGGTACCTTTTCTATTACACCATCAGGAAATATTTTTAAACAGATTATTATTATGCTCATTCTGATTATGTAAGTATAATTATTATAATAATTGGGGCAGTGCATTAACGCCCGGGATTCGATCATACTGGGATCGAACTTACATATAAATTAATGATTCGGGCGTTAATTCCTCGGGCGTTAATGCACTGCACCATAATAATTATTGTTGTTGTGAATATTTATTATAAATTTAAATATAAGAGGGGTCCTGCACCTCTGACCTCTTTCGCGTCTCCGGCGAGCCCGTGACCCCACCCGCGTATCCGGCGCAGTTGATTTAAACATATTTCGTACGACAATGGATTTCAAAAGTGATTAACATTTACCGAAAGAATGATATTTATAACTTTTGAAATATATATTTTTTTAAATTATAGATTGGAGTAGAAAATATGAAACTCAGTAGTAGAACCACAAGTGCAGTTGAGGGTTATAATGGTAAATTAGCTTCAAAATTGGCCAAAAATGGAATTTTTTTTAAATTTTTGGATATATTAGACCAAGATTAAGTTAATCATCCGATTTAATAAAATTTATTAATGGTCAAGTATTTCTGTATCAGCAACGAAGAAAATAATATCGTGATGAATTTATCGAGAAGATTGTTAAAAAAATAGATAATATAATAGATAATAAGCCATATGGCTTTATCACATATATGGCCTTAGAGCACGCCACCAAAAATTTACATTTATTTCCCCGAAGCTAATAGTGTGTAAGAATTTTTTTAAATATACAAAACTAAATGAAACTGTCAGTATATTTTTTGCATTTTATTTAATAATAATATAAACTGTATACAGGTAACCCTTTTTAACACGGTTTACTGGTTCCGTGTTATCTAAAACCGTGTTAAATAAAATTAGAAATTTACATATGTATAAAAATTAAATTTTAATAAGAAAAGAAGTTAAAAATTTAATTATGTTATGAAAAAAATTATCCGACATTTAAAACAATTTAAGTTATAACAAAAAGATATTCATTAATCAGCGATTATTTTTTAATCAGTCATCATCACTACTGCTACCGAAAATTCGTGTTAAAGGGAGGTATCGGCGTTTATTGGGTATGGGATCCTCATTATCATCAGACAATGTTTCGTCACCTATATCGGTATGGGATGGTAAAGTAATCGGAGGATTGTCACAATTTTCATCAATGATTGTATGATACCGACTCAGGCATTGTTTGAGTTCTATTTTAAATGCAATGCTCCGAACCTATGAAAGATCATTTTTAGTAAAAAAAAACAATTCCAATTTATTCCAAATCTAAACCTCTTTTCAGATCGCTCAATCTAAATTTTGGAAGAGATATAAGAATCCTCGCAATTGTTATTTGAATTGGAGAAATTATAAACGCCAACCAGATCTTCTTCATTCAAAGTTGACTCTTCTAGTAATTCATTAACATCTTGAGTCACCATATCATCAAACCCTTCACCACCTATGGCATGACGAACGTCAATTATTCCATTGTGCGCAATATCTATAGCTGGTACAACATTTTCTCTATCGACGACTTCTGGTAATATTCATTTCCAACATCCATTAAGTGTTGAAGTTCTTAATTCTTTTATGGAAGAATCTACAATACTAATACAATCTAAGATAGAAAGTTCTTTCCATGCTTTAGTAAGGGATCTATTTGCGTCAGATCCTTCTTTCCAAAATCAATTCAAATGATCGACGAATTGATCCAAATTATATTTTGGATAAATTTTCTTATATCTGAAATAAACTTGAGATATAAAATTTTAAGAAAATTTATAAAATAAGTCGCCAAGAAAACTGTGTTAATCTATTTTTATTAATTGTAACTTAAGGCTTAATTGTTAGCTCTCCAGTAACAGGTAAATGGGATTTATCAGACTTTTTAATGCTCGAGGATTTAAAGATTTATAAACATTGGCTTAACTATAAAATCTCCAGATGCATTACTACACATACGAAGTATTATTCTTTCCTTAGATACTTTGAGTACTTTTGCAGATTTTTGAGATTTTGATATGTAAGTCCGAAAAGGCATTTTTTTCCAAAATAACCCAGTTTCATCAGCGTTAAAAATCTGGTATCGTGTGTACGCCCCATCTTCTACGATTTTGCTGAATTCTAACGTAAACAGCTGAGCTGCTCTTTCCATCCACGGAACTCTCTCCCAGCAATTTCAGATTGTGCAAAGAATATCTTTTTTTAAATTTTCCCATCCAACCTTTACTCGCTACAAATGACATTTGATAGTTTCTATTGTTGTCAAATGGTTTTAAATTTTTAATCCTTTTTGTTTTATAGTATTGCCATCCAATGGTATCTGTTTATTTACACAATCTTCTATCCAAACTCCAAGCGCTTCTTCCATTTTAATTATATTTTAATCCCTTATACGAGGTGTTCTCATCGCACTTGGAGAGACTATTGCTAGAAAACTATTTCATATTTTTGATTCATTTTTTTTTATTGTACGAATAGGTGCCTCGTTTAAGTGCAATGACTTAAAAATTAAATGTTGTTAAAATTTTAAAAAATTTAACAAAATAAATATTAATATTAAATTAAATTTTTAATTTAATTTATTTAAAATTATAATTTTAACAAAAATTATTAAGTGTTGTGTGCCTTTTTGCACAGATAAACTAAGCAAAAGAATATTAAAAATTTTAATAAATGAGAATTATTCTTTGATTCTTTCCAAATAAAATACTTAAAAATTTTTACGGATATTGAAATTTATAATAACTTAAGAGTTTGTGCACATAACATTTTAATGCAAGTATTTATTCGATTGCTTATTCTAAATTAAATTACAATGCCTTTCCAACGGAATTTATATTATACCAGGTATTTTCAATCAATTAGTATAATTATTTTTGGAAATATTTTCATAGAAATACTTGAGGATGATATATTTAAAGAAAAAGTAGGATATGAAATTGATGAATCAACTAATTCAATACCTTCAATTGAACCTATTTAAGTAGTTGATGACTCAAGTGTAGTATTGAATAAAGATATTAAATTAATCGATAAAACATCTCAAGTAATGGATAACCCAACTGTTTCGAAACCACGTCATTATATTTCTTTTATCTTCTTTTTTCCTTTTATTTTATAAAGTTTTAAAATTTTTAATAAAATTTGTATTTTATTAATTTATTTTACAGACATTTGTCTTTTGCATGGGAAAAAACAATTTCATTATTTTTAAATTATTGTTTAAAATTATTAAAAAAACAGGAGACTCAGTGGTGCAGGGATAATTTGCAGCAGAATGCTATGCTGCAGCAGAAACATGCAGGGATAATTTGCAGCAGAATGCTATTGACTTTTATAGAAAACATTCTTGTCAAAAAGCAAAAATTAATACAATAATAGAAGTTTTAAAATAAATTCTTATTTTTTATTTAAAAGTTAAAAAAAAAATTTCAGGACAGAAAAAATTTAAAAATTTGGAAATTTGGAAACTTGACAAAAAAAAATTAGTTCCTGTTACAAACAATTTTAAATAAAAGCGCGCAAGTCAATTCCTTAGAGTGAGCTCTGTGTATATATTATATATTATCTATGCTTTAAACTGGACAATTTTATTTGCTATGACTGTTAATTTACTGCTGTGACTGTTAATTTATTTTAATAATTAAAAAAAACAGGATTACTGCATTTGATTAAATAAATATAAATTTTTGTTGGTAGTAACTGAGTATTTATTAATTTTTATTTATCAAATGCCCTTTTTGGATTAAATGCTTTGTTATAACAACCGCGTTAAACAAGGGTTGTCGAATTTTTTACATTTGTCGAAATGCCCTTTTTAGATTAAATACTTTGTTGTCGAAATGCCCTTTTTGGATTAAATACTTTGTTATAACAACCGCGTTAAACAAGGGTTGTCGAATTTTTTACAGTGTTATAAAATCCTGTGTTCTGAAAGTACCGTGTTAAACGAGGGATACCAGTACAGTATAATTATTATAGAAAACATATCAGGAAATAAAGTGGTTACTAAATAAAGTGTTTACTAAAAGAAAAAAACTATTTACATTGATTTACTAAAGTGATTAACACAAAATGTAAGTAAAATTTTTTGTTATGTTTAATTTAATATAAATAAAAAATTATTAACCCTTTAGTTTAATTTGTACGATATATCGGATAAATTTTTTCCATTGATTTTGCGTTAGTTTTTTTCTAATACCAGACACAAAAAAGTTCATTTTAAGATTTGTTTTTATTTTTTCGTAGAAATATGTACATTTTTCGTCTGGTATTAGAAAAAAACGAACGCAAAATCAATGGAAAAAATTTATCCGGATTTCGTACAAATTAAACGAAAGGGTTAATTTTTTTTATAATATGTACGAAAAAAATTAGGACGCCTTTGTAGCTCTAACAAATAAAAGGCAATACAGAAGGCAGGCTGATAGAATTTCTTCAGGAAAGTCCAAGTATTGCCCAAGGATTTACCAAAATAGATAGGAGTGAAGTAAATAAATTTTGAGAGAAGAGCCTAATGCTATGGGTCCTCCTATAAAAGACGGGACTAGTTGGAAAAAGGTTTATATAATTAAATAAATTAAAAACTATAGAAGTAAATTATTGTTTTCAGATTTTGTTAACCTACAAAGCGTACATAAAGAGAAAGCTTAGCCAAAAGAAAAAAGAAGCCACAGCAACAGGTGGAGGTAGTAATAAAATGCACGTTTTTTCTGATTTGGAAGAAACGGTTATACGTTTAACGTGCATGGAGCAATGTGTTTCCGATATTCCAGGAGGCATTTGGTATTTTGTAATACTTCTGCTGTACCCTACGCAATTCATCTGCCGCATCTTCAACCACACCAGCTACAACGTCCATAGCTGCACCGTACAATGATAATATTGCACCTAATATATCGGGTATTGATACATCTATGATATAGCTGGAAGAGGCGCTCTACACCTTAAAACAAAAAAGAATGAAGCTTCTGAATTATTTAAGCTTCAATTAAAAAATCAAAAAGAATATTATGTTATATTACTAATATTCTGAAGAAGCATGAAAAACAACATCAGAAAATTTCTAATAATATTAAAAAAATTTTGCTTAAAAAAAATTCAAATTAAGATGAAAATTCTGGAAATTGAGGAATCTAAATTACAAGACGGCTGAATTTACTTGAATTTTTACTGAATTGTTATTTTTATTCAAATTTATAATTGTTTTTCCAAAAAAAAATTAAATTAAATACATTTTTTAAATGAATTTGCTATCCTATTTCTTATTATTGCGGCATTGTTTTCAGTAGCTGGTCATCATCGGGTTCCAACACATCTTTCTACCTAGAATCTATTTATTAACTGCATCTTGCTGATATTTTTCTTCAAAATATGCTCTAGCTTAACTTATACTCCAAATATGAGAATCATAGTTACATCCTGCATATCGTTCGTCAATAAATCGAATTCGCATATCACTGTCACATATCTGCAAATATTTTTAGAAGCATATTTATTTATTATTATAAATTCTGACGATCATAGCGTAGAATCCTTTTGTATTATAATATAAATGCTCATTGAGCTGCACATGATAACTCCGGGAAAACCAGTGTTATTAAAAAAACAAGTTTTTGATTTTCTGTTTTACTCTTCACTCATCTCTAACTCTAATGTTATCCATTTAGAACATAATTTTTTTATTTTATTTTATTTTTTTATTTTTTGTTATTTATTTAGTTAAAAAATTAACCATTTTACAATTTTTACAATATAATTTCAATCAATTAAACTTATCCTTAATATATGGTATAATTTTTGATTTAAATTTAGTTAGGTTGTTTTCATTTACTATGTTGTATGGCAATTCATTAAACAATTTTAAACCATTGTACATTAACATGTTTTTACTACTTTCATTTCTAAAAAAATTTAATCTAAAGCTAAAAATATTTCTTAAATTATAATTATGCACATCACCTACATATATTAATCTATCACATAAATACTTTGGCAATAAATTATTTTTCATTTTAAAAATACGATAAACAAACCCCGGGTTTGTCAAAAGCACATTTCCTCAAAATCGCCTCATGTAGAACTATGAGCTATTCTAAAACAATGGGAATTTCTATACGTGAATAGTATTTTTTAGTAGCATTTTCAATGTACAGTTTTAGTAGTAAATATTGTGCAGTTTTAGTAGTATTTTCAATGTACTATACATAGGAAAGATAAAAAAATGATATGGTAAATATAGGTAAAAAATGTGTCCCTGTTCGATTTTATTAATTTTTTCCTTCCAAGTTTGTTATTCCAACAAAATACATTTATATAAACTTATCATTTAAGGTTTCCCTAATTTTTCTTTTAATTGAACATATAATGTGATATGAAATAATATCCAATATTCCATTTATATAGCTCCTAAAAATATGCAAAATATTCGTTTTTTGCAAAATTTTATATGATTGTGCATTTTGATTAATTATTAGTGTGAGGCAAATGACTATAATTTATTAATTGATGCACTTTAAAGAAATATGATTCTCGAAAGTTTTCTCATTATTTGTTTTTAAAAATATTGCGCGGTTATAATTATACAAGTAAATTAAAAATGTAATTTTTTGAATTTCGAAGGGCCACAACGGAAAGGGGAGGGGAGATACGGATACAATTTCTTCAGAGACTCTAGTTATTTTTTAGATATCTCTTTGGTACATAAATTTCAGCCTTCCATAATAAGCAGTTTGGGAAATACAGGGTGTTAAAAAAACTAAAAAAAGGTGTATGAAGATAACGGTATTTTTATACATCAAAAAATTAAATTTTATAAAATTTTTTAATTTCACAATTAAGATAAAAGATTTTCCTATCTTATTGCTTTTACAGACCTCAAAAATATTTATTGCTTTAAAACTTATTAGAAGTTCAATATGGGCAATTTTCGCACATAGAGGGGGAATAACTCAGAGGGGAAAAGAGATAGAAGAAAATTTTGTTCTACTGCACCTATTATTTTATTACTATCTATCTATGGTCAAAATTTTAATACTCTATCTTAATAGATGTAGAAGTTTGTGTAAACGGACGGACGGACAGACGGACAGACGGACAGACGGACAGACAGAGTGAAACTAATATACACATTTCTTCCAATTTGGTTGGAAATGTGCTAAAAACTAACATTAGTACATTCATAATTATTCTTTGATTCACACTAAGCCATTTTAAAGCGTCTAACATAAATTTAATATTTGTATATCTATTCACTTTCAGGCTTTGTTTTGAAGACTTTGCAGTCTTTGTTTCATTTCATTGTTTGCTGTAAATAATATAGATGAACAATATTCGAAATGTGGTTTTATAATTACATTATATATTCTTATTGCAGTAGCAAAAGAAAGCTTCCTTCTGATTTTATAGAAAAAATAGACTTTCTTGGCAATTTTTTTACAAATATAGTCGATGTGGCTTTTAAATTCTAATTTTTTATCTATGACAACACCTAAATATTTAATTTCATTTATTTTTTCAACAACTTGACCATCTATATACACATTATCTTCAGTCGCACCATTTATTACCATACATTTTGTCTTGTCCACATTAAGTTTTAGTTTATTCATTATAAAAAAATTATTTAAATTCTCCAGTTCTATATTCATATTTGCAATACATTCTTCAACGGTGTCACCACAAATATATACTAATGCGTCATCTGCAAACAGCACTAACTTGGCAATCTGTATTGCTTTTTCCATATCATTAATATAAATTAAAAATAATAGGACGCCAAGTACAGATCCTTGCGGAACTCCTAATAAAACTTCAATTGCATCAGAAATTACGCCTTTCACTTTTGTCCTCTGTTTTCTGTCAGACAAATATGATTTAAACCATTCCAGCTCTTTTTCCTTGACTCCATAACTTTCGAGTTTTTTTAAAAGAATAGTACGATCGATAGTTTCAAATGCGCGCTTTAAATCGAGGAAAACTGCAACTATTACTTTTCTATCATTCATAGCCATTTTCCAATTCATAATCACCAGATTTATAAGTGATTCACAACTATGATTTTTTCGAAATCCCGATTGGTATTGTGATATTAAATTATTACTTTCAAAAAAATTTTCTAACTGCATATTTACCAGTTTTTCTATTATTTTAGCTTCAATTGAGATCATGTTGATTGGTCTAAATTCGTTCGCTTTTTTTGTATTTTTCACTTTTTCTATAGGAACTACTACCGATTCTTTCCAAATGTTAGGAAAAACTCCGGTTTCTAATGATTTATTAATAATTGATAATAAGTTTTCACCAATAATATGGAATGAATCTATGAACATTTTTTTATTAACTAAATAATTATCTTTTTTTGAGTTCATTTTCGTAATGACGTTTTTAAGTTCATTTTTTGTTATCATTTTAAATTTAAAGCAGTTGTTATTATTAGTTTCAACTAGATTTCTAAATATATTAATTGGAATAGATTTATTTATTTCATCTACACTTTTAATAAAATAATCATTAAATTTTGTTGCAATCCGAAAGTTATCACTAATTTTTTCATTATTATTAAAATAAATTTCATTAATGTCATTAATTTTTTTATTTAGTATGTAATTTTTAATATTTTTCCACATTGTTGCTTGATCATTTGAGTGTTCTATTTGATTTCGAATATAGAAGTTTTTACTATTATTAATTTTAATTTTATATTTGTTTCTTAATATTTTATATTTTTCCCACTCACAATTATTATTAATCCACTTTGCTTTTTCATATTGCCTAATTTTTTCACATTTTAGTTGATTTAACTCTTCTGTAAACCAATTATTTTCAGCACATTTTACTTTTTTTTCAACTATAAATTCTTCTACAATTTTATGTAGATTTCTACTAAAAATATTTGCTTTTGTATTACAATCCATGAAATATGTAGTTGCGATGTCATTCCGATTAATTTTTGATATAAAATCTTTTTTATTATATTTTAATACTTTAACACATTTGTCTCTATTATTCTCCATCGTCTCATTTTTTAAACAAATTTTTAATGTTTCATGATCACTAATTTTATAATTTGCATCAATTAAAACTTCAATATTATTATATTTATTAGTTATCACCCAATCTATCAATGTTCTTGTTTCACTTGTAATTCTAGTATGCTCTTTAACAATTTGTTTAAAAGCACTATCACTCAGAATTTCTTTCATTTTCTTTTTTGGATTACTATTTGATACCCAGTTTATATTAAAATCTCCCATAATAACAACACTTTCTTTCAATTCACTTATTTCCTCAATAAAATTACTGAATATATTAAAAAATTCTGAATTCATATTTAATGGTTTGGGCGATCTATATAGTCCAGCCAAGTACAATACTATATTATTATATTTTACTTTTATAACCAGTATCCATAATTCTTGTTCATATACAAAAGTTTTAATTATTTCAAAGTCCCAATTATTTTTAACATAAAAAACAACCCCACCAGTATGTCTAGAACTACTGTTCACCGTAATCATATTATAATCATTTATTTTCACAAGCGAATCATCATCAAAAACTGTTAAATGAGTTTCAGTTAAACATAAGAAATCTATATTTTTATTAATTAATAGTGTTTCTAATTCAGCAAAATTATTAATTAAACCTTGAATATTTAAATACATGCAATCTATAGTTAGTAATTGCTAGTAACGAATCTTTTCTGACACATTTTTTAATCTTCTTTGATAAATTTTGCACTCAGTACTTATTGTTGAATGAAATATATTAATATCATCATCCTCTAAGTTAAGTCTAGATTTAATTTTAACACAATTAATGCACTTAATTTCATCACTATTTTTGTTGCAACTATCTTTATTATGCCCATGTTCACCACATTTGTGACAACGCTCATCAGCTTCTTTACAATTTATTGACCTATGGTTAAAGCCCAGACATTTATAGCACCTTAATACACTAATTTTTTCATATATAATGCACTTATCTAGCCCAATAAATATTTTTTTCATATTAATAAGCTTTTTAAAAGCTTCACCATCAATTTGGATTAATGCATTATATATATTTTTTTGTTTGAATGACGAATAAACTTTCAAACAATTAATTGTCTTGCACTCTACATTATTTTGAATTTTAATTGAGTTGATAATTTTCTCTTCGCTTAACTTATCATACATTCCACATAATAATATTTTTGGAAGAGTTGTTGTAGGAATATGTACATCATACTCTTCCCCCATTTTTCTTTAATTTCTTTTCCAATTTGTTTTACCGATTGATCATTAGAACAGCAAATTGAGACAGCACCGTCTTTTCTTTCATAGAGATTATTCACTTTTACTGGCATATTACACATATCAATTTTTTTTTTTATGTGTTGCCTTGCGTTGTTTTTTTACTCTCTTGAGAGACTTTTGGCTTCACTACAACGGGTAATTTTACTTGCTCTGCATAAGTTAATGGACCTTTTATATTATTTTGTGGTTTTGATTTATCATCTCTTAATAATTCACTTTTCAGTTTATTTTCACTGTTAATAATAGCATTTTTTGTATTTTGTTCGACCGCTATAATTTTTTTTATCAAATCATCATACGTATTTTTTAAAATTTCAAAATTATTTAAGCACTTTTCACAAATAAATTTTATAGAATTACTTTTTTCAATTAATCTGATATCATAATCAGATAGGTTCAAACAACTTTTACCGTGGAACCAATTTCTACAAAGTCCACTACATTGTACCTTATTAGCCCCATTTCTACCAAATGTTTGTTCACATTTATTGCAATTGAAGGCCATTTCAAAAGAGTTTTTACACGGTTATTACCATAAAGGCAATTTTTAAACGTTCAATATTGCAATTAAACTATAATTAATTAAATAATTAATTTAATTAAATAAATTAATTTACAAAATAGTTAAATATGCGGAGCGAATAAAAACACGTCTGTACACAATAACCGATTTTTCAAGATATTTTCTCTCCAATATGTCTAACGTTTGTGACATAGTTTTAGATTGTGATTGTGATTGTGCCATTCCAACTCCATAATCATTCCCAGTGCCATGCTGATAGGAACCTTCAGCTATAAATCTTAATAAACCACACAAATTTTCTTTTCGCGTTAAAGCAGTAACTTTAATTTCTGGTGGTATTTCAATTACAAGTTCCAAACCATGTCAACAGCAGATTTACTTAATCTTAAATTGTGATCCCACCTTTTTTAAAGCTTCTCATTTTTAAAACATAATAAAAAAAAATGTATATACGCAGTTTCATTTAAATGCAACGAACGGTTCGAAGGATTCCCTTAAGTCTTTTTTCTCTTCTTAAACCTCTGTATGACTCTAAGTCGTCTTCCTCAATTGTTAAAAAAAGGCAATAAAAAACTTTCTAGAATCCATAAAACAAAGGATAACACAATTTACAGCGATTACGTAAATATAATATTGTAAGACGGGCCTCGTCTTCTCGCTCAAACTTACCATTCACTTCTCGTTTAAACTTACCATTTTTTTTGAACCTACAATTCTTTATTTATAAAATTTATTTATTACTTCAACAGTGTACTTGGTGGGATCACAATTTATTTAAATATATTTTTTTGAAGCTTGCCAAATACAAATTTTTTTACTTTATTAATTCGTTTTTACTATCCTTGGTATGCAGACAGAATATTTTCTTCAAATTCATCAAAATGCAGTTTCGCCTTTCCTATAACTTTTTGTTCATAACTATAGAAAGAAGTAACCAAATTGGTAATTTAATAAAATAATCGTTTTTATCCAACAAATAATTCAATAACGGGTCGTATTTTTTTTTTTCAATAATCCTCCAGCTTCCGTACGAGTAAATCCGTTTTCCAAATTGTCACCTTCAATTTCATACAGCATCTGAATTACTTCTTTTCACTTTTTAAACTCGGCGGTACAAGCGTCTGATCTAATTGACCATAACATAAGGGCTTACCATAATGAACTTAATGAAAATTAAGAAATCTTAAGATGGTGTACGACTATATGAAAATACGGCGAATGACCGAAATAGACTTTACAAAAATTAGGGTGACTTTCGTTAACTTTTCAAAAATTTAGTTAACTTAACGATGTACGATTGCTATAACTTAACAAAAATTAAGAAAATAAAAAAATAAATAATCTATTTTACGTTTGTCACTTTCAAACTTTGATATTTGTGAAATATTTTTTTGTGTTTTCTTAATTTTTCATAAGTTCATTATGGCCTAAAGAGATTTCACAGGGAATTTCCATAACTTAAGGAAAATATCGAAAGTTTTCTTAGTTTTCATTAAGTTCATTATGGTTAGCCCTATATCTTGGTGATTTTTCCAGGTCTTAATTTTGTCTTCAAAAGTGCACAGCACTTGGTTGATAAAAATTCTTTAATTTAATTTAGAAAATTATTTTACTTTTAATTTGATTCTTAGTAAAAACAATTTTTCCGTGGAAGTTTTAATGTTTATTTGACGTGTTATAAAAAAAACTTAATTTCAACACCTTGTAATCGAAATTCATATTTTAGTAAGTTTGATGTCGAATCAACGTCCAATATTTTGCTGGCTTGTTTCATATATATAGTTTCTCGATTAATAAATGTCATTTTGAATTTTTGATATAAGATTTTCAAACTCAACAAATTGATATTTTGTAGCATCATTAAATATATAATTTACTACAATTATTTCTCTTTTTTAATTCTTTGATTTAATGGACTATAAAATCTGTATATTTTGGCAATACTATTATAATTGTTTCATCATGCATATCATTAAATACATATTCCAAATATAGAACTAAATAAAATTTGAAGTAATAGAGAAATGTTTCTTTTTTCATAAATTAAATATAAATGATTTGCACTTTATTTTATTTAGGCCATATTTTTACTACAAAATTGGAGATTATATATTATTTATATTATTTTTCAATTTATTATGTATAGAAATAATTAACCTTGACAGAATTATATCCTTGAACTAATTCTTAAATATAGTTTTGTTATACAGTTAACTCTGCCTAAGTCAAAATCTCTCTAATTCAAAATTCCGTATAATTCAAAACAATCAAATCGCCCTTTGAAATCCTATATATTAACAAATTCTATAAGTAAAAACACTCTTTATATCAAAATCTCTACAACTCAAAATAAAATTTAATAAAAAAAAAATCTTTTTAAGTCAACATGTCGACAAGAAAATTGAAAACGTTGAAAATGAAAGAAAAATTGAAAATTATATCACAAATTGATAACGGAAAACGAAAGATTGATGTGTCCCGTGAATATGAAATTCCACCAAGCACAATTACATACATTTATAAAAACAAGAACACAATATTAACTAACACAACTGGTGTTCATAATTTAAATAGGAGGAGAATAAAAAAGTGCAAAAGTGAAAATCTAAACAAAGCAGTTCTTACATTTATTGAACAGGCAATAGCTTGTAATATACCTTTATCTGGCCAGATTATAAAAGAAAAGGCACTAATTTTCGCTCAAAAATTAAATGTGGGTAACTTCAAAGCTAGTGATGGGTGGTTAACATGCTTTAAGAAGAGGCATAGTATTGTTTACAAAAAAATTTGTGGTGAAAGCGCAGATGTTAATGATTTAGATGTCAGTGAATGGAAAGCTAAAATTTCAAATTTAATTTTAGAATACAATCCAGAAAACATTTTTAATGCTGATGAAACTGCCTTATTTTTTAATTGCCTCCCAGACAGCCTCCCTTTTTTTATTTTAAAGAACAAAAATGTTTTGGTGGGAAACACAGTAAAGAGAGAATAACTGTGATGCTTTGCTCAAATATGACTGGAAGTGACAAACTACCACCTGTAGTTATTGGCAAGTATAAAAATCCAAGATGTTTCAAAGGTGTTAAGTCCCTCCCAGTAACTTACAAATTTAATAGAAATGCTTGGATGACTTCTGAAATATTTTCAGAATGGTAGGTGGAACTAGATAGGACATTTACTGAACAGAACAGAAAGGTAGTATTTTTTGTTGATAATTGTGCAGCGCACCCTAAAAATATTTCAAACAAATTGGATTCAATTAAATTAATCTTTTTCCCACCAAACATGACGTCAAAAACTCAACCACTGGATATGGGAATTATAAAAAATTTAAAGCACTATTATCGGTTAAAATTAGTGAAAAGATACCTTAAAGATATTGAACAAAAAAAAAATTATCAAAATTAATTTACTTCAAGCAATTGATGAACTGTCAGTTATATGGAAAAATGAAGTAAGTTCGCGAACTATAAAAAATTGTTTTTTGAATTTAGGATTCAAGGAACTTTGGGATGCAGAAGATGATCTGCCATTATTACATAATCCATTAGATTTTCATTATTCTGAACACTCAGATTCCACTTTGATAGAAAATATTCGTGATCCACAGGAATGGAACACTGTGCAAAATTCTTTGAATTTGAATTTTGATTTCGAAGAATTTGTAAATGTTGATGAAGATACCATGTTTGCTGATATATTAAATGATAGTGAAATTATTGAAAATGTAATCGGTAATGAAGAAAATATTGAGTTTAGTTTAGCATTTGAGGAAGATCAAAATGAAAATGAAAATGAAATTGATGATAACTTTGACGTTCCTAGTAACAACCAGGTTACAGAAAATTTAAAAGTAATTTATAATAAATTACTATCAATGGAAGATGTCCCCCAAAATATTTTTGATTCTTATTATAATTTAACTAAATATTTAAAATAGTAATTAATATTTCTTTAACTTTTGTTTAATTTTATTGTTAGTTATTCGTTTTTTTTTTAATAATTCTTAAAATAGCGTTTATTTTTATTGTTTGTTATTGCACTATTATGCTATTAAAATAACAAAATTCTAAAATATTTTTTTTATTTTAAATCTCTATAAATCGAAATGCTCTATATGTCAAACAAATAATTTAGTCCCTTTAGATTTTGACTTAGAGAGATTTGACAAAAATGTTATTTAACTTGGTGAATCTTTACCAAAAATGAAGGGAAAGCAAGCGCTGGAAACCTTATTTTCATAATACACATATTAAATAGTAAAGTAAAAATTTATCAATTACATTTAACGTATAATCGATTTATTAATACTTTTTGTTTATAAATCTCATTTTTTAGTCCAGAGCAAATACCATAGTGATAGTATATAATATTATTGCATAGTGTAATAAAAAAAATATCTTACCAAGGACCCATAGTAATGGTATGTTTAATTATTTAATTTGACCCGGCAAAATAAGTACTTCGCATGACAAATTTAAAGCAATAACATATGCAGCTTGACATCAAAATATTAACTTAACTACTTAACTTAATATTAAATTTCTTTGATAAATATATACCGTATAACTAATTTATTGTATATGTATTTTATGTTGATAACTTATATGAAGAAAAAATTATTCTAAACCAAAGAGCTCGTCTTTATCTCCCCGATAAAATTCATTTAACTACAGCGCTTAATTAATTATAATGTAGCTGAAGATTATTTAGTATAGCGGACAAGAATTTATTACACCACAATTTTACAGAACATTCGTGCGTACCCATGAAATGACAAAACATTTTTATAGTATATAATTATTTAGGTTCTATTTTTGATAGTTAATTAATAGCATTTATTGATTTCAAATACAAAATGCTGAGCGTCTATAAATATGTACATAAAACTAATTTAGATTACTTTTGTTATATGTTGCACATAACTTATGAAACTTTGTCCATTAATGGATTTCAAATATAAATAAATGATATAAATAAATTAATTATGGATTTTACTTTCAAATAATATTTTCAAATGGAGAAATTGTGATAAATATAAATGAATAATTTATCAGTCGGTGTGTTTATTATGACTAATGATCGATTTCGGGGTGACAAATCTACATTGTTGTAAGTTCACTCAGTTTTAAATGAATACCAAATAATATGTTGTTATTATACGTGTATACATCATGTTTAATTAATAACTTCGCCAGTACAAATAAATGTATGTATGTTTATGTCCAAAGTTAAAATTTAGGTTTAAACTTAGATTTGAATTAAGCAGAGATTGAATTTATATTATAGAAATGCTGCAAGAATTAAAGAAGTGAATTTGTTGAACATAAACAAGTTATTGAACTTATATAGATAGACTATAGAGAGTTTTCTTTTATTCATTCTCTAGATAGAATAGAGTATTGATGACGTGAAGAACGAAAAGGAATAAATGGTTTATTTTTTAAATATAAAAATTTTTTCGAAAATTAATTCTGAAATTAATCTCAGCTATTCTAAACCCCGCTGTTATCGAATTTTTCCCTCTGACAATACAAAAGCTATATTCTATACTCCGTCGGAATTTCGAAATTAATTCCCTCGGAATTTCGAAATTAATTCCCTCGGAATTTTCTTATTCAGTACTCCGAATGAATAGAAAAATTTACATTTATTTCCCTGAAGCAAAAAGTGTGTAGGAATTTTTTTAAATATACAAAATAATAAATGAAACGTAAACTGTATACAATTATTATACAAAACATAAGGAAAAAAACGGTTTACTGAAAAAAATTTAAATAAGTGATTAACAAAAAATGTAAGTAATTTTTTTGTTATGATTCACAAATAGTCGTGTCTTTTTTTTTATCGGCAACAGAGAAAAATTTTTCCATTGCAAACAACAACAATTTACGGAAATGTGCAGTACATATATATATACAGCAAAATGTATTGTCTACCTACAATATTTATTGGTGGAAGTTTTTTCAATTATGGATTTACCATATTAACGTTGACCAGTTGACTGACTTTCTTGGTCGTCCAGTTGACTTAGCATCATAAATCTGTTATAATAACCCACAATGAGGACATTGTTTTTACTACGCACAATATACAATAATGTGCTTATTTAGACAATCAGCTTGTTTTGTTCAATATTATCTAAGGCTTTTTTTGTATTGAAAAACCTTCATCATCAGATGAGGAATCAGATGATCGTTTGTTTATATTAACAAGTAATAATAAGTTATTATAATAACAATTATTGTACGATTTAGAATTAATATTATATTATAATTATATTCTTAAAAAATATATAAACTTCTTTCTATATAAAAGTTTTCGAATCCCCACTTCAAAAATAATATTGTAATATTTTTAAAATTTGATAGTTAACCCTTTGGCGGACAAGGACGTGATATCACGTTATGGGGTGTTTTCTCGTGGGACATGACGTGATATCACGTCAATTTTCAAAACCGTAATAAAGCCAAGACGTGATATCACGTTTTCGTTTTCATAAAGTTTATATTAGAATTCAATATATTGTGTCCCCTTAGAACACATATAAATAAAATTGGTGTCCCATTGGAAGTATTTTCAATGAATATTGTTTTGCGCCAACATGTTTCGACATGAATGGTATTGAAAACGCCACGACGTTATATGCCGTCTTAGAACCATGTGAATTGCATCAGTAATGCAACAAGTGTCCTAGAAGTAACAAGTATTTTTTTTTTGTGCGTGAAAAATTGTTTTACTTCAAAATTGTGAAAAATAAATATAATTGGTAAGTATATTATGGTAATTATAAAAAAAATATAATAATTAATTAATAATAAATTTAAATTTACAAATATAAATTATGGAATATATGTATATAAAAAAAATTCCAAGAAAAACTATTCGCTGGTACAAAAAAGTTTTATTTCATCTGATTGACGTCGCTCTCTTCAATTCATATTTCGTTTGTAAAAAAAGATTCAACAATAAAAAATTAAAATATTTGGAATTCCGAGATTCAGTTATAAACGATTTGCTAGGAATTTCTAAAAAAATTAAATGTCAAACATTATTTTCGTCCTTTCCACGACCTTCAACTTCTTCGGCAGCAAACGCTTTATCTTCTGCTCCATCTACTGCAGACAGCTCAAAGTTACATGTGCCAGAAAGAATTCTTAATGCTGCTGGTCAAAAAATTTATCGCAAATGCAGACAATGTACAAAACAAAAAATTAGAAAAGAAACTAATATTCAATGCACAGATTGTTTGGATAAGCCACCACTTTGTTTAGAGTGTTTTAAAATATGGCATTGCTAATTATTTATTTTTATTATTTTAGTTACCAAAGAATGGTTGTTAATTTGTTAGATTTTTATGTCATATGTTACCAATGAATGGTTGTTAATTTTGTTGATTTTTATACATACCAATAAAAATGGTTGTAATTTTTATATTTTTTTTTTTTTAAATGTGCTCTAAAATGAATTAGAAAATATATGCATATATTAAATCTTTTGAATATTCTAATTTATTTTTATAAAATAAAACCATAATAGTTTTTTAGATATTCGCTCTAGTTGCCTTTTTTGTGCCTAAAACAGATAGACGTGAATAAACGTCCTGCCCCATAAGGTGGAAATATGATTGGAAGCGACAAGGACGTCAATGGACGTTGACGTGTATAGAAGTCATGTCCACCGCCATCTTCAACCTAGCTCTAACAGGACTGGACGTTAATACACGTCCCTCCCCTCACATTAGTATTTCAATTTAGGACGAATCAGGACAATAATCCCATTATTATAGTGGCTTCGGTATAGTTCTACATGCTCTAGAACCAGAAATACCGCAAGTGTCCCCCTATAAACCTTCATAAAAATTTTGTGTCCGCCAAAGGGTTAACATGCTTGTGAAAAAACATAAATTTTAAGGAAGTTGATATTTTTATTCAATCGAATTTCTTAACTACTTGTGTGTGGTGTTTATAATATATCAATTTAAATTGTTTAATATTTTTTTTTTAATCAATATTTCTTTATTTGCCAAAAATTATTATTACAAAAAATCCATTAAAGAATACATAAGAAAATAGGATACGAATAACAAATTCAAAATAATACTTGATCACTTAGATACTACATATTAATACATTTAACTTTTAATGAACATAAATATCGGTTTTAAGGTTTAATTAATTAATTGTTTATAGTGAATTCATTGTGGAAAAATTAAAAAAAACACAATTTTAATGCTATAATTAACTAAAATACACTAATAAATTGTTTAATATTTTTGTATATTTTTATTTTATTTTTATATTTTGTTTTTTTATAGAAATTATTTTCAACGTCCAGGCCTACTATGAATTACTATGAATTTTCCAGGCCTACTATGAATTACTATGAATTTTCCAGGCCAACTATGAATTTCAGCCTACCATGAATTTTTAATTTATTTAATTTAAATTATATGAAAAAAAGTGTATCAAATAAATTTATTTAATAATTAAATAAAAAAGTCTAAGTAATTTTAAGTCTTTACTGATTGACCAGAATAAATGCGTTTTTCGTTTTGATGCTCTCACATTAAAAACAAATATTGTAAGATGTTCTACCAATCCCAGAATAAATGCACTCGCCGCAAAAGCTAATTTGATTTATCAAAATTTTGATAAAACCCAGTTGACAATTTTGAAGTTTTTTCAAACGCAGTACGCATTTATTATGGTACATCGCAATCGATACAGCATGATACATGGAACATGAATGGATGAATGATTTATGCTTTCCGATATTAATACTCCATGTCTTCATTCTTTTCTTCCAATTGTCATCCTTCTTATTATCGTTTCATTAATTATATTATAAACTGTTACTTTAGATACTAATTTGATACAGTTTAGTATTATATATTAGCCGTGTTTTAGACAGATATACTGCGTGGCAGAAGACAGATATACTGCGTGGCAGAAGATTAAAGATATACTGCGTAGACAGATATACTGCGTGGCAGAAGATTAAAGATATTTAAAGCTGAAGCTAAAAGTCACCTATGTTTTTCACATCTTGATGTTGGTATCAAAAAGTTATCTCTATTCCTGGTATAGTGATTGTGAATATTCATCCTTTTGTCTAAAGTAATGGAGCATTCACAGTCACCTTTAACCATTTTGTAGCTGTAACAAGCAGATGCAACATCTAAGTTTTAGAGTAATTTGAGTGATTTATTCATTTGTTCATAAGATCATAAGTACTTCGCTTTTACTTTTTAAAGTAGTGGAACAGCAAGAATATGTCGTTAATTATAAGCAACGTATATGCGACATCAAATGTGAATGATAAATTAAGTTGGAATTGGAACATATGCTAGTTAGCTTAAAAGGCAGCCTTTTAATTACACCCAGCAAGGGCCAACTCTTACAAACTTGTTCGACATGTTCACTCCAATTAATCTTTTCATCAGTAATCATGCCAAGTTATTTAAATGATTTAACTCCTTCAATAATAACATCATTAATTTTAATTTTAGGATATATTTATGGTCTATTGGTTTTTTTCAAAATGATATATATTTGGTTTTTTCAGTATTTAAAGTGAGGTGGTTGCCTATAATCCAACGGTTGAACTTGGCTAAATCATTATTTACTAACTGCTCTAAACTAGATTCATCCTTAACTGCATATCGCCTGCAAAAATTCGGTACGCGCAAACAAATCCAGCATTTTGGATACTGTGTATATACAAATGATATAGCGTAGGTCCGAAGACGTAATCCTGCGGCACCACAAAAAGCAGATTAACTGGATCACTAATATCATTGATTTCCTTTTTTTTGTAACAACACGCCTGTTTGTCAAATATTTTTCCATTAAGTTTTGTGCTACACCTCTTATTCCAATTTCGTCAAGGCTATCCAACAGAATGCTATGGTCAACCGTATCAAAAGCCTTGCGTAAATCAACAAAAACTGTGCATGTGTATACAGACCATTGTTAAGCGCATCAAGAATAGTTCTAACTGAATCAGATCTGTTCCACATGATTTTTGAAACCTATACTGGTTCGGAACCAAACCTCCGGATTGATGACTTTCAAAAACTTTGCTAATTGCGCTTAGTAACGCTATTGGTCTGTAGTTGTTAAGTTCGGTTTTTTATCGGATTTGGATACTGGATATTGGAACAATCACCGTATCTTTGAGACAATCAGGAGATAATAAATTAAGTTAATCCTCAGAAATACTTCAAGAATTAATTAAAATAATGAATATAAGAAATAAACTAGAATATATGCTAACAATAAAATACAGGAATGATACCAAAAAATAAAAATTATTTAAAAATAATAGCATCATATCCAGATGATACATATATTCAACCAACATTTTAGAATGGAAAGAAATACTTTTATGGTAAAAAGTTATGCTGATTTAATATTTGTAATTATATATTTAATAGAATCTTTTATTACTAATTTTAAAAACTGAAAGATGTAATAAAGAAATTATAGAAATATAAAAAATATGGTCCACAAAGAGAATTATATATCACAATTTCCAAATTGGCAAATGGTTCTACATTTAAAACCAATCTCCAATGTAGGCTTCGGCGTAAAACTTCGGCGGTGAAAAAAGTGTTTAACGCCAGTGGAAAGGCCAAATACTCTCAAATGTGAACGTTGACACAATTTGTAAATAAATTTTAATATTTCTAATAAATTTTCTAAATTCATTTTTAAAACGCCTACCGATTTTTAAAATAACTTTTTCTTCACAGCATTTTATTAAAAAAGAATTTTTTCTATACTTGTTTTACTATTTCTATCCCTTCGGTTACTGCACGACGAATAGGTAAATTTCCAGCATTTCCTGCACTGACAGCATCTGAATATTCTGTAACTTACATTATACGATTTCGTATACAGGGCTTGATTCCGATCCTGATGATGTTAATAATTCTTCGGATGATGTACTGTTGGTATCCATTTTTATAAATTGGCAGGGTATTTTTTATTTTTTAAATTTAATTTCATATAAGTTCAAAAACAACTTTCACCAAAGCAATATTTTACACAATTTTCTTTTTGCAACTAATAAATTAAAGGAGGTTTTTCTACACAAGAATACTTTTATTTTGTAATTTTTGTTTTGCGATTACTACAATTGCTTAAAGTTAATCAAGTATTTAATTATTTCCCAGTAAAATAAAGAGATGGGGTTTAATAATATTATTTGATATAATATTTCGTAATATCTATACATTTTTTTTAACTGTGAACTTTTAATGAAATTTTTATTACGGATTTTTTCCAATAAACTAAAAATACATATATTCATGAAAAAACATACTTAACTTAAAGCCCTGCTACTTAAAGCCAATAGAGTAGTTGTGGTTAAACGTAATAACGTAGTTGTTGCTAGAGGCAGTGATGTAGTTGGTAAGGGTGATAATATTAGATGTGCTGATACAGCTGCTGTTGCTATAGTTAATGCAGATGTATTTAATTTGCCTGATGACATGATCAACGAAAACGACTCGTTAGTTGAATCCATTGAGTTCTGTGTCGAATGCAATGAATTAGTTTGCAGAGATTCCATGTCGCTATTTTACCAGCGATGGTTTCATTGTCAATGTTTGGGTTTATCTGATGATCAATGTAACCATTTCACGGCGCTCGAGGAACATGCTTTGTGGCTGTGCCCAGTTGATCGTTTAGCATTCGACAAATGGAAAAAAGCCAATGGAGTACTTCCTATAGACTTAAATAGAACAACCAAACAGAAGTTTAGTCTAGCCAAAAAAATTGATTTGCTCCGTAATGAGGTAAATAATAAACTTATTAATATTGAATATAACTTTAAAAAGAAAATAGATGAATTAATTAGTTCCAAACCAAACTTATTGGGTAATTCGAAAGAAATGCTTAGTGATATTCCAGTTTCTACAAAAAATAATACGAGGTAGAATCTAAAAAATAAAGCTAAGGCTGCTAATTTATTAAGTTCCTCTTCCACAACAATTACAACAACTGATTTAACTAATGTTACACCTCCGTTGTCTGCTTCAGATTTAGCTAGTGTGAAAGATAAATTATTACTTAAAAATATTAAAAATAATAATAACAATATTACTAAATCGAACGATATTATCATTGTTGATACAGTGGCTGCTCAAGTAATAGTGTCTACTGCTTGACCGTCTACTGCTACCGTTAATATTGATAAACCAATTGCCGTGTCTGCTTCTTCATATTCGGACACTACAAAGGTACCTAATTCTGCTTTAAAAAACGATGATTCGTCTGTTTCGTGTGCATTGAAGATTGTGCCACCGCCATTTATAACTTTTGTTTCAAGGCTTGAGTATGGTACAAAATCAGTAGATATCATGAATTATTTATGCAGCAAAGGGTTTGGCAGTAATAGTATTCGCTGTCAATGTTTTGACACCTCATAATTTACCGGACAGGATTGAAAATTTTTTATACTGATTTTATTGGTAAAAAATTGATGGATAGGAGTATATGGCCACCAGGAACCAAAATCCAAAGTTGCAAAGAAAATATCAAAAAACTGAATCTTCGTTCTTTTACCAAAACGTTAGAGGTCTAAGAACGAAGACTAATGAATTTTTATTAAATATGTATTGCTGTTCAGCTGACATAGTTATCTAACCGAAACTGCTTTAGACGATTCTTTCAACAATTCTTTACGTTTTCCATCTAATTTTAATATTAATAGATGTGATAGGTCTTCCGATAATAGTGCTTACTCAAGATTTGGCGGGGTTCTGATTGCCACTAATAACTTGTATAAATCTAATCATGTTGACATGCAACAATTTAATGCTATATATAGACCTATGTTGCAGCAAAATTATCTTAAATGGCTCAGTCTCAATTTATATTGTTGCTGGTTATATCCCACCTAATAGTAATTTTGAGAAGATCCAAAGATATTTAGATGCTTTGTCTTATGTTTATGCGATGATGACAGCGTTAGACATTATCTATATATTTGGTGATTTTAACAGCCAAAAATAGATTGGGTTCCAGGTGATTCAGACTGCACATTCGTACACTGGATTTAATATTTTCCAATGTAACTGATGAAAGCTTTGTTAGTAATAGTGACACTGGTGAAAGAAGATAATTATTATCCGTCAATTAATTTATTTTGCAATCTTAATGTTTTAAATGATTTTGATTCAGCTAGTTCTTTTAAATTTGATTTTAAAAATGCTGACTATATTTATATTTGTGATACTTTAAGCAACTATGACTGGCGCAGCTATTTATCCTGTAATATTATTAATAATCTATGCACTGAATTTTATAAGGTAATCAACGAAGTCATTCTTAAATTTGTACCCGTTGTTCATGTTAGAGGAGTTGAATGTGATATTTGTCCCTGCAATAACGAAGTTACTAAAAAAACTAAAATCCTAAAAAATAAGGCTTACTGTAAATGGAGGCTCAGTATATCGGACGAAGACTTTAAAGTATATCGAAGATTGAAATTGGAACTTAAAAATTCGATAGCTAATGCTTATTTTGTTTATATTAATAATATTCAGAATGGTAGTAAAACTTGTCCACACAAATTTTGGCAATTTATTAATTTAAAAAATAAAAGTGATTGTTATCCAACATCTTTCTTCTATGGCGATGAATATGCGAACAGACCATAATCTGCCTATAACTTATTTGATAAATTTTTGAGTGTCTATATTATTGAAAACTTGCACATTGATGAATCATTTTTTAATAACATAGGTAATGCTTCTGATTTAGCGTTTAATAATATAATGATTTCTAAAGATGATACACTTAATTTCATTAATAACATAGATGTAAATTTCAATCCTGGGCCAGATGGTATTCCATCACCATTTATTCGTAATTCTTCTGTTCCTTTACATGCAGTTATGTGTCATATGTTCAATGTTTCATTAAGTACTAGATGCTTTCCATCACTGTGGAAAAGTTCATTTATTGTACCAATTTTCAAAAACAAAATAGAAAATTAAAGAGGATATTTACATATCTAAATCTAAACCATGAGTAATTCCTAAAAATTTTGAGACCTTGGTTTATGATAAACTACATTTTTTCTGTAAAAATCTAATAGGTAGTAAACAGCATGGTTTCATGAAGAAACGCTCCACAGTGACAAATCTTCTCCTCTTTACTAACTTCATTACATCGGAATTTGCTAAAGGTAACCAAATTGATGCAATTTATACTGATTTCAGTAAAGCTTTTGACTGTATTAATCATAAGCTTTTACTTTTTAAATTGCAAAAACTTGGTTTCTCTGATTTGTTCGTTAAATAGATATCATCCTTTTTGAGTGACAGATGTTAATATGTTAGCCTCCGCAGCAGTATTTATAATTTAATCGCCGTATTGAAGCTTTTCACAAACTAAATGATACACTAGAAAAGTTTCATTTATGGTGTTCTAAAAACGATTTGTCACTTAACATAAATAAGTGTTAAATTATTACATTATCTCGCCGTACTAATCCTCTTGTCTATACTTACAATATTGGTGACCAATTGTTTAGTCGTGTTCTGGTTGTTAAAAATCTAGTAATTTTGCTAGATCCAAAATTATCATTTAACCACCATATTGAAATTTTATTCAATCAAAACTTGAAACTTTGTTCAAGTAACAAGAAGTAATTTCCTAAAAAAGCAATGAATTCAAAGAACTTTTTGAAATAAAGAAACACAGAAAAAAAATATGTAAATATTTGTATACTACTAAAATAAGTCACAGTTTTAATGTTAATGATAAAATTTAATAATAGTCCTAATTGGAAATCAATAGGAACAGCGATCAATGTAATATTTCATAGTGATTAAAAAGTAGCAATCACTATTACTATTTTATATGTAATCACTATTATCGTTAAGTACAAGTTCGTTAATCCGAACGCATGATTATCCGAACGTACGGTAGTCCGAACGTACGTTAGTTCGAACGTTCGTTAGTCCGAACGTTCGTGCGGAATATCGACCGTTGGTTAGTCCGAACGTTCGTTCGGAATATCGAATGTTCGTTAGTCCGAACCTTCGTTGGGAATACAAGACATTGGGTGTTAGAGTAAAAATTTGTCATCATTTGGACGATGTGAGCGTCAACATCAAAAATTTTACTTTAAAAGATGCTATTTTTATGCTATATCACTCATGGCAAGATGTTCGTCCAAGTGTTATAAAATCGTGATGGGATAAAATAATACAACTATAGTGCAGAAATTGAAAATAATTCATGGGAAGATGAGGATTTAATTGTAAATAGATTAAATGTCCAAATTAATACCGGAGAGCTTGTAACAACAAATGAAGTCATTCAATTGCTAAAAAAGATCTAAAGGAACAGGTAGAATATGATATATATAGTGTTACAGAAATTGTGGCAATAACTAGTAGAGGAATCAATTATGAATCATTAGAGGACGATTCAACAAATGACACCGAGCATGAAAATTGTAAATGTAAATTGTATCATGTATTAAATTATAGTGAATCCTTAACTTCTGTTCCGGTGAATTCAAATATTTCGACTAGAAGTGCTTTCAATCATATTGATAATTTGATTATTTTTACTGAAGATAAAAATTATGATCTGAGAAAAATATTACTATTAAGGAATATGAGCAATGATATTTTAAATGATTTAAACAATAATATTTAATTGTTGTACTTTAAATCTAATTTTACATAACTTACTAACCTCTCATTTTTACCCATTTTTTTTTGCAGAGCAAGTATAACAAGCTGTAATGTATCTATATTATATGTAAGCGGTGAATATTATATAAATTTTATAAAATGTCTCCGTGTTCGATAATCCGAACTTTCAATGATCCGAACGACAAATGAAAATTTTGCATTCGGATTAACGCACTTGTACTGTATTTATATATATGTAGTAATCACACTCATCGTTCCATCTCTAAATAATACAAAAAACAGAAATGATAAATCTATAATTAAAAGAAAAATCTCAACGAAAAATTATACGAGTAAAAAAAGTACATTTAATTATTTTTTCCATATTTAAAATTCATAATTTTTTTACCATTCTTGTAAATCCGTATAAAATCTAAAGCTAAATAAATATTTTCATTAAAGTTTAAAATTTGTTTGATAAAATATCTTCTTCTCTTTTTATAAAATTTTACAAGGAAGTAAATATTTACACTAAACTCTTTTTTGCCATTAAACTCTTTTTATCATTAAAAAGCACAAAAATTAAAATTTGAATTAAGGAAAAACATTTTTTTGTTATAAATCCCTGGGGTTAACACTTTTCGTTTACAACAGTCAGCATTTTTATATTTAAACTTTTTTCATTCTGTACAACAAAATCATTATATATGTATATATGTAGTATGTATATGTATGTATATAGAAAAAATATAAACCGCAACATATTTTTCGATCGGATCAAAAACCTGAAATCCCGGAAAACAAAATTCCGAAATAAAAATTCCGGAAATCAAAATCCCGTATTTGGAGGGCAATTTTTGGTGTCGTAATCGGCGCGATTGACACCAAAAATTGCCCTGCTAATCCAGGATTTTGATTTTCTAAATAAATAAAAGTTAAATAATTGAAAATAACATTTATTTCAAAAACAAAAACAAAAATGTGCACAGCTTTTTTTGCTTCAATGTCATCAATGATATTATATCTGAAGCCTTCATAATATTGACTACCATTCGAAGTAAGTATAAGCAAATTCAATATTTTCTATAGTGTTCTTCACTAATTAAGTTAAACATATTAGGTGAGGTTGTATTACCTTTACCTATTAGCTATAACACTATAATAAAATGTGTATATTTTTATTTTGTTTTTGGAAACAGATTCTTTTAATTTTCTTATTCAGAATTTTTTTGAAATAAAAAAATGTATTTTTTTTTTATTTATAGAAATTAAACCGCTAAATAAAAATTCATAATTGGTATATTTTGTTTAAATATCCGGGATTTTTCTTAGAGGTTTGTATTCCGGGACCTTGATTTCCGGGATTTTGTATTTTCCGGAATTTTAAAATTTTTGGATTTTATGCACTCCTGGATTTAGTTACATTCCGATTGGATGAATATTAATTTATTTATTTTTCTTCGTCAGCATTTACAAAAAAAAACATATGAATGTGTTTTAAATGTTCAAATTTTCAAGTACATCAAATTTTATTTTTCAACAATTTCCAATTATGTTACATATTATAAAATTAAAAAAGTGTAATATATTTTATTATATTAGGAATTCATTTTGGAAAATATTAAATTTATTAGGAATTGCTAAACTAAAATATAAATCAATGTGTGAATAAAAATTCAGAATATAAAATTTATATTTTCCATTTCGAAACACAAATATACAATTTTATTTCACAAAAAAATTCTTACAAATATTCGGTTATTGTTTTTGTTTATGTATAGGGCTAACCATAATGAACTTAAAGAAAATTAAGAAAAACTTAAGATGGTATACGACTATATGAAAATACGCCGAATGACCGAAATGGACTTTACAAAAATTAGGGTGACTTTCGTTTACTTTTCAAAAATTTCGTTAACTTAATGATGCACGATTGCTCGGCGTATTTTCATATAGTCGTACACCATATTAATAGCCTTATTCACAAACCGACTTGTTATCTTGTTAAGCTCTTAAATCGTTATTTAACAAGCAAAATTGAAAATAGCTATTCAGAAATTATTCTAAAAATTATTGATTTTTTGACAAATTGTTATTTTATTCTCAATGAAATTCTAATTATTATTTAACGATTTGAAATATTACACAAATTCGCAATTTTTAAAATTTGTATGGGAAAATTCACAATATCGTATAAAAGCAACTCATCTTTTTAAAATTCGTATTCACAAATCGTTAGTGTTAAAAAGTAAAAAAAATTATTTTATAATTGTTAGTAAAAAGTAAAAAAAAATATTTTATAATTGTTAAATAATACCAGGTTTATGTAATTTTTATTTAACAATTTCATACAAAAAGTTCTGTTTTATTTTTGTATAAAAATAGTAAGTAATAATAACAAAATAATAAATACTTATTATTTAAAAAGTTCATATAAAAATTGTTTTTTTTAGTATAAAATAAAATAAAATGAAAGTTTTTTTTCATAAATGCAATAAATGATTGTAGCAGTAGTAGTGAAGAATGATTGTAGTGTTATGTAACAGTTTTGCATAACATAGCAATTCATAATAAGATAAATATTGATATTGATGATGATGAAAGTGGGGACGAATATGAACCAGATGAAGATGATGATATTCCAGTATTAAATTCTAATTCAGATAATATTAGAGGTAAGTCAATTATATTATAACATAACTATTAATAAATAAATATAATAAACATTTCTTTTTTAGAAAATGGTGTACTAGAACTAGACTAGCAAGAGAAGCTTATATTATAAATATGTTTAATTAATTAAATTATGTTTTAAATTAAAACCATTGTGTTATATTTCATTTTAATAATTCAATTTATTATAATTATTAAAAAAAAACATATTAAACATATCTTTTCTTCTAAATAAAATTTTTTTTCTACTAATTCCAAATTTTATTTTTTTTATTTTTTTTTCTGCCATTTTTTTGAAATTTTTTTATAAATTCGAAATAATTTTATAGAATATATTTGAAATATAATAGCCCTGTTTTTTTGTAGACGGGTATGTTGTATTGCAAATTTTTTGCAAAAAACGATCCACTGAACATAGGAGGCGAAATTTTTTTTTGAATTTTGAGTTGAATTTATCAGCTGATAATTTTTTTTTAAATCACATTAACTTTGAGTTTTATAAACGTAAAAAAAAATCATTAAATGTCATAAAACTTGCTTTTTTTCTTTAATAAATTGCTATTTTTTAATGTAAAATAAAAACATAGGCTATGCCTTTTTTGTCCAATGTATTTGAAATAAATGAAATGAAATGAAATGAAATGGAATATTGACAACAGAGCCATATACATGTCATATTATTAACTATTTATCAAAAAACAAAAACAGGGCTATTATTAATAAAAAAATTTTGATTAAAAAATAATTCACAATTACACTATTCTCACTCATATTTTAAAAAAGTTAAATTCAACTCAATAATTTTAACAATTTCGTTCTCAATTTATTTCTGAATAGGATTTTTTATACTTGCTTGTTAGGGCAGTTATAAATTTTAACAAGCTTGCTAAATTGTTATTTTGTGAATAAGGCTATAAGTTTTCTTAATTTTCATTAACTTCATTATGGTGAGGTCTTATGCTTTGTTGCTTACAAAAACTCAAATCAAAGTGTCATTGACGGATTACGGATACGTCGAATTTGCCCTATTGAAAATTATATTGCGTTTCTTATCCGTCCGTCGCGTCCGGCATCAGTCGAGTTTGTTTGAACCATAAATACGTTCCGTCCGTCGTATACGTCTTTTCCGTCGTCAGTTTGCTGCTTTGCTTCCTTTTATATATTCCTATACATTTCTTCTTTTTTCTGACATTTGAGAATTTGTCTCCGTTCCGTCCGTCACATCGAGTTTGTTGTAGGGGTTACACTTCTTGATTAACTTTTGTAAAAATGTTTAGTACTGTACTTATAGAAGACTGTAATGCAACTATAAAAGTTTTTACTGACTGACAGTACCGAGATTATAAAATAAATAAAAAACTTGCAGTAATCGTCAAGTTAAATTAAATAACCCAAATCAATCAATCAATCAATATGAGGTCAGCAAAGGGAAATAATTTGTAAGATTTTTAATTTAAGAATAAGTGAGCAACAAAAAAGATGCACTGCACTCTAATCATTGCGTTGCAGCATATTTTAGTTTGTTAGCAGGATAGTTAATTCGCACTATTTGCAAACTAGCATAAAATGCCGAATATGTTTTTGTATCAAAATTTTCCGTTATATTAAGAATAACTGTAATTAGTGTATTTCTTTGCAGGACCGTAATGACGGTAATCTGTTGAAGTTGTGAATGGGCTCATAGCACAAATGAATTTAGTTATTGCATTATTTTGTCTTTCTTATTGACTACAAATTAATTTAACCTATACAATCTTAGACGGAAATATTAATTTAATATTCCTTGCCATACAAAACATTAGCAGAAATGAATGTCCTATTGTACAAAAAACTGTAAAAATAATTACTTCCATAACTACTTTGGTACAGTCAGCTAAATCCCTAAATTAAATTTTCTTATTCCTTTAATAACGAATTATTTACATAACTTAATTCTTTCTATTTTATGCAATTCGTTTTACTTCTTTTTAGTTTTCTTGGAAAAGAAACTTTTCTTTCAAAGAAAATTAGCACAAAATAGTTCTTTGTAGTTATTTATATATAAAAAAGTGTGGTTTTCAATTATGTATTAGTATTAAAAAAATAACTAAAAAAATATGTATTAAATTTTATTAAAGAAAATTAATTTCTTTTATTATTTTAAAATTAAATTACCCTTAAACCCAAAAATTTGTATGGTTTTGAAAATATAAATTTTTTTATACTCAGTTGTATTCTCTTTTCACCAGTCATCACTTTTTCATAGACGTGAGCTTAATTGGATCTGGAATAAAAAATTTTAAGAAAAAAGATATATAGATATACGTAGATAGAAAGGAAAACAAAGATAAAAAGACTGTCGACCAATCGGATTCTTTTGAGGGAAAGAAGTAGCTGATCTATATGTACTACCAACAGAGGAACGAAATTTGCAGTGGCTATTTTACCATTTTCAATTGTTTTTTTATAGAATTTGTAATCTGTTATATTTTTTTTTTGCACATTTATATTAAAAATAAGGTAACAGGCGGATTTATCGCAATAAATTCATCGCAAGGAATTCATCGCAGGCAATTCATCGGAAGTAATTCATCACGGTAGCAATTCATCGCGGTAGCAATTCATCGCGGTATAGCAATTCATCGCGGTAAAAATACGTCTCATTTTTTCCGAATAAAATTTAAAAATAATAATAAGCTCTGCTAAGAAAATAAAAAAAAATTTATGTTGAGTTTTTTCCTATTTGATTCACTTCTGAATCGTTCTGTTCTGAGAACAAAATCATAATAGGAAAAAAAAAATTACGGGCTTATTGGTCTTGTCAGTTTTTATTTGATTTTTGTAGTGTGAGATTGTAAGTGGATATGTGAAATTTGTGCTGATTGCTGATTGTGTCCTTTAGAGGCAAAAAACCTGCATATTTCTAGAACAAACGTTGTTCCGTATATACTTTTGCACAATTTAAAAAGAGTATGGTTGAAATATATTTTCTTGCGCACTAGAGGGTTAAAAAATACGATAAACAAACCCCGGGTTTGTCAAAAGCACATTTCCTCAAAATCGCCACATGTAGAACTATGAGCTATTCTAAAACAATGGGATTCCTGTACGTGTATAGTATTTTATAGTAGTATTTTCAATGTACTATACATAGGAAAGATAAAAAATTATATGGTAAATATAGATAAAAAATGTGTCCCTGTTCGATTTTATTAATTTTTTTCCGTCCAAGGTAATTATTCCAGCAAAATATATATAAACTTATCATTTAAGTTTTCTGTAATTTTGCTTTTAATTGAACATATGTGATATGAAATAATATCTAATATTCCATTTATATAGCTCCTAAAAATATGCAAAATGTTCGTTTTTTGCAAAATTTTACATGATTAAGAATTTTGATTTATTATAAGTATGTGAGGCAAATGATTATAATGTATTAATTAATGCACATTAAAGAAATATGATTTTCGAAAGTTTTCTCAATATTTGTTTTTTAAAATATTGTGCAGTTATAATTTTACAAGTAAATTAAAAATGTAATTTTTAGATTTTTGAAGGGCCACAACGGAAAGGGTAGGGTAGATACGGATACAATTTCTTCAGAGACTCTAGTTATTTTTTAGATATCTCTTTGGTACATAAATTTCAGCCTTGCATAATAAGCAGTTTGGGATATACAGTGTGTTAAAAAAACTAAAAAAAGTTGTATGAAGATAACGGTATTTTTATACATCTAAGAATTAAATTTTAAAAAATTTGTTAATTTCACAATTAAGATAAAATATTTTCCTATATTATAGCTTTAACAGACCTCAAAAATTTTTATTGGTTTAAAAGTTATTATATGTTCAATAACGGCAATTTTTGAACTTGGAGGGGGAATTACTCAGAGGGGAAAAGAGATAAAAGAAAATTTTGTTCTACCGGACCTATTATTTTATTACTATCTATCTATATTCAACACTCTATCTTAATCTCTATCTTAATAGATGTAGAAGTTTGTGTAAACGGACAGACGGACAGACAGAAATATTAAACTTTATTTACATAAAAAAAATTATAAGATAACTGTGAAGTTGTAAACAGAACCAAGGCGGCTGGCGGTGACGAAGAACGAATTTCGCCTATATAAACACAACCATGACGAAAAACTATGGCGAAAACAGCTGACAAGTGTCAACTTGAATAATTTGAATAATTGGTGTAATTTGAATAATTTGTGTAATTTGAATAATTTGTGAATAGTTTTAAAACAAAATGGAAAATATTTTAAAGATTATTAAAATTGTGTCTATAGTTTCAATTGTATATGAAGCTATTAATAAAAGTAAAAGGCGATGGTGGGTTAGAGAAGTTAACCTAAGTCGTGACGAAGATGGTTTTTTTACTAAATGTTACCTACAAATTAAAGAAAAGGACGAAGAACATTTTTACAAATTAGTAAGAATGAATGTTTCCTCATTCAATTTACTGTACTCATTATTAAAAGAAAAATTACAAAAATTTTCACACCGAAAACCAATAGATCCGGAGATTCGTTTGGCAATAACAATAATGTAAGTATTTAAGTATAATTCAAGTATTATTTGTAATGAAAGATAATTTTTGAGTTTAGTTTCTAGGACATGGTTGCAGTCCACAAATCTTGGCTTGGAGTTTTAAAATAGGTATTTCAACTGTTCGCGAAATTGTCTATGAAACTTGTGAAGTAATTTATACTGAATTACATGGAATATATTTTTCAACACCAAATACATGTGAGTGGTCACAAATAGCCTTAGATTTTTTAAGAAAAAGTAAATTGCCAAATTGTATTGGAGCCATTGACGGCAAACATATAAGAATTGTTTGTCCTAGAAAAAGTGGAACCCAATTTTACAATTATAAAAAATACTTTAGTATGATTTTACTAGCTATTTGTGACTACACATTTACCTTTTATCAATTAGGTACGTACTTCATTACATATTTTTACTTTTATATCTTATTATTACATATATTATTTATTGTTAAAGGTGCAGTAGGGAGCCGAAGTGACTCAGGAGTTTTTATGGAATCTAAATTCGGGAAAAAAATAATAACTGAAACTCTTCATTTACCAGAATCACCACCATTACCTGGCACAAATATTAGGTTGCCTTATTACTTTGTCGGAGACGCAGAATTCCCGTTAAAAAAGAATTTAATGAGGCCCTTTCCAGGTAGAAATCTACCAACAAACGCATCTAATTTTAATAATAGAATTTCAAAGGCACGGGTATTTATTGAAAATTCATTTGGTATTTTGGCAAACCGATGGAGAATTTTACATACTGCTATTTATTGTAAGCCAGACAATGTTGATAAAATTGTATCAGCAGTAATTCTTTTGCACAATTTTTTAATGCTTCAAAAAGATAAATTATATTGCGATGAAAATATGGTTGACCAAGAAATCAATGGTGTGTTTGTTCCTGGTTCCTGGCGCCAAGATGAAAACCAATTAATAGATTCTTCATCGACTTCAATTAATCGCTCTTCGACATCAGCATTTGATTTGAGAAACAAATTAAAAGATTATCTTTCGAATCATTAATTAGTCATTTTATTTTTAATTATTACTTTATTACTTTAATTATTACTTTATTATTACTTATCACTTTTATTATAAATAAAGACAATTAACTGTTCGAGATTGGGTTAAAGTTACCAATAAAAAATAACAAAATAAAAAAATAACAAAAACCAACACACTAGTTCATTGGATATAATATAAATATACAAAAATTTAAATCTTTATTGAAATTATTGAATTTACTTTATTTTTATAATTTAATTTAATTATAGTTCGAACACCTTATACTTTGAAGAAGTGCTTATTATTGATAAAATTATAATTAATTATATACAGTTGGTAGGCGCGGGAGAAGAAAGATTTTAATCCAAAACAATTAACAAAGACATTTTTTGTTTAATTTTAAATAATCATTAGGCATTTTCTTCATAGAGCCTTTGTAAGACCCATTGAGAAACCTCTTGTTCAATTAACAATTTTGCTCTTTCACTAATGTTTGATGTCTCAATTCTTTGGGCGAGTGAAATAAAATGATTTACCAAAGGTGAGTGTTGGTTTGCTATTGCAGAGCTGCTAGTGCTAGCTATTTTCTCAATCGCATCAGTAGCTCCTTTCAAAAAATCTGATAAATCTTTATTGTTCCGCAGTTTTTTGGCACTATTAGAACCACTTGCAGAACTGGGAGATAAAATGTTTATATCTTCGGAATCTAAGAAGATAGATACGAAAAAGAAAAAAATAAAGTCTAAATATATAAATTGTTTATTAATTTTATAATACCAACGAATATTGATGTTTCTCCAGGGGACATTGCCATATCAAATTCAGATAATTTATCTACATCAGATGATGCTTCAGTATCAAAACTACTCTGGAAACCTCTGTAAAATAATATTTTTAGATATTGATATCTTATGTTTAAAATCTACTAAACGCGAAACCAATTAAACCTAACTTTCGATAGCAGTCATAATCATCCAAAAATAATAATAAATCATAATATTTCCATTTATGTGATGGTAAATCATTTGAAGAACCTGCTCCCGAAGGTAATGTACTCGTTCGTCTTACTTTTCGGTAAGTATCACGCATATTTTTCCATTTTTTTCGACATAATTCATCTAAAATAAAAAACATTAAATTTATCGGTTCTATTTACAAAAAAATATATATATATTACGTTCTTTTCCAAGTGCTTTGGAAATTGCTAACCATGCAGCGTCCTTTAAATTAATTTTTTTATAATCAGGATGCTTAAGGTTGTAAATAACTTGATGCTTTTTCACTTCTTCAATTAGTTCTTCTTCGAAACCCATTTTTAACCACACATAAAACTTATAATTTTAAAAACTAAATTTTATTTGAATTTCAAATGACATTTATCAAAATCAGCTGTTGCCATTTCGCGACGAAAAAATAGAAATTAAGATTAATTTTCCGCCAGCGGAAAATTCGTCAACGAAATTCGCTATGGTTGTGTTCACTCTAATTTAAATATATGGTGGCGAAATTCGTTTTCACATTTCGTCACCGCCAGCCGCCTTGGTTCTGTTTACAACTTGAAATAAAAATTCTCTTAACAGCAACAATTTTTCTCTATATTTTCAATTAAAAATATTGAATTCATTTATATTGGCCTACTACAATTTTAAGGTAAGTATTGACAAAAATAACAAAACAAAATGTAAGTACAGTTAGGACTTTATATTTTGCCGTTAATATAATCTAATTAGCTTTTATAATTATTGAAAAATGACGGAATTGAGAAATTTAATAATTTTAAAAAGTAGGGAAGGTCTATCAGCATACCAAATTGCTAAAGAATTAAAATTATCTCGATCAAGTATCAGAAATATTATTAATTGGATTGGTTGCAATAAAACCGAAATGTGGACGACATTCTAGAAATACACCAGCAGATTTTAGAGCACTTAAAAAAATTATTAAAAACAATCGGTGATTAGAAACACGAGAAATTGCTGAAAAGTGGAGCTGGCCCAAAAACAATTTCAGTTTCTACGTGCTTA
Source organism: Empis stercorea (assembly GCA_949752835.1). Classification (NCBI taxonomy): domain Eukaryota; kingdom Metazoa; phylum Arthropoda; class Insecta; order Diptera; family Empididae; genus Empis; species Empis stercorea. The sequence goes on along the minus strand of OX457085.1, from coordinate 72,154,040 downwards.
AGAGCTTTTAAAAAAATTGGCTATGGATTTTATAAGGTACATATGGTATAGAGTTAATGTAATTGATTGTTTATATATTTGTTATTTAGGCAAAAAAAACCTTTGTTAACGCTAAAACAGAAAAAAAATAGATTAAAGTGGGCCAAAGAGCACAAAGATTGGGTTTCCCGACAATGGGACATTAACTATATAAAATTACAATTTTTATTCGGAAAAAGATGTTTTGGCAAAATGCGAATAGGACCACCTACCGGCCGAATTTTAAAATTCTATCAATTAAATCTAGTTCCGAATAAATAAAGCTTTCCATTGGTGGGCTTATTATATACTTGAGTGTACATTAACTATGTGAAATAACTGGTTTTTATTGTTTACATCGGACGGACAGACGGACAAAAGCGTTAACATAAGGGATTTTTAAAAATAAAAACAGAAAAACTTAACCATAAATCTGAAAACATAAAAGAAAAATGACTGCTATTTCATTCAGTATTAATATAATAGCCTTCAATAAATGATAAGAATAATAATTTTATACGATATTTTTGTTTGTTTTTAGAAAAATTCATAAAATTTCAGGCAGTCAATCTGACAGCAAATTCAGGCCTCGAAAAATTTGCATGTAATATTATAGAAGCAAAATTATATTATATCATCTCCTGATATTATGGGTATTTTCGTGAACGTCAAATGATCGCAGTACTGCAATAATTTAATTCATTTTTTTTTTGGTTTTTTAACTACAGTTACAGTAGCAAATCGACAAATTTAGGTTAACCAATGCTCTGTCTCGCGGATTAAACTACAATAAAAATGAATAAACACATTGCTGCATGTACTGCGATAATTTAAAAAAAAACGCCCTATAAATGGTGAAAGATAAAAGTCAACTAACAGAAAATAAATCTAACATAGTGAGTGCCAAATTATCTTATTATATACTTGAGTGTATCTTGTCAGTTATATATCACATATAGCAATACTTAATTTTGTCTTTTAATCGCCAATAAAAATAACTAATGAAAAAAATTGGAGCAATATTATTTTAGATTTTATTAGATTTTTACAACTACAAAAATTTAATAAAATCATTCTAATAAATTTAGGAAAATATCTCTTAAAATTTTTTACCTTATAAATATAATTTTTTATGTTTAAATTCCCAAAAGAATGATATAAAATAAAAAAATTATCCGAAATTGTAATTTACATTATACCAATAATAATAAATTTTCATCATTTATCACGTTTTTACAGTGTTTATTTTTATTTATTTTTGTAATCGAGAATTTCCAGAACAATAATAATATTAGTCTATAATAGACAATTTAATGACATGTAATTCTCAATATACTCATATGAAAAAAAAAAAAATTCGACATTATTTTTAATTATATTTACCTGAAATATATAGTTACAAAAATATGTATATTCGTTTTGGGAATTATTTATATATAAATACGGGAGAAATTTTCTAATTACTTTCATTATTATTTATATTTAACTGAAATATATATATATATATATATATATATATATATATATATATATATATATATATATATATATATATATATATATATATATATATATATAATGTTTTATATATGTGTATTTGTATACCTTTAATTGTTGGTGCATTATCTAAGGTATAAATATTATGTTGATAGAAAATAGCATGCAATGTTGTGCCAAATATAAATGTATATTATTTTTGTTTTAATTATAGTAAAAATGACTGTTGCTATGCTCTATAAAAGTTATAAATATATACTTTTAAATAATATATAAGCAGTATAAATTTAGCATGTATATTAAAAAATATGAAAAACAAAACCCGGGTTTGCCAAAATACATTTCATTACAATCGCGTTATAGCCTCTACAAACTGGGCGCCTATAACATGATATAGAGCTATAACATGATATATACATGTTATAGAATAGACTAATATTTCCATATAAAAAATGTGTCAATCTATATTACCTCTATAACATGATATAGCGTATATATCACCTAATTTTTGAGGGATTGACATAATAAAATTTCGATACTTTTGTAATATTTCGATGTTATCGGTAATATTTTCAGGAATTTTAGCAACCCTAGATAGCAATTGTCAATTTATTGTTATTTTTATTATTTTATTTGAACTTTGAAAAATAATTGTCGAGTGTATATTTATTACCTAATGTTCCCCTTGAAATTTTTAGTTTTTAGTTTTACAGGATTGTATGAAAAACAAACTTGACGAAAAATAAGAAAAAGAAAAAGTTAAAATCAATTTAACTTTTTCATAAAATTTTCATAATTTTTTTCATAAAAATTCAATGGGAACGCGATTGTAAAAATTATGCGAAAAAACTATGTAAAATTCAATGGGAACGCACTGTTATACTATATTTATTTTTTGCATATATTTGCTCTTTGAATAAAATTAAATTTTTTCAGAAATTATAAACGTCAAAATATATCAAGTATTTTCAGTCTGAATGCGTTTTTCATAACATGTTATAGATGTTAATATAAAGGTGTTATATGCGCCCAGTTTGTAGAGGCTATTATGTAGACCTACAACTATGTAAATACCTATATGAGGTATTGTAAACCAAACGAAATTCCCACATATATTTAGTAAAAAATTAAATGGTTTAAATATATGTAAAAAATGCATGTTGGCAAGGTTGAGTCCTAACTTTGAAGAAAATGCATGTTCTTCAAAGTTAGGACTCCTCAAAGAAAGGAATAATAGTCACTGTAGAGTGAAGAATAAGAATTCGTAAATACGTATACTTCACAAACGACAATGCATATTTACTTTATAAGTGTTCCATTAGTACAATTAAAGTAATTTTAAAAAAAGCTTTTAGAAATTCTATAAATATTTAAATTAATTGATATGATCAAATAATATTATATTATTATTAATTCCAAATTATTAGGATAACTATTTATTATAATATAAACTTAATTATAAAAGCGACGAAACAGAATATTATTTATGTATATGTATATAATAGTAATAAGTTTTACAAACAATATTTTTCTATTATTCATACGCTGGTAGTTATATAATTTACATCAAAAATTATACTAAATATACTTTGCATAAATTAAATTTTGTAACAGGTAGTTTATAATAAAAGTAAAAAAAAAAAAAAATTAAATATATAAATTTTGAATCATGCGCAATTTTAAGAAAACAAAATTATTTCTCCAAAATCATTTTACTATAAAAAGCTCGATTTACTAACTATAAAATCTATTGAAACCAACATAAAAATGTATGCAGAATTAATGATAAAAAATTTATAAATAAATTTCAGGATATTGTCTGCAAAATTTTAAATAAAAATATTTATATTTATGGTATATAAAAAAGACCATGACCGTGGTAAATTTATAATAAAAAAATACCTTCAACAGCTGAAAATATAAAACTATGTAAAATGTATACATAGTCGAGTGTATCACTAAATTAGTATACACATATAAATATTTTTTTTTTTTTAAAGTACATTAAAATAATCAAATCATAAATAATTTGAATTTATTGATTTTATATTAAGAAAAATATTAAAATATGTCATTGTGAATTGTAATATTTGATAAGGCTGCGGTTAAACTCCTAACAGAATAGATTTCATTCAGTCCATTTGAAAAAGTTACAATATTATGTAAAAAGATTGACTCAATAAAATTAGGATTGTAATTAGTTCTTAATAAGTTTTAATTACATTTAATGATCAAATACAAATTATTTAAATTAATTAATTTCGCATTCGAACTATAATTTTTCTACAAAATTCTGTAATTTCATGATTAATTTCCAGATTTTATTAATTTTTTTACAAATTCGTATAGGTATGAGTATGATGATTTGAACTTGTTAAAAAAAATTAATTACCAAATTTTTTTATTTACATTTGTCGTTTTCGTTTTATATCACGTTATTCTTTTGTAAACAGCATTGGTTTTTTTTGTCCATCAATGAATTATTAGTATACATATATTATGTTAGTATGTATATATTTTCTTATGTTAGTATAGTACATATAATTATCTTTTAAAATATTAGAAATAATTCTCGGGATTTCCTCAACTTTTTTAATATAAATTTAAAACCGCCTAATTAGCTAATGTGCAACAACGAGCTATTATTTAGTTCCGAATAATGATTAATTTTGTAATTACAAGCGAATTAGGAATGAAAATTAGATTTCCGATTTACTCAACATAAAGAGGACAAACAAGCAATTTTTTCTCGGCACTCTATTTCTATATTCTATAGTTAGTTTTTATATACATATGTACATCACATACTCTTTGGAAAATACGGTCTATTAAAAAAATGAAAAAAGTTTAGAGCAGGTAAGCATACTTTTATAAACCAAAAAATTAATAATTTTAATAATTTATCACTTTTACGAAGAAGACAAAACAGAAAACAGCTCAGAGTTCACTATATTTTAGCTGTTATAGTTAATTAATAAAATTTGGGAATTTAAGGGGATGGCGTTGGAAGGTGGAAAGAGACAGAGGAAAACTATTTAATCAAAAAATAACAATAATATATAATCTATGATAAAAATTATAAATTATAAAAATTAGAAATATACTAAAACTTAAATTAGAGTTTAGAAAAAAATTACAAATTAAAATACGAAAATTTATATACCATGAATATTATGTTAAAAATATATTTAAAAAAAATAAAAATTTCAAAAATTGCATTAAAACGAAATTATTTTTCAAAGTATTAACCTAAATTTTATTTATTTATTTATTAAAAAGAAATGTCAATTTAATAATTTTAAAAATAAAAATAACACGCATAGGTAAGAGGTATACACATACATTTATTAACATTAACATATTTATGATGACATTTTTTTGAATGCAAATATATAAAATGACTATGAAACTCCCGGAAAACTATAATATATAAAAGTTGAAAATTTTATATAAAAAAAAGTCGTAAGCATATATTTTTCAATGGACAGCATAAAGTTTTAAAATAAACACGAAGTTACTAAAAATAGAAAAAAAATCTATTATAAATATTTATATGTATGTTTAATTTCATTTTAAAAACCCTTAATAAATAAGTTTAGCACATTTCCAACACAATTCGTAAAAAATGTGTGTATTAGTTTTCCTCTGTCTGTCCGTCTGTTTATCCAAAATTCTACATCCCTTCCAATATAGAATCAAAAGTTATACCACTTCAAAGATCAAAAATTGCCAATATTCAACATCTAATAACTTTTAAACCAATTGAAGTTTATGAGTTCTGTAAAAGTTATAAGATAATATGATCTTTTATCTTCTTCGCTTAAGTTAGATATTACATAAAATTTAACTCAGTGTTGTATAAAAATACCGTTATCTTCACTCTACTCTAAAATCATTTGCCTCACTCTTTTAATTAATCAAAATGCTTAATTATATAAGATTTTGAAAAAACTACTCTTTTCCATATTTATTGATGCTGTATAAAATGAATATTGGATATATTTCATATCACATTATGTTCCATTAAAAGCAAAATTAGACAAAATTATATTTAATAAATCATTTTCCTGGAACAATCTTGGAAGGAAAAGAATAATAATTAAAAAAATTTAACATCCAGGGACGTAATTTTTACCTATTTAGCACATTTCCAACCAATTTGGTAGAAATGTATGAATATTAGTTTCACTCTGTATGTCCGTCCGTTTACAGAAACTTAAATAGTGTTAAAATTTTACATTGATATAGTAATAAAATAATTAAATAATAGGTCCAGTAGAACAAAATTTTCCCCTCTGAGTTATTTCCCCTCCAAATTCGAAAATTGCACATATGGAGCATCTAATAACTTTTAAAACAATAAAAAATTTCTCTTCTTAGAACGCAAAAAAATATCTATTGATATTTTATAATTAATAATTATCTAAAAAAAAATGTATTAATAAAATAGTTGTACTCAACTTATCCTGTCGGATTATTTCGATTGTAATATTCTGATGTTATCGATTTTTTGGTGCTTTATATAGTGTAATCTTGGTTACGAACTTTTATGTAGATATGACTTTTTCGCCTTAAAATTGTAATATTTCATCTAAACGATGTTTCTTATTTCATCTTAATCATAGATGAATTAAGGATATAAATATAAAAAGTCGCTCTTTTTAGAGACTTACAATTTTTACTATGTAAACATCTGTAACTCATATATATATATATATATATACAGTTGCTCACAAAAGTATCCGGCCACTTCTTTTATTCAGTAGAATTAATCTTAGACGTAAAGTTTTAAATATCAGAAAACAAATAATTATTATTTTTTAACATTATTTAGTCTTGTAATTTATAATCCAATCATAGAAATATCAAAATTAAATATACTTCAGAAAAAATCGACAACCAAACAATTAAGTACATAATTCGGAAATGGAATTTTTCTCGAATGACGCACTATTTGGAAACTATTTGGTAACTAAACTTACTTTGGGGAAGTCCCCCGTATGCATACACACTTAGTGGCCGACTTTAGTGTCAATTGTTTTATGAGTTCGGACAGCTATGTACATTTTTCTGATAATTACTTCATTTTTCTAATATGTTTTTCTAGTATTACAAAGTGCATTAGTAAAGGCTTTTTATAGCCAATATTAAAAAAAATACTTAATTGAAAATGAAGTGAAAAACATTAAATATTTTGAACCAAGTAGGGTGGCCGGATACTTTTGTGAGCAACTGTATATACAAATTTTTATATATACATATGTATATTTCTCTTTCAATTTTTAAGCTATCTGATGATTCCCGTAGCTGGTATGAAATACGTATAATAGCAGCTCTTTATACCTTCACGGTTAAATTATTAGGTTTTTTTACAAGTAAATCTTGTAACTCTTCTTAGATGGCAAAAAAAATATCTATTGATATTTTATAATTAATAATTATCTAAAAAAAAATTATTAATAAAATAGTTATATTCATACATCTTTTTTTAGTTTTTTTAACACCCTGTATTTCCCAAACTACTTATTATGGAAAGCTGAAATTTGATTGAGAAAACTTTCGAAAATCATATTTCTTTTAAGTGCATTAATTAATAAATTATATTCATTTGCCTCACTCTTATAATCACTCCATGTAAAATTTTGCAAAAAACAAATATTTTTGGTGCTATATAAATGGAATATGTATTATTTCATATCACACTATGTTCAATTAAAAGCAAAATTACAGAAAACTTAAATGATAAGTTTATATATATTTTCCTGGAATAATAACCTTGGAAGGAAAAAAAATTAATAAAATCGAACAGTGACCAATTTTTTACCTATATTTATCATTTCATATTTTATCTTTCCTATGTATAGTACATTAAAAATACTACTAAAAATTACTATACACGTATAGGAATTCCCTATGGTTTACAATAACTCATAGTTATAGATTAGACAATTTTGAGGAAATGTGCTTTTAACAAACCCGAGATTTGTTTTTGGTATTTTTTATGTTTCATTTTATTAATTATATTTTTTTTATAAATTTTCATACCCAGAAATTAGGTTGATTGTACATGAACTATAAAATATTTGCAATGCATATTTATGTAAATTTAAAATAATTTATGATAAAAATGGATTTAAGAACAAAAAACAATTAATAATGATATTATGCACACTTTGACAAAATCGAGAAAAAACAAATCAGTTCAGTATTATTTCATTTAAATTTAAATTTCCCTCAGTAGGCAAAAAAATATCATAATATCATAAATTTCAGAAAGAACAATTTTCTTCCGATTTGAGTAAAAAATTGCATTTACAAATAAAATATAACTTCAAATACTTATTTACGTGTGTATTTTTCTTGTGATATTCACATACATGCATAATGATTCTTTTTTATTGTAAAGAAAATGAAAAGTATTTTGGATACGCTTAGATCTAGATGCCAATGTGATTAACTCAATAAAATGAATAATTCAAAAAGTTATATATTTAACATCCTCAAATCTTTGTTTTTCATAACAAACAACAGAACTTTTTGCTTTAGCCCTCTCAGAATTTTTGATCACGGTCCGCCACTTGAAATTAATTTTTTTAGCTCTGATATTAGGTAATAGACGGAATAACGAATACGAAGCCTTTTCTAAATAGGTTTACCAAATTTTATTGATTTCAAAAAATAAAAACTCGCAAGGAAATTTGCGTAAAGTCGCTACTGTGATGTTTTCGCAGGTTGGGGGTTTAGCGGTCTACCTGACCGAGGTAAACTCGTTTGTTGTTTTTGTTAGAGAAAAGTTTTTTTTTCTTTTTTAAATCTTAGTCGTTGCGTATGGTTTTTTGTGTGTTTGTCATTAAAAAATTGTGTGTGCATTAATTTTAGAGAAAAAAAAGCCACAATTTGTATCAGTAACGATTAAACTTATTAAATATTATATTAAAAAAAACATTAAAAAGACAAAGCTTAAAGAATTAAATAAGTTAAAAGATCAAAACTAACAATATCGATGGAATTTAAAAAAAAAAGGAAATTAATGAGAAAAAAACCCGCGTTTATGGTGAAAACATTTTAATTGTACAACCTAAAGACAAAAATCCAACCTCGGAGAAGGAAAGAAAAACCTACAAAATTTTTGTAACAAAAGCCAAAGAACCGAACCCAGCAGTGAGACCCCAGGGATACCAGCGTCGCAGCGGCAACTATTTAGATTTTTTTTTTTAATTATATCTTAATATGCTAATTTTTGTATACTCTAGCATACTCAAGGACTCCGAAGTTACCTCCTCCGACCTACCTCCAAGATAGAAGGTGGTAATTTTTTTATTTCATAACCAACATGTTACACTTAATTATAAAAAAAATATAAATTAAAAATAAGTCTTTTAAATATACTTTCCCTTTAAGTAATATTCAACTTAAAAGCAATAAATAAGCAAATTAAACCACATCAAGATACTTTCCTGTGGAGCTTAAATAACGGTCAACTATACTAAGAGTAAGTAGACCTCCTTATAAATGCCATTAATTCTGATAAGATCTACTTTCCTTATTATTGTTGACCGTTACTCAGGCTCCACAGGAAAGTACACCAATACCTCGCTATACGGCCGCTCTTTTTACGGCTTTTCGCTATAACGGCCTACTTTAATTGCGGCAATTTTTCGATTTACGGCCCATAATGTTTCGTTATACGGCCCAAAAAAAAAAACAAATGGAGAAAAAATATGTACATATTTTACTGCCTACATATGAGAATTTTCGATAGTCATTTATTTTTTTTTATTTAAAATTCCTGTAGAAAAAAAATGTGCATATTTTAATGCGTTGTCGCTGCAGTATATAATAGTCACATAAAAGTTAATATTCTCGTAAGTAGAAGGGTTTATATACATATTTGTTTGTGCTGTTAGTATAAAAAAGTTGGAAAAATTGGAAATTGGTACGTAATAAAAATATTTTGCTTTTAGCTTCAGAATTTATTATTTCTATTAAATATCTAAAATCTTTTTTTAAGATAAAATGCCACCGAAACGTTCATCGAATTTGGAGAATGCAAATAAAAAAAGAAGCCGAAAATCAGTCACGTTAGAGACTAAATTAGAAATTTTACGGCGTATTGATGCTGGCGAGAAAATTGTTGACGTTTGCAAATCTGTTGGACTGGCGAAATCTACTGTGCAAACTATTCGAAATAACAAAGCAAAAATTAAAGAACATTCACAATCTGCTGCTCCTTTAAGTGTCTCTAAATTAACTCGACAAAGAAGTAGTATTATGGAAAAGATGGAAAACTTATTGATTATATGGATTGAAGACAATAACCAACGGAGGACGCTAATGAGCCAAATGACTATCCAAGAAAAGGCTAAAAGTATTTTCGAAAATTTGAACAGTGGCGGTACCGATGAATCTATTAAAGATGTAACATTCCAAGGAAGCCGAGGTTGGTTTGAAAAATTTAAAAATAGACACAATTTGCACAACTTAAAAATGAAAGGTGAAGCAGCTAGTGCCGACGATGACGCAGCTAAAGAATATCCGAATATTTTAAAAAGAATTATTGAACGAGGTGGATACCGGCCTGAACAAGTTTTCAATGTGGACGAAACTGGTCTCTATTGGAAGCGAATGCCTGAAAGGACTTACATTTCAAAAAGTGAAAAATCTGCATCCGGTTATAAGGTATCTAAAGAACGATTAACTTTGCTCCTTGGTGCTAATGCTGCGGGGAATTTTAAGCTAAAACCACTTTTAGTATATCTTTCCGAAAATCCAAGGCCTTTTAAAGGGTTGAATAAGAAACAATTTCCCGTAATTTGGAGATCCAACAAGAAAGCTTGGATGACTAAGATTCTTTTTGAAGATTGGTTCAAAAATTACTTTTGTCCAGAAGTTAAAAAATATTTGAAAGACAATAATTTCAGCAATAAAGCTTTGCTCTTATTAGATAATGCTCCAGGTCATCCAGTTAATTTATCGGAATTATCTGAAGATGTGGAGATTCAGTACCTTCCGAAAAATACAACAGCCCTGATTCAGCCAATGGATCAGGGTGCAATAGCCACTTTTAAAGCATATTATTTACGCAGAACTTTTCAACAACTTATAAACGAAACTGACGGTGAATCTTCAATTAAAGAATTTTGGAAGAAATACAACATTAAAGATGCTGTAGACAATATTAGCGAATCGTGGAAGGAATTGAAATCAACCACTATGAACCACGTTTGGAAAAAAATATGGCCAGAATGCATAAAAACTAATGGTCCTGAAATTGATGGTCTTTTTGAAATTCGACAGAGCATATTGAACTTAGCAAATGATCTTGGTTTTGAAGATTTGGAAGAATGTGCTTGATTTACTAGATGCAGATAGAGAACCCCTTTCACACGAGGAACTGATTTAATTAGCAACAGAACAAACACTTGATGAGGAGCCACTGCCAGTGCCTGCTGTATGCCCTCAGCTAACATTAAAACACTTGTCTAATGCGCTTTCTCATTTTGAACAAGGAATAAACGTTCTTCTTCAAAATGATCCCGAAATAGAACGTAGTGCTAGAGTTTGTCGAGGAATTAAAGCAACCATTACCTGTTATGAAGAAATGAAAAAAGAAGCAGAAAGCAAGGCAAAGCAAACAACGTTGGAACAATTTTTTAAACCAGGTCAATCCACAACAGCTGAAAGTGATGATGACATCATATTACAGCTTACCGATGCTTCATATTCATCTTCAGATTAGAACTGCTTTTAAACATTTTAATTTAAGTTTTTTTTTATACGTGCAAATGACTTGTTTTGTTTTTGAATTTCTGTTTTTTATGTACATATGATTTTTTTGTTTTTGAATTGAATTTATGTTTAATATTACTTGTGATGTATATTTTTATTTTATGTACATATATGTTATTTTTTTGTTTTTGAATTGAATTTATTTTTAATATTATTTGTTATGCATTTTTAAATGAAATAAAAAGCAAAAATGCATTTGAAACTAAAAACTACGCTATTTTATAAAAAAATTGGAACGGCTCCTATTGAATTTGTATGGGTTTGTATCAAAATAATTGATTCGTTATACGGCTTTTCGCTTTGCGGCCAACTTTCCCGGAACGTATCTAGGTCGTAAAGCGAGGTATTGGTGTATTTGATTTAGTCGGTCAAATTTTTTTTTATTTATTTAGACCGATAATTTATTTTCAAGCAATTTACCACGGTGACATTTTAAAGAAATACTCATTCTCTTCTGAGTGTCGTGGGGTGCACATGCATAAGAGATTTGTTCCGCGAATAATTTAAATTTTCTTTAAATAATTCTCAAATTAAAATTTTCTATTTCCTAACAAAAAAAAATAAAGAAAAAGTTAATAGTTACACTTCTCAATACTTAGTATTTCATACAATTAATTTACAAATATAAATTATAAACATTTAATAAATTAAATTAAAATGCCGTGCTTTTGTAATAAAAAAATAGAACGGCAACAATTAAAAGTTTGTTGTGACGATTGCAAAAATTATTACCATGCAGCTTGTGTTAAGTTATTGGTAAGCGACATAGAATATCTTACAAAAAATAAAAAAAATTATCATTGCGATCGCTGTACCACCTTACGCCGCAAATCTATGCATTTACCATCAACTCCAATAGCTTCAATTAGTTCAGTTGCTGCCCAACAACAAAGTTCTGTTGATTCTCCAGTGATGGTTAATGAGACTGGGAGTGACGTAGTTAATTTGCAGTTGCCATCAACAATTACTTCACAACAGACTTCTGTTAATTCTCCAGTGCTGCTTAAAGAGACTGTGAGTGACGTAATTGATTTGCAGTTACCAACAACAATTACTTTGCAACAAATTTACAAAGAAATAATTTTACTTAAAAAGGTCAATACAAATGCGCTTACAGAAATTCAAAAACTCCAAGATGACAAAAAATACCTTGTTGGTAAAGTCAATGACCTGGAGCAAAGAATAAATTCTCTTGAACAATTACAGCTAGATAATACGATAGAAATTGTTGGTATTCCAGATGTTAACAACGACAATGCTATTGAAGAAATTCAAAAAATTTTTGCTGAAGGTGTGGGAGAGAATATTGCTGTTGAACATATTGATAAAAGCTTTGTTAAAAGAATTAAATTGAGTAAATCCAACTCTTCATCTGATCTTAATTCTTCATTTTCTGATGTTGTGTGTGTGAAATTTATTTCCAATAAAATTAAACATACTATTATGAAAAAAAATCAGAAAAAAAGCTTCGTTTGACTGGGAATATTTTTGGTAATGAATTTTCGAAAACAAACATTTATATTAATGAGAGCTTGACTGCACAATCAAGGAAATTATTTAATGCTGCTAAAATTTTTAGAAAGGAGAAACAATTTAAACATTTATGGTTCCGGAATGGTAGAATTATGCTTAGAAAGAATGATGATGATAAAGTGTTTGTTATTAATTCATTAGAGGATCTAAAAATTCTTAATATTTAGTTAATTTATTCTTATTTATTCTTTTTATTTTGTTATGAGTTTTTTAAGTTCTGAACTCAATTTTGATTCTCTAAATTTTTATAACAATTCCTATATTAACAACAATTGTGAAAGTGTTTTTCAACCGAACCATATTTTATCTAACAATATTTTTATTATACATCAAAACATTAGAAGCTTAAGAAAACATTTTAGTTCATTAGTAACGCACTTAGAATCATTTACGAATAAACCCCATTTCATTTTTTTATCGGAAATTTGGATTTATGGCTATCAAATTAATGATTTTAATATATCCGGTTATAATTTCCACGCTTTTTGCAATGAATCCTATGCTTCTGGTGGTGTTTTTGTCAGGTCTGATTACCATTGTCAGGTTTCTTGTCTTAATGTGAATAGTGCTGATATAATGAGAGTACAGTGTAATCAGTGCCGGAGCTAGAGATTTTTGCTCCTGGTGCACTTTCTAAAAAAACCGCCCTACAAAACCGTTTTCACATCAGCCAAGTAGGTTTTTCGATGCATTTTTTATGAGGTGTCCCAAAGAGGTATATTACTCAAAAAATATAAATTTCAAAATAAATATAAGTAACTATTTTTAAAAAGTATAAAATTAAATTTTTATTGCGTAAACTTTCAAAACAAAAGAAGAAGAAAGTACGTTATAGAATAAACGATATCCCGATCGCTTGTCCTGTTAAAATATAGTTACCCAGGCTATTTTAATTAAAAAAATTGAAACTTTTCTTTGAAAATAATTATTTCAATCAATTACAGCTTCATCAATTGTTGCGGTAACTAAGATTTACTTTGGTTTTATTAATTAATTAAAATTGGCCATGTATATGAGATCTTTTTTTAATGAACTATTTAGCTTAATTTAATTTTTGCTGGAAATTTGTATAAAAAAGAAATTCGTTATGTTATATTATTTTTTAATACATAAAATTTTGAAAAAATTTATTTTTGAAAAAAATAAAATATTTTTTGAATTTTTTTCTTTAATATTTTATGAAAATGTAATCTATTTATTCCGCCCTTAAATTTTGGCGCCCTGTGCAAGTGTTCCTTCTGCACCTATGGTAGCTCCGGCCCTGAGTGTAATATCGCGAATGAAAAAGTCGTTTTTATGTGTACTTATAGATTACATTACATGATAATAATATAGATGTTTTTACTTTCCCTTTTATGAATTCACACTTTCAGTATATAATACATATATATATATATATATATATATATATATATCTCCTCACCTGGCCATAACTCTTAAACGGCTTGACCGATTGAGCTCAAATTTGGAAGTTGAGCTCGTGCCATAAAATGCCATCAAAGGTACCATATACATTTGGGGCCTTTTTGATGAGTGGGAAGGGGGCGCGGAGGCCCGTTTAATTTTTGAATGTACCAAAAAAAGCATGTGGGTTATCAAATGAAACATGAAAGGTCTTGACGAGTACATCTCAATGGGGGTAGTCGGGCGGGGCGACGAGGGTCATGCCGGGGCCCAAAACTGGGGCAATGTTGGATCCCATAACACAAAAAAACATGTGGGGTATCAAATGGAAGGGTTTTGAAGTGTACATATCAATGGAAAGTATTTCGTGGGGCGCCCTGAGTCATGCAGGGGCTAAAATGGGGGCAATGAAGGACCCCATCATACAAAAATCATCTGGGGTATCAAAAGAAAGGTCTCCAACAGTACATCTCAATGGGGAGTAATCCGGAGGGCGCCTTGAGTCATCTCTGGCCCAAAACGGGGTAATGTGGGGCCCCATCATACAAAAAATCATGTGGGGTATATATGAAAGTCTTGAAGAGGGCATCTTCTTGAGTACTCCGAGAGGTACTCTGGGTCTTGTGGGGCCCATAATGCAAAAAGACATGAGAGGTAACAAATAATAGGTATTGAAGAATACATCTTGTTGCGCAGTCCGTTGGGCTTCGTAATTCAGGTTAGGGCCCACAACCTGTGTCATGTGGGGGCCCATAATAAGAAAATCATCTGGAGCATCAAATGAAAGGTCTTGAAGACTTGTCCAGCAGTACCTGGGTCATGTGGAGCCAATTATACAAAAAAACATGTGGGGCACCGGGGGCCATGTAAGGCCCAAAACATCTGCCAAATGTGGAATTCCAAATCGTGGGCCATGAGGAGCTCAAACAAATCATTCCCAAGTTGTCAAAGTATTTAAATATTTTTAGTCGGTCAAATGAATAAATATTTGACCGACTAAAAAGTGTAAAATAAAAATATAAATAAAAAAAAGTTTTTTATAAATATTTTCCCTTAGAGAAATATTCAACTAAAAAGTAATAAACAAGCAAATAATACCACATCAATGTACTTTCCCGTTGAGTTTGAGCCACTGTCAGTAATAGTAAGGGAAAGTAGACATTATCAGAATTAATGCCATTTATAAGGAGGTCTACTTACCCTTACTATTACTGACAGTGGCTCAAACTCAACGGGAAAGTACATTGATGTGGTATTATTTGCTTGTTTATTACTTTTTAGTTGAATATTTCTTTAAGGGAATGGAAACGGCAAAACTGTGTTCATCTTCAAAAAAATATGGACCAATTATCCTTTCCGACGAAACACCGCACCAAACAGTACACTTAAGTGGGTGTAATTGACGCTGTTGAACTCTTCTTGGATTTTCCGTAGGCCATATCCTGCAGTTTTGCTTATTAACGAAGCCATGTAAGTGGAAATGGGCTTCGTCGCTCATAATTAAATTATGAATAAAATCATTATTTTCTTCAGCTTTTTGCCGCAAAAAAATTCCATAATCAAGTCGTTGCTGGTAATCTGTCGGTTTCAATTCTTGGACAAGCTGAATTTTGTATGGAAACAATCTTATTGTATGCAAAATTCTCTGGAGCGACCTTCGTGAGAGGCCAAGTTGTGTCGAACGTCTCCTTGTTGATGTTTCTCCATCTTCCTGAATACTCTCCTGTACACGTTCAATATTTTCATCCGTGTGCACCGTTCGCCGTCTGCCGACACCAGGAAGGTTTCTTACTGCCCCTTGTTGTCGAAAATTTGCAACCAGACGGTTTATTGTTGACACTGAGGGTCCAACCCGCACATTAAAATAGCGACGATATGCACGCTGAGTCAAAATAATGGACCGTTGATTTGAAAAGTAAAGTTCAACGATTTGGGCACGTTGTTGAATTGTGTACTGTTCCATTTTAAATTCCCCAAGTCTTGTTTACAAAATACTGAAAAAAGATATTTAAAAAAATTAATAATATACAAGTTATAAGGAATTCAAACCCGTTCGTTCATTTTGCGCCACCCTGTACATACCATTTTCAAATTATAAAAAAATTAACTTTGATTCTTTAAATTCTCTACTTTTGTATGAATTTTGGGATAGTGTTTATTATGCAGCCAATCCATCTGTTGCTTATGATTGTTTTCTTAACATTTTACAAAACAAAATCAATATATGTAGCTATCAACCTATAAATAATTATAAACGTAAAAGACTAAAACCGTGGATGTCTAAAAAATTACTTAACAAAGTTTCGAAAAAGAATAACATTAGGCAGAAATTGCTTAAACATCCTAATAATATTAGATTAAAAAATTATTATTCAAAGTTATGTGGTGAACTTCATACGAAATACCGTCATGCCGCGATAAATATTTGTAAATAATATATTAAATAGAGTTTGAGTTTACTTTGTTTCATTTATAATTAATTGATTAATTTCAGTCGACTGAATTAATTTAATTAATATTATTTTATTTTATTTACTTAGAATTAATTTAATTTATTTTTATTTTTATTTAAGTAGTTATTGAGTTTTGCTTATGCGGGTATGACAATGGCTTGAAAATTTAAATTTTTCAGAAACTATCCATTTAGAGGGAGAGGTAATATTTCTTATATGAGAAAAAGATATGAGTGCGAGTAACACGCTATATTGAAAAAAATCCTGAAAGTCAAAAAAAATCCAAAAAAAATGCAAAAAAAAATCCATGTCGCTAATGATTTGTCACTGTGTAGCAGCAACAAAACCATTTCTGTCAAAAAAAATCGAAATTTTTTTGGATTTTTTTTGTATATTTTTTGACATTCATGATTTTTTTCAATATTCAAGCATTTTTTTTATTATTTTATTACAAATCGCCGCTTGAATACTGGTTTGCTTCATACGCCATTTTAGAGTTTTTTCAGTTAGGACCATATCTGTAGTGTTTGAGAGATTCTCTTTTTAAAACTGCAATTCGTTTTTTCTTATCTCTAATAGTTACTGAGATATCGAGTAGCAGTTTTGCTCCACATCCACTTCTTTTTTTTTCAATGCTTGCTTGCCTCATTTCTCAAAAATCAGAAAAAAGGTAGCACGTAGAGCAACTTTTCTATACATTTTTCAAGTTATTTTTATTAAATGTTTTTTTGCTCTATATAAATGAGCCATGTACATGAAACATTAACATTAATATTAAATTAATTTTTTTGCTCCATATCCATTGCTCATTGATATAGAACTTTAATGCCAATTTTTTTTTTTTTACTTTTGCCTTATATCCATAGTAATTTTCATAGTCATTATATTATAAGATGGACATGGAGCCGTGCCAGTTATCTTCGGGACCCGTCTTGAAACACGGACCAAGAAGTCTAACATGTGTAAATTGTAAGTTGCAAATTTAGGGTGGATATGGAGCAAAGTGAAAATGTCAGAGGCGTATAAAGCAAACAAGTATTCGAGCAGCGAAATATCTTTGACAGATTAAAAAACAAGAACAATATATTTGACAGCATCAATACGACACTATAGTTGTCTCTCATTGAAAAATATTTGTGTTTCAGTCGCACAAAGAGACATTTTTTAGTTTTTTTTTGGATTTTGTCAAGCCATTGTCATACGGGCATTAGTAAAATAGTGATTTTTAAGTTGTTTAACAAAGCTGCTGTAATGTTTTTTATCTGGGCCGGTAGTTTTTTGTACTCAGATATAGCTGCAGGGATGATACTTCGCTTATGAATCTCGGTCCTTGAACTCGGCGGGTAGATGTTATCAGCATTTCTCGTATTTCTACGGCTACTTGAATTATGCACTTGAAATATATTTGCCATTTTATTTAGGTTATTTAGAGAGCGATATACGAGTTTACAACGATCCAAAGCAATAATAGACTCCAATTTTAGCTGATTTGTTTGGCTGTACGTATCAGCAGATGATAAGTTCCAATAAAGTCTGAAAACTATTTTTAGTGCTTTTTTCATAATGATGTCAATTTTTCTTCTCAGATATAAGGGCACATAGCCCATATTACGATGTTATATCTTATATGACTCAGTATATTGGAATTGTATAACATAATAGCTATTTTATTTTGGATTTTTATATTCAGCTTTTTGATGGCACCAATCATAGGAAAAAATTTTCTGCATATATGTATGTATATTCGGTATATTGATTTCATTTTAGATTTTCATGAATGACCGTGTCCAAATATTTAATTTGTTTAAGTCTTTCTAATATGGTGTTATCAATTTTCACTTCAACAATTCCATCTGGCTTGTTTATCTGTTTGAATATCATATACTTTGTTTTTCTTTATTTATTGTTAATTTGTTGCAATTAATCTATAGATGAAAGCGTCTCAAATCTCTATTAATTTTATCCTCCAGTACAGTTAGCTTTTTATCTTTATATATAATACATGTATCATCAGCAAAAACAGTATAATTACCTTCTAAATTAGCATATTGTAAATTGTGTATGTACTGGAGATATAAAGTGGGACCAAGTACACCAGTCAGTAGTTCTAGCTTGGTACTAAGCACGTCATTTATTCTAGTTTGAACTGATGTATTTTCTAAATAACTTTTGAAATTTTTTCGTGATATTCCTCTTAAACCCAGCAATTTATCAAGTAAAATTTTGTGGTCAACGGTGTCAAATGCCGATCCACAAACGATCCACAAACACATTTTGAAGATCCACAAACACAGTACAGAAATAATTATTTTCATCTAGAGCATCAACAATTGCTCGTTGAACCGCAGATGATGCTAATTGAGTTGAACTAGACGGTTGAAAACCAAATTGGTTGTTATGGAACCGACATCTAGAATTGATGAATTCATGCAACCTTTTATTTATAACTTTCAAATATTTTTCCAAAGATCCTTATTAATGGAATAGGTCTATAATTTCCAATTTCATCTTTTTTACCAGCTGTATGAATTGGAATGACAACTGTTCTTTAAGTACATCTGGAAAAACCCCATCCTTTATGTTTTCATTTATTAAAGTAGCAATAACAAGTGAAATAAGCTGATCAAGTAATTTTACATCATGTGTTAGTGTTGGTATATCATCTATACCAGGAGCAATTTAACTTTTTACATTTTTAATAATGTACGATATTTCACCAGCATCCGTTGGTTAAAACATTACAGCAATAGCATTTTTAATACTTCCATACGTATCATTTGGAATTTTATTGGACAGATTAGCACCAATTTTTATAAAAAAGCATTCATTGCATTTGCAACATCAGTATCAGTAACAATCGGATTCCCAATCATTTTAACTTTCAAAACATTACATTTACTATTTTTGTTATTTTCTGTATTATAAATGGACTAATTTCGAAAATCCCATAATTTTTTATTTTTCCTACCAGCATTTTCTATATCAGTTTGAATCCTGTTTTTATAAGCATTTTGCTTCATATTAAAAATATTAAGCCTTGTGGTGCAGAGCAAATTTCGAAATGTTTTTTTCGAGATTTTGAATTTTTTCTTACGTTTAAGATGTCAGAGAATCAGAATCTATTCCGCACATCGTACGCAAAGCAAAAATTTACTTTTTTAATCGCTTAGAAATAGTGCTAAAACACATACAATTGAATCAAAACTTTACAGAAAGGTAAGCAAAGGATGGAACTTTATGCTTATGGTATCCTTTTCCGAATAATATACCTGCCAACCCCCTTCATGGAGCGTTAAAAATGCACAATTTTTTGCATGTTAAGATTTTACGTAAAACATTATAACTTCTAAAATAGGTATAACAGGTAAGTTCCATTCCAATCCATATAATAAAAATGCTCCCCGACTTTTTTAAGTGGGTGAGGAGCTTATATATGAAACAGGTTACAACCCTTCAGCGGGGAAGTTTATTAAAGAAGTGAGAAAAAAGTTTTTTAATTATACTATATTACATCTTTTCCATAAAAATCAGCCTCGTTCCTTTACCCACCTTCATTTTACTGGTGAAAGAATTTTTTTGGGACTATGAAAATTGTATTTTTGTTATTTAAAATGGTCATAGAATATGTCACATTTAAGATAGGGTCTTGTATCTTGTCAGTTAGGTATAATAGATAAGTATCTTTCGAAATCATTGAAAATTTCCACCCCTTTCCCTTTATATATGGGCGAGGAGGTATATTTATACAACAAGAGGCAACACCTACTCGCGAAACTGGATTGAAAAAATAAGAAATTAGTTTTTTTAAATACTATGTTAGACCTTGTGCAAAAAAAATATTTCCATACCTGCAACCTGCAACCCCCTCTATTCTACATCACTTAGAAATGCTACATTTCAAAATTTATTATAGTTTATGAAAATTAAATTTTTTGAACTTAAAATGACTATAAAATAAGCCACAGTTTAGATATTAACTTGAAAATTATAAATTGGGTGTAATAGATTCGTAGTAACCCAAATCACTCCAAATTTTAACGGGCTGCTCTTTTTGGGTGGAAGACTGGGGTATATTTAGACAAGAAGCTTCATACCTTCCGCGGGGGGCTAATTTAAAAAAATTAAAAAATACTTTTTTAATAATGAAATTTTACACCTTGTATGAAAAAATCAGTCACATCCCCTTAACCCTCTTTATGTGAGTTGTATTTGAATTTTGATATTTTCAAAGTTAAATTTTTGAAATTTAAAATGGCTATAAAATGGTCCAGATTTTTTGTACATTTTTCTAACTTCAATGCTAGGTACCATACGTTCAAAACCTTTCGAAATCACTTAAAATTATAAACTACTATCTCATTAAAGTAGAGGAGGGGTGTATTAATGAAACAAGCAATATCTCGTATGATGAAAAAAAATTAAAAATTAGTTTTTTAATAATACTTCTAGACCTTGTATAAAAACGAGACCTGTACCTACAACGCTCTTCATTTGACAGGGGTAAAAATCTCGACATTTTAAAAATTAATATTATATTACATATACAATTTCTTCGAGTATTTATTTATTGAAACTTGGTAATAATTTCAAATTGTACAACATTGCGAGTTTTGAAAACTTTTCTGATCTAGTAATTAAAAAATTTAAAAATTGGTATAACAGTGTTAATTTATTTTTATTCATTGGTAACTTAAACTCAGTCCAAATTCTCAACTGATATATACAAATTGATATACAAATGAAAAAGCTGCCAGGTTGGAAGAGTACTTCATATCCCTTTTTGATCCAGCTAGGATTAAATGAAAACTAAGATTTAAATATAAGTTATAATTTTTACAAAAATCCGAATAATGTTGTACAATTTAAAATTATAACCAAGTTTTAATTAATAAGTACTCGAATTTGTAATATTATATACTAAATACTCGAAATGTAATATATGATGTTTATTATAAAAATGTCAAAATTTTTGCCAATTTAAAATGATTTTTTGTATACAAGATTGTATACAAGGTGTAGAATAGTACTATTAAGAAACTTAATTTTTATATATTTTATTAAATAAAAAAAAAAGGTTACAAAATAAAAAAAGATATTTTAATATTTTAAAATATTAAAATATTTAAATATTAAATACAATATGTACATATGTTTAAATCTTCACCAAAAATTCTATTGGTGTTATATTTTTGAAAATTAAAAATTTTACACATAATTGAAAAAAAGATAAAAACTGCGAGCCTACTGGCAGTAAAAGCTTCAACCGAATTGATATTTTTTACTGAGCATAGAACTCATATTGAAATACTGGTCCCACTGAGCTACCTTTTATACCGCGACCAACATTCAAAAGTTTGCAGCGCTACTTTCCGGGTTGCACTGCTGTACACACTTTGAAGGACGTAGGTTGCGCAACTTTTTCTTTGCATTCGCTGCAAAAGTAGCTATATGGGATCACAGCTTTAGTTGACTCATCTATAAATGAGTACCGGTAATGAAATATACAGCAATGTAAATTGTAAGACTGCGAAAAATGCCAGCGAACGAGTCCAATTTCTGACAACAATTGACTCACTACAAACCCATTAGCTTGTTGCAATAAATAGTTTCTCCGCTACAGAGAAATTTATGGTTCGGAATCCATATAAAAATAATAGGTTCTAAATTGCAATAAAATGTCGGCCTAAGAGATACGCCTAGACATACATCGGGCTGTTTTAGTAATAGGCGGAATTTAGAAGGGCTTAGAAAATTAGTAATAGGCGGAATTTAAAAGGGCTTATTACGCATATATTTTTAATCGAAAGTCCATTTATTGATGACTCACTACAATCCCATTAGCTTGTTGCAATAAATAGTTTCTCTGCTACAGCGAAATTTATGGTTCGGAATCCATATAAAAATAATAGGTCCTAAATTGCAATAAAATGTCGGCGGAATTTAGAAGGGCTTAGAAAACTAGTAATAGGCGGAATTTAAAAGGGCTTAGTACGCATATATTTTTAATTGAAAGTCCATTTATTGATGGAATAGCAATTTAGATTGGAATACTACTAATTAGGATCAATTATGGACCGTAATAAATTTTTCTTAACTAGGTTATTAGCTTTATTGCCAAATCAATTATAATTACGGACTAATGTGCGCATTCCATTCTTTATAGTCAGGATTTACTTTCTTCCCGGGCGGATATTCATAGTATCTTTGTACACAATAATACAATTTCCGATCTTCTGCATAGCAATCTTTGGAGGTTGGACCGCCTACCGCAAATTCCAGAGCTACAGCATTAACAAAGTGTTGAGCTATTTCAGGTAATATTGCACACCGGCCACATTAGTTCTTGAGTGTTTTGAAAATCACCATAAAGTACGGGAGACATTGTATGGTCACTCATGTAAATTATATTAGTTATATTAAGTAAATCAAGAACTCGTAATTTGTCATACAAATACCCTTGTGCAGTATCTATTTCTTGTTAGATATCTGTGACCTATTCCATTAAATGAAAATATGTAATTCTTTACGCAATATAAATTTATACAATATTAAATATACTTCATCAGGACCATATGTATGTGCCAATTTATCTGGTTCGTCTATATATACCAAAATAAGGTTAGGGGGGATAAGAGAGTCGTTTAGTCAGGCAACAATAATTTCGAAACGCTTTTTTATAGAAATACTTGAATTATATTTCATTTAATATGTTGGTTCTTCACTTTCATAAGGAAACTCACAACCCGCCCACATCATACAGCCCGACCTGCCGCCAATGAACTGTTTGGTTGCCTAAATGAGTACAGGTAATGAAATATACAGCAATGTAAATTGTAAGACTGCGAAAAATGCCAGCGAACGCGTCCAATTTCTGACAACAATTGACTCACTACAATCCCATTATTACCGGTACTCATTTATAGATGAGTCAACTAAAGCTATGATCCCACATAGCTACTTTTGCAGCTGATGCAAAGAAAAAGTTACGCAACCTACGTACTTCAAAGTGTACAGCAGTGCAACCCGGAAAGTAGCGCTGGAAACTTTTGAATGTTGGTCGCGGTATAAAAGGTAGCTCAGTGTGACCAGTATTTCAATATGAGTTTTATGCTCAGTAAAAAATATCAATTCGGTTGAAACTTTTACTGCCAGTAGGCTCGCAGTTTTTATCTTTTTTTCAATTGTAAAATTTTTAATTTTCAAAAATATAACACCAATAGAATTTTTGGAGAAGATTGAAATATACATATGTACATATTGTATTTAATATTTTAATATTTTAATATTTTAAAATATTAAAATATCTTTTTTTATTTTGTAACCTTTTTTTTTTATTTAATAAAATATATAAAAATTAAGTTTCTTAATAGTACTATTCTACACCTTGTATACAATCTTGTATACAAAAAATCATTTTAAATTGGCAAAAATTTCGACATTTTTATAATAAACATCATATATTACATTTCGAGTATTTAGTATATAATATTACAAATTCGAGTACTTATTAATTAAAACTTGGTTATAATTTTAAATTGTACAACATTATTCGGATTTTTGTAAAAATTATAACTTATATTTAAATCTTAGTTTTCATTTAATCCTAGCTGGATCAAAAAGGGATATGAAGTACTCTTCCAACTTGGCAGCTTTTTCATTTGTATATCAGTTGAGAATTTGGACTGAGTTTAAGTTACCAATGAATAAAAATAAATTAACACTGTTATACTAATTTTTAAATTTTTTAATTACTAGATCAGAAAAGTTTTCAAAACTCGCAATGTTGTACAATTTGAAATTATTACCATGTTTCAATAAATAAATACTCGAAGAAATTGTATATGCAATATAATATTAATTTTTAAAATGTCGAGATTTTTACCCCTGTCAAATGAAGAGCGTTGAAGGTACAGGTCTCGTTTTTATGTACAAGGTCTAGAAGTATTATTAAAAAACTAATTTTTA
The DNA here is from genome assembly GCA_949752835.1 of Empis stercorea. NCBI lineage: Eukaryota > Metazoa > Arthropoda > Insecta > Diptera > Empididae > Empis > Empis stercorea. The sequence continues at coordinate 72,129,381 of OX457085.1, read as the reverse complement.
ATTTTTTTTCATATATTCTCCCGCATAAGGGATATTTCTTGTTTCATTAATACACCCCCTCCTCTACTTTAATGAGATAGTGGTTTATAATTTTAAGTGATTTCGAAAGGTTTTAACGTATGGTACCTAGCATTTAAGTTAGAAAGTTGTACAAAAATCTGGACCATTTTATAGCCATTTTAAATTTCAAAAATTTAACTTTGAAAATATCAAAATTCAAATACAACTAACAGAAAGAGGGTTAAGGGGATGTGACTGATTTTTTCATACAAGGTGTAAAATTTCATTATTAAAAAAGTATTTTTTAATTTTTATAGAAGGGGTTGCAGGTATGGAGATATTTTTTACGCGCAAGGTCTAACATAGTATTTTAAAAAAATTAATTTCTTATTTTTTCAATCCAGTTTCGCGAGGAGGTGTTGCCTCTTGTTGTACATATAAATATATCTCCTCGCCAATATATAAAGGAAATTTTCAATGATTTCGAAAGATGCTAATCTATTATACCTAACTTACAAGATACAAGACCCTATCTTAAACGTGACATATTGTACGCAATAATACAATTTCCGAGCTTCTGCATAGCAATCTTTGGAGGTTGGACCGCCTACCGCAAATTCCAGAGATACAGCATTAACAAAGTGTTGAGCTATTTCAGGTAATTTTGCACACCGGCCACATTTGTTCTTGATTGTTGTGAAAATCACCATAAAGTACGGGAGACATTCTATGGTCACTCATGTAAATTATATTAGTTATATTAAGTAAATCAAGAGCTTGTAATTTATCATACAAATGCCCTTGTGCAGTTTCTATTTCTCTTAAGATATTTGTGACCTATTCCATTAAATTAATATATGTAATTCTACATAGTTACGCAATATAAATTTATACAATATTAAATATACTTCATCGCTATCAGGACCATATGTATGTGCCAATTTATCTGGTTCGTCCATATATACCAAAATAAGGTTAGGGGGGGATAAGAGAGTCGTTTAGTCAGGCTACAATAGTTTCGAAACGTTTTTTTATAGAAATACTTGAATTATATTTCATTTAATATGTTGGTTCTTCACTTTGATAAGGAAACTCACAACCCGCCCACATCATACAGCGTGACCTGCCGTTTACCATATATCAGCCCAATCCATCCAGAGGTACCAGAGAAAATCCCAGATGAAAATATGGACATACATACATAATTTCATCCAGGATAATATATGTACAGTACATATGTATATTGATATTTCATTAAAAAAAATTGAAATACGACCGTATCCGTATTTCAAATATGCCGTTTTGTAGAATATAACTGCCAATATATCTGATCAGATATTGATGGGTAACGTAATTCATTTTACTTTCACTTTAGTTTCGTTACCCATAAATATTTGGTCAAGCAATAATAGATATATTACATATTATCAACTCGTTTCCAAAAATCAAAATTTGTTGGATAATTTTATCATCACATATTTAATTAATAACATATACATTATTTGGCAACGCCGCGTTTCATTTAGTTATAAAAACATCAAATAATGTATTACCATAAAGTAATAATAAAGGATGTTCAAAATTGAGGTATTATTTTGATTTTGCCGCCATTTTATACGAGGTTTCTTCAGGTATATTCTAAAAACATTCCGGTTAGTTAATATGGAACGTTACACGAAGGAACAACGTGTTTTTGTTATTAAAACATTTTTTGACTGACCATGCATTACGTCGGCAATTCGTTTCTTGGGCAATCGAAAAACAAGAAGAAAATGAGAATTTTTTTAACAAAATAATCGATTACGGTCAATGGAAATCGCTACAGGGAGATGATCCAAAGCTTTTTGTGGCGGGAAATTGATGATTTGGACGTAGAGAATATGTGGTTTCAACAGGACGGTGCCACTTACCACACAGCAAGAGAAACAATTGATCTTTTGAAGGAAAAGTTCGAAGATCGCATTATTTCTCGTAGAGGAGGAGTGAATAGGCCACCAAGATCGTGCGATTTGACACCGTTGGATTTTTTTTGTGGAGTTTTCTGAAATCGAAAGTGTACAGCAATAATCCCACAACAATTCAAGAGCTTAAAAACAACATTATCGAGAAGATTTCAACCATTGACAACAGTTTATTGAACAACGTGTTTCAGAATTTTGGTAAAAGATTGGGAGCCTGCCGAGCCAGTAGGGGGGGTCACTTGGCCGACATAATTTTTCATTATTATGCTGGGTTTTAATGATAAAAATTTGCCGCTTGTGCAGGAAAATCTGACCGAAAGGTTTTATTTCTTATGGAAATTTAATATGTGCGACAAGAACAACAAATTCTCATTTGCAAGGGATATTTTTCATTTACCAGGGATAATTTTGATATGCAAGGAAATTTTACCGGGGATAATTTTTTTGCAAGGGATAATTTTCATTTTGCAATAGATAATTTTTGATATTTTTTAAAAACCATAGATAATCCTTCTTATATGGTATCACAGTTTTGTTGAAATTTGACATTTCAGTATTGCCATTAAAAAATTTTATTGTTTACATTTTTTAATGTTAATTATATTTGAAGTATTTTTTAATCAAGTAGTGAGTGAAATTAAAATTTATAACAAAAACGAAATTAATAATAATAATAATAAAATATGGACAATAATAATAAAGATTTTTTTTTTGAAGAATACATAATAAATGAAACGGAAGCAATGATATCTTCCTATAACGCGGAATCAGAATTAAATAATGTTAGGAAAGAAAGACCACGTACTTCTTCAGAAAGTGAATCCTATAACATTGAGGATTTGATTGAAGAAGTAAGAAATCGTCCAGCTCTTTGGGACTGCCGCAACGGCAATTACAAAAATAGATCCCTGCGTCCTCAAATGTGGCAGGAAATTGCAGTTAAATTAAGTATAAAATTTGTTTTCCTTAAAAAATAAATTAATAATTAAAAACCGTTTTAAATTAATAATTAAAAACTGTTTTTTTAGATTTACAAGAAAGTCAATTCTTGTATTGCAAAAAAAGTGGGAAAATATTAAGGGATCATATACCCGTTCGAAAAAACCACTACCAAGCGGTTCTGGTGCAAAAAATAATCCAAATTATAAATATGGAGAAATGTTATCATTTCTAAATGATACTATTAAACCAAGAAAGTATGTATATTATCACCTTTAAATTAAAATAAATCATTTTAAATATAAAACTAATTATTATTGCAGTTCAATGTCAACAAGTAGTGAAATCAGTAACGAGGAGAGCCACAGCAGCCAATCATTGGTGTCAAACATAAACTTCCCGAAAAAAACAAAATTACTGATTATCAAAAGGAGAGTTTGGAAATAAAAAAAAGGGCTATAGAGGCATTGGAAAAAAAAAAATGATGAAAAAGTGGAACAACCTGAGCGATCGGCAACTCAGTTGTCAGCTGCACAACATTTCTGCAATTATGTGGCGGCCGAAATGGAAAAAATGGGAGAGTCCACTAAACTTAAATTGCAGGAAGAAATAATGGCTTCAGTTTTTAAATTTAAAGCTTTAAATTTAACTAAAAATTAAAAACTAATAAATTAATTAAAAAGAAAAGAATTTACAATTTGATTTTTAATTGAATCTCCTATATATTTTTATTAATATTATATTATGAATGGATACAACTTTGATGAATATAAAAAGTAAAGCTTGTAGATCAGAGAATATGTTTACATTAATTTTTAGTTTATTATTTTACCAGTCTTTATGTAGACATGTAAACAATATATAGCTATTATTGAAATATTTTTGATTTTGTATGCTAACATTCTGTAAATCCCTTTTTCCTATTTGGATCTATTACAAAACTAGCCACATATTCACTTGTATAGTGAAACTATTTCTATCATACTAAGGAAATGAAAAAGTTCCATAATTTAATTAACTTTGTTTATGAGGTTTTTTTCCATGTGCAAGAATGTAAATAATTAATATTAATATAGTAAATTATTTAATGGAGTAAAATATTTAAATAAATTTAAATTACAACAAATTCAGTTTGAATTATTTATTAATATTTATGTATATTATTAAGATAAAAATGAGAAATATTTACATATATGTACATATAGAGATTCAATATAAATTAATATTGAATTGCAATTTTAAATACATATAATTAATAATTGAAATAATTTATAATTTTTTTAAATAAAATTCCACTGCCACTCAACAGCGCCATCGGTACAGAGATAATCAGAAATTTTATTTCTCATTTCTTTAGCCGTATTTGGTGCATTGCGATTATATGTTGTTTCAATTGAACTGAAATTATTTTCGTGTTGTCTCCATCGCCCAGGTGAAACTATTTTGGTAATCGCATCTTCAGTGTCAATTAGACCATTGTCAATATAGTTGTTTCCATTTTGCTGACGTAACCAATTATGAAGGCAGACGCAAGCGCCAACAATATTTTCCAAATTATTAACCTAATTATTTAATCATTATATAATATAAATATTTAAACAGTTATTTTAGCTATTTTACCTCACAAATTATAGGCTTGCGAAATATACGCCATTTAGCTACTAAAATCCCAAAAACATTCTCAATTATTCTTCTAGATCTACTTAGCCTATAATTGAAAATTCGTTGCTGTACTGTTAAATGCTGGTTTTTGTAGGGTTTCATCATGTGGATGCTAAGGCAAAATGCATCATCTGCAACGAAATAGTAAGGTATTTCGGTGCATTCATCTGAAATATTTCTTGCTGGCGGAAATCTGTTAAAGAAATGATAAGTAATTATTTATATTATAATATGTTAAAAAACAATTACATACTCTATCTTATTTTCTGCTATTTGTAGGCCGAAGTGGCTATTGGCAAATACACCACCATCGCTTTGGCGTCCTGATGCTCCAATATCACACATCATAAAATTATAATTATGGTCTGCAATTGCCAGAAGCACGATTGAATGCGATTTTTTGTAATTAAAAAACGCCGAACCACTATTTTTTTGTGCCTAATAAATTAAATTTTAAATGTTTGAATCATTTTGAAAAATTGTAAACAAACCTGCATCATTATATGCTTTCCATCAATAGCTCCAATACAATTTGGTAAATTCCATCGTTTTTCAAACCCCTGTGCTACTGTCTGGAAATATTCAGCGTTTAGTTTTGGAAAAACTTGCCCTTTCAGCAACTTCCAAATTGCCTGTGTACATTCCTTAATTATGTTGTGTACAGTAGTTGGAGAGCACATATAACTATAGGATATACTCTTTTGTGAGTCTCCAGATGCCAAGTAACTAAAAATGTTTACATAAATGATAAATTATTAAATTATATGTTTGATTGAAAATGTATATATATAATTGTGCACAGTTACCGAATAGTTAATGCTAATCTTTCCTTTGCTGATATTGGCTTGTTTATTAGCATTTGTTTTTTAATAGAAGGTCCTACAATTGCTAACAACTCCTCGAAATGAGCAGGCGTCATCCTCATATAACTAAAAAATAGTTTAGGATCTTCAGATTGTAGCAGCTTAATAATTTTAACAAAAGCTCCACAATGCTCTCTTTGTTTATATAATAAACGAGTTGGGGCTCTTTTTGCTTTTGAAATATTATCTGAATCACTTTCAGATTCACTGCTGCTAAATATTAAACTTAAAGCTAGTGCTTCATCCATTTTTTCACACAACAAAAAATTAACAAAAAATTAAAGAAAAATAAAACTCACTTTATCCAAAATACATAAAAATCACTTTATTCAAAATAATAATAATTTAACAAAACCGCTTGTAAAAAATTTTTGTTTATTTATATTATGACAGTTGACAATTTTCCATATAATTATAATTTTAAACATATGGTAAATCATAAATTCCCTGTAAAAAAAAAAAATTTTCCTTGTGCAGCGATCTATTTTTTTCTCATGTAAAAATACAATATACTATCTCGTTCTATTTTTCCTGCACAAGCGGCAAATTTTTATCATTAAAATCCACCATTAACCGGAACCTATTTGTAATAAATTAAAATAAAAATATATTTAATATTTAAAAAAAAAGTATTTTTATTAAAATTAAAATGATACCTCAATTTTGAACACCCTATACATATATAGAGAAACTATTTCATATATCATTTTTTGTACAAATTTTTATAAAATAATATAGCAATGTAAGACCCCAAGCTTTTTCATAGGCTAGAACTATTACAAACGCTTACATACGAAAAATATAAAAGCTCTTTTTCAGAAAAACATTGTGTATGACGTGACGTCACGGTTCGGGCTTTTTTCTGACGCTCCTAATAAAAAACACACCATCTTTCCGTAATTGCAACAAATTTGGTGTTCTTGTTAAATACTCATTATTGAAGCCATCAAATACTAGGACTATTAAAATTGGATTTGTGCAAAATGCTAATGATAATGACGTTTAGTAATCAAATAATGGGGGGCCAAGGATGTAGCGAATACAGCCTCTCAACATCAACTGTCAACCTCCACCGTACCGTGGTGGATTCCCCTGTTTAAAACAAACGGAGGCTCTGACGACCGAGAATTGGCGGTATAACCATATCAAATACCTGGATTAAATAACCTGGTAGAAACTAACGGCCCTCCAAGGATGGGGGTTGAGCATTAGGTTAACATCCTAATCTTGTAGAAAATAATTTGTTCGACAATTTAAAAATAGCGACTTGGAATGTTCGTGCAATGTTACAAGCAGGAAAAATGGCGGAAATAGCAAATGAAATCTTAAAGTATAATATCATAGATCAAAGAATTAAAGGATAAAGTGTGCATAAAATTATTAGAAGTATTTAACGCACACTCATGCAACAAATTATCTGTGTATTAGGTAGTCCATTGTAGTAGGAAATTATTTTTGGGCTGGGCAACACGCTCTAGCCTTTTGATCATTAGTATAAATAATAAGAGATAAATAAAAATAAAAAAAGAAAACAAATGAGTTGTAATATTTTTGTTTTTATTTATATTACAAATTAGTTGTAATATTTTTGTTTTTATTTAATTAATTTAATTAAAGAATTAAATTAATTTAAAATGTATTAGAAAGAAAGAGATAGGTATACAATATTTTTCTAAATAAAATATTTCATTCTATGCGATGGTTAGGACTCTGGTGACTATTACAAAAACTAAAAAAAAATTCTATTTTTTGTATATCTTTTATATTCAGTGTCAAACAGTAAAGTATTGTATTTGTTGAATCTGTGGCTAGAGGGTATAACATGTACTCAAAATATTCATTCACAGTAGTTACAGTAGTTGAAAATATGCATTTACAGTAATTAGATCAGTAGTTCGGCTTCTCGGCTTCGCGGCGTTTTGCTTCATATATTGTAAATATATGAAGCTTTCTGGTGCCGTCTAAATTTCGAAAAAAAAATTTTCGAGTTTTTGATTTTTCTGGACGTTTTAGATGTCAGGGATTCAGAATCAGCAAAAAAAATCCGTGTCCGCCGTACGCCGTATGCAAAGTAAAAATACACTTTTTTAAACGCTTAGAAATAGTATAAGCACTCGTGCGATTTGTACAAAAATTGCAACATATATAAAGTAAGGATGGAAATTTATGTATGTGGTATCCTTTTTTGAATAATTTCCCTGCAACTCCCCCTAGCGGGGCGTTGAAAATGCGCAATTTTGTGCACTTCAAAAAAATACCCCTAAATATAGTCGGATCTTTACATTGTTTTACAGGTATATGTATAGACGCCATATAATGAAGATTGTAAAAATTTGGAGCCCTAGGTCCTCGCCCCCCTATTTTATAGTAATATTAAAACAAACATTTTGAAATTTGAAATGGCTATAAAACCGGTTTTAATTCATATAAAACATTGTTACTTCTACCATGTTACTTCTAACACTACTAAAATTGAATTTTTGGTATTTAAAATGACTATAAAATAAGCCGCATTTCAAATAGGGTCTTATATCTTGCAGGTTTGGTATAATAGATTGGTATCTTTCGAAACCATTCAAAAATTTTACCCCTTTCCCTTTTATTATGGGTGAGGGCGTAATTTTATGAAAGAGGTTGCAGCACCTCAGCGGGGGACTGGATTGAAAAAATTAGAAATTATTTTCTTAAAAATACTATCTTACAACTTGTGCCAAAAATTTATTTCCCTACCTGCAACCCCCTCTAAGCTACATCACTTAGAAATGTTACATTTCAAAATTTATTATATAGTTTATGAAAATTGAATATTTTCCCTTTTCATATGGGGGACGGGGTATATGTATTAAACAGGCTGCTACACCTCGGCGGGGAACTGGATTGAAAAAATGAGCAATCATTTTCTTAAGAATACCTTGTATACAAAATTGAGACACGGACTTTCAACCCTCTTTATTTTACAGGGGCAAAAATTTCGAAATTTATGGAATAAAAACATATATATATATATTACATTTCGAGTATTTAGTATAAATATATAGTATTACAAATTCGAGTACTTATTTATAAAAACTTGATTGTAATTTTAAATTGTACAACTTTGGGAGTTTTGTAAAAATCATAATTTTGATTTAAATCTTCGTTTTCACTAAATCCTAGGTGGATCAAAAGGGTATATGAAGCACTCTTTCAACTTGCCAGCTTTTTGAATATATGTATAAAAGTAATTTTTATAATAATGTATTTTCGACAAACATTATAAATATATAATAAAATGTTTTAGTAGTGTATATATTATGTTCAATAATTAAGTAGTCAAAATATCACGCACCCCTTTTAAAGTTTTACTTCATCCGTGTAGCGCGAGACACACATGTATTTTTTTATGGTGGCCTCCACCTGGCACAGTTTTTGGGCCGAGTTCCCAACGAGATGTACTCGTAAAATCCATTCATTTGATACGCCACATGATTTTTTTTCTACGATGGCCCCCAATTGCCCATGTTATGGGCCCCAAATAACCCACGGTGCCACACGGACTACACCCATTGAGATGTTTTCATCAAGACCTTTCATTTGATACGCCACATGATTTTTTTGGAACATGCGGCACCTCGCCTCCTTCCCTACATCAAAAAGGCCCCTATTTTAAAGGGCAGCAAATATCTGATAAATATCTGAAAATATCTGATAAATATCTGAGTTTAACTTCTAAATTTCAGCCGTGTCAGAATTATGAATATATAAATATCTGAGTTTAACTTCTAAATTTCAGCCGTGTCAGAATTATATAAATATATATACATACATATATGGAAAGTTAAATTTTCCCACTTACATATAATTCCCAGTCAATTTATTATTTTTATAAATGTAATACAGATAATATATTATATACAATTTTCCTTCGCACATATAATTCACAGATATTTACTTATATGTTTGTTTATTTAAATATAATTTTAATTACTCCATAAGCTCATGTTAAATCGGAATGGTATATAATATATATATATTTATATATATATACCATTATATATTACATATATATATATATATATATTATATATCCACACCGCAAAATTGGTTCGAAAACGGAGTCTTATGGGGTTAATTTCATGAAAATGTCATATATATCATATATATATATATATATATATATATATCAATTTCCATACCTCCATGGGAACAGAAACGCAAAGCGGTTCGAAAACCGGGTCTTATATAGGCAAATGACTACATATAGGCAAATGACTACTACAAAAGAAGTAAAACTAAAGAATAGCCGCGTTTTAGCCGTGTTTTTTTATAGATCCTACACTGCAAGATTTTTGCAAAAAAACTATCCACTGAATATCGGCGACAATTTTTTTATTTCATATACAATTGGATTTATCAGCTGATAATTTTTTTAAAATATTTCACACAGTAGCTTTGAGTTTTATAAACGTAAACAAAAAAATCACTATTAATATAATTACAAAATACACAACTTGCGTTTTTTCTTTAGTAAATTGCCATTTTTTAATGTAAAAAAAACAAATATTGACAACAGAGCCATCTACAAGTAATATTATTAACTATTTATCCACTACAATTCAATTGCCAGGATAGGTACTGTATTTCGCATTTTATCGTCCACAAATTGTTGTTGTTTTCAATGTAAATATTACTCTCTGTTGGCGTAATTTATGTGTACAAAAAAACACAGCTATTATTTTATTTATTTATTTCAATCAACCGAGTAAGCTCTCACTGCTTACAATTTGTAAAAAATAAAAATTAAAACTAAAATTTTATAACATATAATATATATATATATATAAAAATAGCTCTACTGAGGGAAAGATCCACTAAGAGCTCTACTTAAACACCGACGTACGCCGTATGGCGTATATACGTCGATACGCTGATACGCCAGCGTATCCCGAAATAATATGCCACATTTATATACATTAAAATTTGTTTGATCGATGTTTCTTTTTGCTAAATTTCAAAAATCAAATTAAAAATTTTTATACGCCCGTCAAAATTGGAAATTCCAATTCTCGGCGTACGTACACTCTTAATTTTTTCGTACTTGGATCCAGACAAAAGTTGCTGAGCTTGATAAAAAGTAAGTTTGACTTGGTAAAGTCTCACTTGGTAACCCAAGTGAATTATTTAAAGCTTTTCAAAAGCTATTATAATATCTTATAGAGCGTTATTAACTTGTTTCCAAGTGTATTCTATTAGCAAAACCAAGTGGTATGTACTTGACAGCTTATGGATTTCACTGTAATCATAGTACAATACACAGTGGAAAAGGCTTTGTACCAAGTCAATTATACTTGTATCTAAATTGTATTCCCAAGTGTTATTTACTTGAAACCAAGTATACTGAGCTATAATTAAAGTAAAAATAGCTATGCAACAAGTAATTGCTACTTAGAACCGAGCTAAGTTACCAAGTGAAAATACCTTTATACCATGCAATTAACACTAAAATCAAAGTGGAATACCAAGCGATTTTTTTTTGCCAAAAAGGAATTGTACTTGGATCCAAGTTTGGTTTCCAAGTGATATTCACATGTAATAAAGCTAATTCCACTAAAATTATAGTATTATACCAAGTGAAAATATTGTATTCAAATAAGGATTATACTTGGATCCAAGTCTAATACCCAAGTTGATTGTGCTTTATACCATGTGTTCATTACTAAAATCAAAGTGGTTTACCAAGTGAAAAGTTGTAATCTATGTAATCAATCAACTTGTAATTTAAAGTATTCAATTTTGTTGTACTTCAATATTTTATTTCATAGTTTATACTATATTACAAATTGTTAATATAAATAAATTTATTTTTGTTATTAAAATGTAAGTGCATATTAATATTTATGGATTATTTATTAAAGTAAACAGAAACGATGTATGATATAAAATATGTATAAATTATCATGAAAATTTAGTTTTGATATAAAATATAAATTATAATGACAAATTAAATTATTCTATTTATTTGTCATTCAATATTTTAATATTTATTTACTCATTGGCTTTTTTTAAATCTGTTAAAAGATCTCTTATTTTAGGAACATTACTTTTTTTGTTAATTCCATAATAAAATATTTCACAGAATAAGAAAAATTTTTTAATGGATTTTTCATATTCCAAATTAAATACTCCTTGAAAAATTAGATGAGGATTACCATGTTTATTTTTTACCATTGCAGTTTTTATATCTTCTTCGACCTAGTAATATTAGAAATTATTTAATAATACACAAATTTAGTACTTTTTTTAAATAAGCTTATTTTTATCAATTTCAAAAATGATGGATTAACATCTGCGTTATCTGTTGACCATCTACTTTTCATTTTAATATTTTTTGAATTGAGTAAATGTGTTAATATACACATAATACGAAGAATTTCTAAAAAAAATTGAAAATTTTAATTAGAGCATACAATAACGAATATGTACATATATAAATATATGTATGTATATATAAATAAAATAAAATATATATATGTATATATAATTAAGAAAATATATTCTTACCATTCTTTATTCCCAAGTATAAATGTGCCTCTTTCAAATTAAAAAAATATTCTTTTTTCTTTAAAAAGTTTGCACATAAGGAACCATAACCAAACAAAGTGTAATCCAAAGTTATCTAGGTACCACAGAAAATTTTTACAGATTAGTAAAATTAAAACTTAAGTATACTGAATATTGTGTTCATACCAATTTTCCGTTGAATTTTGTGTAGGGAAATTTTCCAAAAATTTCATCTAGATTATTTTTGCCAACAAATTCCTTTCTGCCTTCACAACTTTGTCGGTATTTACTTTCATCAATTTCTTCCTCGTCAGCATTCGAAGTTTTCTGAAAAAAGTATTTGATTTAAAATGGGAGACATTTGTTATACTATAAATATACAATATCTTTTCCTTCTACATGTGATTCGGTAATAGTATTTCTTTTTTCTTCTACACGTGAATTGGTAATGGTGTTCTTATTTTTCCTAGAGTCAGTGCTGCTACTACTTATCCGATTTCTTTTCATACTTGGCGATAATTTTGTTCGTAGTCTTGTCAATTTCCAATACAAAAGTCCAGAAGGATCATTATGTGCTCCTCCAAATCGAGAGAAAAGATGTTCCTAAAGTTATGAAGTACATTGTTAATAATTTTAAATATGGAAAAGAAAAACAAATACCGAAGATATATTTCCTTCCTCATCAATATTTCCCAAACACGGAAATGTTAAAATAATGGAATCCGCAGCAATTTGTAATTGATTCAAGTTATTGTAGCTATTAAAAAATTCTTTGTTATTACAAAATAAAAATATAAGTGTCACTTACTATCCATAATTGCTAATTATATCTCTAACAATGAATGTGATCAATTGTTTTTTAATATCATTATTAATAGTTTTGTTTTTGGAATAGTGGTTCATAATAATTTCCCCATCTATTTTTTGTTGTGACAGATAAGATTTAAGATCACTAATCTAAATAAGAGAAATATTAAATTCATTAATATGAGCCAATAGAACCAATGTTAAGCTTTATATTACCTTTGAGTACGGCTTATTTTCAGCTTCGGTTTGTATTATTTGTATTTGAGTACTTTCATTTGTTGCTATAGAAGAATCAATCCATGATATAATTGAAGAAACTTCTTTTACATTTGCAATCATTTTTTTTTTAATTCTTGAAATGAGCAAAATTTCATTCATTTTTATAATTCCCATTTCAATTAAATGTTCTTTTTCGATTTCCAAGAACAACAATTTTGAAATTTCATTATCTAAAAAAATAAACATAATTTTATCAACAACTATTCATTTCATAATATTTATTTATCATTGATTATAATAAAGTAATGAAAATAAATTTTTAAAGTATTATTAAAAAAAGAGTTAATTTAATGTTAATTTTATTTAACAAAATAGGAGGCAACTATAATATTTGTGAATGTCTATCTAATATTATTTACCTTTTTAGTAACAGTTTTCCAATGTTATAATCATTTGCAAAATTGGTTACGAAGTACTGATTTAGAAAAACATGGTTTTAATTGGAATGTATATATCTGTGCTCGAAGCTGGATTCCATATTGAAAATGTTTTATGGGTTTTCAATTCCTTGATCTCCACTCCAGTATGATCTTCTGTTTCTTTTACATTATATGCACAAAATTTGTATGATTTCTTAATTGTATATAATATATTTCCATAAAAGAGTATGTGATCGTTATCAGTCACATAAAGTTTTTCTACTTTTAGGAATATGGGGTAGTCATTGTAGTCAAAAAGTACCACTGAGCCTTGCCTGTATACTGTATTGTTAATTGATATGGTAGAGCATATCCAAGCACGACAGTTGATTTGAAAGGGAATCTTAGGGAAATATTTTTGGATATCTTTTATATCTATGAATCTATTTTTTTTAAAAGTTTTTCTATCTTCTAAATCTATTGTGTTTTCTGAAAATCCTACTTGATACCGAAATGATATACTTTTGGGTATATTTTTAAAATTTTTGCAAACATTTGTCTGTCTTTTAATTTCTGTGTGTTTGGATTCATACCTCATGCATGCAAATGGAAGTAACGGTCCGAATTCATAAAAACAGCGAGTAATATGTTCAATGTGGTGATCCTTGTTAATTAAATTTTTTTCTGGAAATAGTTTTTGAAAAATTGTATAATGATTCTTAATTTGATCTTTTAAGTGAGATAATATTCCTTTAGATAATCTAGACGAGAACACTATACTTAATATATCAAGCAAAATTGATATCAATTCTAAATGTTCATCGTGTTGTGGAATAACATCATGGACTAAGAATGGGAACATTCTTGCAAGAAGCCAACATTGGGTTGCTGTCTGTTTCAGATTTGTATCAGATGCATTAAATATACTTGAATACGAGGTTAAAATTGCAACTGGTTTGTTTTTCTTTTCAACAAATCCTAAATTAAAATCCGATATGCGTTTGTTAAATACTTCCAAAGATATTTTTTTCGTGTCAACATAATATTTTAAGACCAATTTCAAATTTCTGGGTACAATTCCTTCTAAAAAATCGTGCATTAAATCGAAGTTAAAATTTTTTGTTATATGAAAGTGTTGCAATTGGTTAAAAACAGATACGCCCTTAATACCGAAATCTTTTTTTCTAGATTCACAATCATTGATTTGTGTTATCTGTTCATTATATTTGTCTACGGTACGCATATCAAATGATTTCATATATGACCAATTTTTTAAATGTGATCTCTTTATCATGCACAATCTGCAAAAACAATCACAACCAGCAGCTAAAAGTCCAAACATTGAATGAGCAGCCGCTGTGTCTGCTGAAATACAACATACAGTAGCCCTAACAGTAATCAATTCATTATCAATTTCAAAAGTTACTCCACTTTCCAATTTTTGTAATTCTTCTATAAATGGCTGTAGTACCTTATCAAAACCGTACTTGTCTATGTCTAATTTATAGCATAAACAAAACATAAAGATGTTACAGAGCCTTGACAAATATTTTTGTTCAATATTATTTATTGTCCAATAAAATGCTGCAATGTTATGCAAGGTAGAATTTGCTCTTAAAGGATTCACAATACCAATATCATCATAATATATGTTCAATCTTATTGCATCAGGATAGGATGTGAAAAATTCATTTGTTTTGAATTGATTTCCATCAGTAAAGTCTTCTAAAAAATGTTGATTCTTTATTCTTTGCGTTTTCAAATGATCTCTAAATGTTCTGTCCTTATACAAAATTTCTAGTGTTTTTATTATAGATATATATTGACATGTCTCCAGCGTATCAATATTTCTTGTAGCTGAGGAACCATTAGTATATCTCATTTCATTCCTTGATCCCAATACAATTTCTTGAATAGGAACAAAATTAATGTTGCTTTGCAGAAATTTATTTTGGAAAGATCTACATCGAAACTTTTCAAAAGGTTTTTCAATATTAAATTTTGATAATAGTTTTTTAACTTCAATATCTTCTATATCTATAGATTTGGATTTAAGAAATCTTATAACATCATTTTTCAATATTTTGGCAGTATTTTCTACCAAAATTGAACTTCCTTTTATAGCTTCATCTACCACTGCCCCAGTTATAGATGGTTTTGATCTCATATATTTTATAAAGTTACCACACATATCTTGAAGATTTGGAATGTTTTCTATACAAGAAGCGCCTTCTCCATTAACATTATTATAGTTATCATTACATGGCATTAAGCTAGTATTTGTTACACATGCAGATTCATTCGAGATATCCAATTCATGGCAACTTCTTAAATGAGCTATATAATTCCTAAATGCGCTAAATGTTCCACCACATTCTTTTTGGGCACAGCCAATATATTTTAGTTTCGTAGTGCACACAAAATGCTGCTCCCTTAAATGTTTCTTGAAGAAATCTATTGATTTTGTTATATTAGTTTTACATAAAAAGCACACAATCATTTTAGATCAATTTATTTCGGCATAAATTACGGAACTTATATAGAGTTTACTCAACACTTAATATGTTGTCTGTAGCTGTGAAGAATTTATGGATATATCAAAATAATAAATTTTACTAAACATTAGTTTTATTTTGTGTAATTCAATTCGATACTTATAACAAAAATTTAAGTATTTGATTTCTATAAAGAAAAATATTAAACAATATATAAAAATTTATATATGTACTAACTGACCCGACAAACGTTGTTTTGTAATCTCTCTGTCTCTGTCTGTATCTGTCTGTCTCTCTCTGTCTCTGTCTGTCTGTGTCTCTCTGTCTCTGTCTGTCTCTGTTTGTCTCTGTCTGTCTCTGTCTGTAAAATAAATAATAAATAATTTAAATAATAAATAATAAATAAATAATAATTTTCAAATTAAAATTAAATAATTAAATTATAAAAAGTCCAATTTCATTGTAATAAAAATGATTGAGAAATGAAAAACTACTAATTACTAAAAGTAGAAATAGTTACCGACTGAGTTCAAAAATTATTAAATTAAGAATATTTATTAAACTATAGCACTTAGGAGTATAAAAATAGATAAAAAGCTATTCGCAGACCTACCGAATGTATATACAAAATTTCATTAAAATCGGTTAAGCCGTTTTGCAGGAGTATGGTGACAAACATTTTTGAAACGAGAATTTTATATATATAAGATAGATATTGCTACATGTAATATGTCAATTAATACTTTTGGGTGGATGTCAATAAAAAATAAATCAACCGATTTTAATTAAAATGGTATAAAATTTTCAACTTTAATATATTTGCATACCATTAAAATTGGTAATTTGTTCAAAATGTTACAATATTTGGAGGTAAGTGAAAACAACACGAAGATAATGTATTTTATATTACTATTATAACTCACCTTTAAGAGTTTTAACTAGAGATTCAGACGCTCCTTCAAGTTTTAGTGATTCTTCAAAATCTTCCTCCATTTTGATGATTAAAAAAAAAAATATTTTGTTACTCTTATTTATTTATCTACAATAAAAATAGGACAAATAAATTTTAAAAATTGAATTATATAATGACAAATGTTTTTATTATATATTATTTGTATATATAAATATGATATATATATATATATATATATATATATATATATATATATATATATATATATATATATATATATACATATATATATTATATATATATATTAACACTCCAATATTATTTTCCGGCTTCAATAATTTCCTACAAAAAATTTAAAGTGAATCAGAAATTTTCTCATCCCATATATATATATACGTATATATATATATATATATATATATATGTATTATTTCGGCATAAATTACGGAACTTATATATAATTGAAAAGTAACGTTTAGAAATAGTGTGTGCACTTAGATATTATTGTTTTTTGGTTATTTTTCATTACACGAATAGCAAAAAATTAATTCAATTTTCAAAACTTGTCAATGTTAAAAATAAAAATATGATTTTAGTATAAACTGCAAATAAGTTTTGCAAATTGAATTATATAAAATTAAATAACCAAAAATTGTACACAAATAACCAAAAACAATATTTACTCAATGCATACACTATTTCTAATAGTCTTTTTTCTGATTTTATATATATACTAAAATCGTAAATAGAATAATTTCTATGTGCAATTTTTTTTGTATATAACCTATAAAGTAAAAAATTACCTGCACAAATTATAAGGGAACTTTTTTTTCTTCAAAATTAAATTATTTCACAACTAATTTTTTTAAGTGTTTTTCGCTTTACACAAATATTTTGTTTTTTCTAAATTGATTGTTGTATGATAAATCGTTTTTAATCAAAATATTATGCATCTAAGGCTAAGCGAAGAAAAAATAAATGCGAAGAAAAAAATTCTTGAATATTATGCACAGCACACATCAAAATGTTCTTTTATTTTTTTTTATAAAAATAATACCAAAATATAACATATATTTTATATTATTAATTATCATTAACACTTTTATAATTAATTATTATAAACACACGCGAAAATTTAATTTTTTTAAGAGCTCGACCGGCTTAACAATTATCCAAACAAAAGTGAATAAGAAATAAAAATGTATTTAAGCTTCCCTCCCCTACCACACATGCATTTATTTTTTCACGCACTTTTTCGTTTTTTGCAATTGTTTTTACTTCAGCTAATAGTTAGAATTTCAATTAGTTTCCGCGAACCTCAAATTTTTAATCATCGTTGGTACAGCTTTTTCAATATAAAATTTTATATTTCATGATTTTTATATTTTGTTGTATACTGGGTTTTAAAAAACAAACAAAATAATAACGTATAAATAAATACTTCCGTTGCGTAATAAATTAATAATTGTTAATAAACTTCATAATAATAAAACTTATTCTTAACGAAACTCGAATAAGGCCGCGTAACATTAAAATTTTTTTAAAAAAAATGCTTTTTAAAAAAATTCTTATTACGGGAAAATTAAATCCACGCTTTGTTGTCAAATTTCTTATTAATTTTTTTTTTTTGGGATTATACTTTCTAATTCTTTTATGACCCTATAGTTGAAAAATAATTGGGAAAGAGTGAGGTCCTGGTTAAAAAAATTGTTCTAACGGCCCCACTACTTTTGAGAGATATGCATATATTTAAAATTTCAATTCAAAAGGATAATCCGTTCATGAGCTAGGGCCGTGAGAAAATTTAATATTTCTATTTTCGGGGGCCAAATCTCCGATATTTATGAACCAAATCGGAAAAGTTAAATGAAAGTCCTATTAATTTAACCTAGTCTACAACCACCAAAAATTGCAGTTTAGTACTTTTATTCGTTTAAAAAATTGAAAAAATTACCTATTATTAAAAAAAGTCATTGATGCGAAAATTTCATAATGTTTTATTATGTTTACAAGTTCAAACACTGAATTATATATAATAATAAAATATTTTAATCTAAGGGCGTGTTTCATAATTACAACTTTTAGTGTAGCGAACTGTCAAACAGCTACACCCTGTTTCAGAATCACTACTTTCAAAAAGTGTACTACACTTTTCTGTTTCATAACTGAAAGTGTAGCTAGGGTGTAGCGCACTTTTGCTACACTTTTTACACTAACTTGAAATTGTGGATCAGATAGTGTAGCAAGCTGTCAATTGACAATCCAACCAATAAGCAAAAAGAAAAGAAACGGTTGTGAAATAGTTTTAAGTTAATTTTTTCGGTGTAGCACTCGATCGGTGTAATTGAAGTGTACTACACGGATAGTGGCTGCACCTCACCTGCACTACACCCAGTTGTAATTATGAAACACGCCCTAAAACACAAATTTGAAAGAAATTTGGCATTAAGCATATGTGTTTTTCCCGTCATAAACTAACATTAACTATGAATAGAAAAAAATAAAAACTGTATCCATGGCAACCAAAAATTAAAAAATGTACATTATAAGTGCGACCGTCTGGAAATTTCCTATTTAATATTTTGTATTCAAGTTAGTTGTACTTCTTTACAAGAATAAGCTATACAATACAACCATAATAAAATAGTAAATAGAAACCTAGAAATGTGTTGCTTTCTCTCAAAACTTAACGGAATCGCATCGCACAGACATTTGCAACGAATAATAATTTCTTTTAACCAGTGGTGCGCAACCTTCCTTGGAGGTTTAATTATTTATGAATATAATTAATTATCAATAAAACAAGACATATCAAAATAATATTACTTTTTAAAAAAAAAATTTAAATTCAGAATTATAAAAAAAAAAATGAGTTCATACGAACTTACAAATTTGACAAAAAATCTTTAAATAAAATCATAAAATGATAAAAATAATGTTTTCAATAAATTAAATAATTACTATTGATCAAAAAAGGGTTTAGTTAATGTTAGCCATATCTATCTAATCTATTTTAGTTATGGCTCGCGATGCAAAATATATTTTTCATAGGCCACGTAAAACAGGTTTGATAGCTTTTACATTCTTGGTTGCATTTAAAAATATTTGGGTAATTTATGCTTGGAAACAAGTGAATTAAAGTTTAATTAACTTGGAACCTGTATAAAAAACTTTTTAGAGAATATAGATATATATTTTCCTTTTTTTGTGGAGTGTGATTCAAGGTTATACTGCGTCTCTAAATTACTCATTTTTTAAAATAACTTCTGTGTTTAGGAATTTTCTGTATATTGAATTTTTTTCTAGTAATATAGAAAAAAACTATTATTCAAAATCAATGAGTATAATCTTGCAGCAATCCAAGTCTATACTTATGAAATATTGCCAAGGGATTTTCTTTTATATTTTTTAAACGGCTTGAGCTAAGAACCTGAAATGAAAACAGCAGAAAGACAATTAAAAATAAATTTCGCATAATGAGATTTTCAATTTAGGTCGAACCCCTTGAAAATAAGAATTTGCAAACATAAAAATATAACGTTTCTTGAAATTTCAGCTCTTCGTTTTGAAAATAAAGTAAATAAAATTGTTAGTTTCTATTTTTCATTTTAAAAATAAATGAAGATTTCTGAAACTTTAAACTTTCTTCTTATTTTTTGAAACAGTTTGCGCTACGGAGCTGAAATTTGGACATATGTTAGATTATTTATAATAAATAGGACTTTCCATTAGAAATTTGTAATTTGGGTCCCACCCCTAGGAGATATAGGGCCTCAAACAGTTTATATTTTTACATTTGGAGAGGTCATATATCCAAGGGGTGCGGCCTAAATTGAAAACTTTTTGTGGAAGGTCCTATTTATTATTAATAATATATGTATGTCCAAATTTTAGCTCCGTATAGCGCAAACCCTTTAAAAAATAAGAAAAAAGTTAAAAGTCTCAGAAATCTGAATTTATTTTATTTTTTTTAGCTTAATTTATTAAATATTACTAATTCATTTTTGTTTATTTAAAAAATGTCCGGATATTATTAAATGGTTCTCCAAATTTCATATTTTGCTATTTTATTAAGAACGTGCATTGATACATATTTGCTAATAACCGTTTAAATAAAGTAACAAAATTCAAAACAGTATTTAAAAGAAAGCTTGGGAAACCAAGTTGGAGTTACTTTACATACAAGTATATAACTTAAGCTTATAATAATATTCCAAGTACCTAATACTTATTCTTCCAAGTGCACTACGCAATGCTAAAAATTAAAGCTTTCAGTGTACTTGGTACAAAGCTAAGAATAACGTACTTGGTAATCCAAGTAAAGCTAAACGCTTGTTATATAGTAAAATTTGCAAAGTTACTAACTCTTTTAGATATACTCCAAGTAAATCTGAAAAAGTACTTTTAAACAAGTGAAAACCAAGTATAAAATTGTACTTGGTTTTTACTTGGTCGAAGGCAAAAAATTAAGAGTGTACGTCGCGTATTTCGGGTGCTCCAATACAAAATGTATGTACCAATATCGATTTTGACAGACGCCATACGCCGTACGCCGGTGTTTAGGAAGAGCTCTTAGTCAGAAATTCTATTAAAAAATCTCATGCACCTGGAAATCGCTCTACACGAGCCATATGACAGGTATTATGGGATCCCATAAGAGATGGGAGATATGGGATCCCATATAATTGAATCATATTCAAGAATAGAACGAACCAATGATACATACAGATTTTTCAACGTATATGGATCTGAAAACTCATGACAACATTTTTTAATGAAGCCGAACATGGAATTTGCTTTAGAAACAACAATCAATATGAGTATGAAACGATAGTTTACAATAAAAAATAATGCCTAAATCTTTTATTTGATTTACACGCTCTAGCGGAATGCCATCAATACAACACGGAAAATATATAGTATTATTAAATCTATGACATTACTTTACATTTTGAAATATTTAAATTAAGTTTATTCTTAGAACACCATCTCGATAACTCATTTATATCACATTGAAATTTTGCAATCTGATAAATTATTAATATTCCTTTATTAAATTGCCATCTAGTTCTAAGTTTTAATTAGTTTTAGTATAGTTTAAGAAGTATCAATAAGGTTTTGATAAACAAAAATTTCCTTTACTTTTAAAATAATAAAAATAAAAATACAAAAAATTTACAGTCCAAATTAAATAATACAGTAGCAAAAGTGTATAGTACTTAAACTCTGTAAATTTCTTTTTACAATTAAGAAATTAATTATGTTAAACATATCAATAAAAAAAAATAAAAAAAATAAAATAAAATTAATATTCCTTTAAAACTTGCCATCATCAGCATATACTAAAGAATTGGAATACTGAAAATCAGTATTTATATCATTAATAAAAAAGATAGATACGAATACCCAAGACTACCTCGCGGAATGCCAGAAGAAACCTCAATGTATCTTGACTCACAATCATTAATTTTTACACATATGTTTCTACCAAAATGATATGACAGAAGCATGAATGCCTAGATCTTTTAATTTATTTAATAAAATACAGTGTTCTACAGTATCAAGCAATTATAAAATACAGTGCTTTACAGTATCAAGCATCTACAGTATCAATCAATTCAAGCAAAGTCAGTGAAAATTACATCCATTTGAGCACCCGATTCTACGATGTCCGAAATAAATTTTGTATAAATTACTAAGTTTCTAACAGTAGATCTACCTTAAACAAAACCATGCTGTTGAGGGAATATTTCTTCTTTCAATAAAAAGTAAAATATATCCTAACAATATTCTCAAATAGTTTTGGTCTACGATGTCCGAAATAAATTTTGTATAAATTTCTAAGTTTGTAACAGTAGATCTACCTGAAACAAAACCATGCTGTTGAGGGAATATTTCTTCTTTCAATAAAAAGTAAAATATATCCAGCATATTCTCAAATATATAATTATTTTATAAGAATAATTCGACTTATTTATTTATTTATTTTAACGTTAATTTTCTATTATTAATATTTCAATTTTAACCTTTTTATTTGACTTAATGTACGACAAATAGTTTTGATTTCATTAATTAACTTTCCTTCTATATTTTAATTTATAATTTGTTCGAGATTGAATTTTCAATTATAATAACCAAATTTTTAACTTAAACTTTTGATTTTGTTATTTTAATTAAAATTTTAACTCGAACTTTTAATTTTTATTATTTTAAATAGAATTTTTACTTTAATTAGAACTGATGCTGTGTATTCGATATCCAAATTAAACTTTTGTTAATTTGCGATGCGATATTTTAAATAACCAATCAGCTCTTCAAAATTTTGACATACTTTAATTATTAATTAACTTAAATTATTTTAACGATTTCCAAACTTTTATATTAGCTGTTTTTTGGCAGTACTTCAATTCACAACACCTTATCTCTTTGGAAAAAATATACGGGTCGAAGTTTTTGCTTCGAACCTTATATTTTAAAAAATAAGAATTTATTTTAAATTTTTTAAATTTTACAATGTTATTTATATATATATTTTATTATTTATATAAGTATAATAGATTTTACTTCTTTAATGGTACAAATGTAGTAACATTATATATATTTTTTTTTTTCAAAATTTATTTTATTTAAATATTTTTTTATGTATATATAAGATTTAATAATATATTTAATTATAAATATTTTAATTTACTATATATTATATTTTACTATTCATGTAATATATTTTTTTAATAAATAATCATTTAAAATATGAAATTGAAATTTTTATTTTGTTTTTCAATATTTATTTAAATAATTAATAATTTATTTAAGCAAAATTTTATAATTTTAAATTTTTATATTAATATGTTTTTCGTAATTAAAAATCAAATTCCTTTTTTAATTTGTAATTTCTATTTTGTATATAACTTTTTTTTTATTGTTAGTATTAAATTTTATTTGAAAATATCAGAATTATGATTTAGGGAAATTGAAATTAAGGTTTTTATTTTGATTATTGGACATAGATAATTTTAGATTTGTATGTGGTGGGAAATTAATAGGATTGGGTTCTAAATAGTTAGGTTCGGATTTAGGTTCTACTATTGGTTGCGATATATCATATATGCTGTATATTTATTTTTGGATTTCTTTTTGAAATTTCTTTATTTACGCACAACTTAATACATATTTTATAAATGCAAAACAAAATTATTATAAATATTATGCCTCCTATTCCTCCCGCACGCCAATTTTTAATGTGGTTATTATAGTCTTCTGTTTCCGAGCGTTTACGCTCCCTTTCCAATTCATCCCTGATATCCCTAATTCCCTTGCCTTAAATTCTTCACTAATATATAAATCGTATAGATTAAATATGGTGGAGGTTTTTTTTATATGAATTTTGTGTAGGGGTCCATTTTTTAAAAAAATACTTTGTATAGGGGTCATTTTTTCTTTAAAATATGCTATAGTAATATTAAGCTAATAAGTTAATTTTATGCTATTTTTAGGCTAATAAGTTAGCTTTGATTAATATTTATTAAAGATAATTGATGCTATTATTATATAGAAATTATGTAGTCCATTTTTTTTAGTCTATTATTATGGACTATTTTGGGTTTCCTACCCATTTTGATAGTGGAATTTACTTTGTCTGCTTTTATGACTTCAAAGGGACCCAACCAAGGACCGCTTAGTTTGTGTAGCTTGGTTTGATTCATTATTAGTACCTGATCACCTACATTGAATTTTTCGTTTTTTTTAGTTTTACCATAATAATACTTGGCTTTTATTTTGCCTTTACCTGAATTTTCCCTGACAGTTTGATGAATTTTTTGCATTGTATATTTTAAAAATAAACAATAATCATCAAAATTATATAATGACTCCGGGGTCTTTTGCAGGTTGCTAGGAAGTGGTTCACTAAATAAATATAGGGCTTATAGTGGTGAAAATTTGTTTCCGCTATGTAGTGTATGGTTATGCGCAAACACTGCTTCTGATATCCAAGTATCCCAGGTTTGCACATGTTCATTCACGAATATTTGTAAATATTGGACCAATGGCCCATGCCGCTTTTCCAACGAACCATTTGTTTGCGGATGGTACGCAGTAGTTTGTAATTTCCTGATGTGTAACAATGTACATAGTTGCTGGAGCAATTTACGTGTAAAATTTGCACCTTGATCTATTAACAATTCCTTGGGTATTATTGAATATTTTAGTATTATATTTCTATAAAAGGCTTCCGCTACCGTCGTTGCTTCCCCGTTTGGTATTGGTATTGCGTCAAAGAATTTCGTTAAGTCGTCCTGGAATGTTAGTATATATTTGTTTCCATTTGTGGTTAATGGAAAAGGACCCACAATATCTAAATAAACTTTTTTAAAGGGTTTTTCTGCTGTGGGTGTTATTACTAACGGCATTTTGGTTACTTTACCTCTTCATTTTTTGGCATTCAGGACATTTCTTAATATACCCATAAATATCCGACAACATTTTCTTCCATTAATAATATTGCCTAATTCTTCTGTAAGTTTTGGTTATGCCAGCATGCCCTCCTAATGCTGAATCGTGGTATTAATTTGGTATCGTTCTAATTTCCTCTTTATCTGGTTATTTCTTTCCTTTCCGTTTCGACTTTATTTCCCTTTTCAGTTACTTCGTCTTCAATTTCCGTTTTCCTTGCACTAGCTCGAGTATTAGCGAAGGTATTTTTAGTACCTTCGTTGTTACCGATTTCTCCTTCATCTTCTGGAATTCGACTTAGTGCATCAGCGTTAGTGTTTAATTTACCTGTGTTTAATGTGTTTAATTTACCTGTGTAAATTACTAGTGTTTAATTATTTTTATTACCTTATTTATAAATTGACGTATTTCTGCTTTCAAGTCCATCGAATTATCATAACTGTCAGAAATCTTAAATCCATCAATATCATTTTCCTCAACATCTGATTCCGCATCACTATCGCTATTTATTTCTGTTTCTCTGTCAGATTCCAAATTTGTTGTATTTTTTATATAATTATTCTAACAGTACAAAACGGGTAACAAAGCTGCTGATGGCATTTTACTATGCGTCCTACTAAATTCAAATTCAAATATCTTCTATTTTTACTAGACGTTCACTCATCAAATATTAGGCTGAACTTTCCTTCTTTGTTCAGATCTGAAAAGTCTTTCACCATCTCCTCGCGAATATCTAAACCGTATCTTAAAACAATATTTCGAATTGTATTCGCAGATTTTGGGACGTCAAGTTTTCGAGCCAGTAACGATTTTCTAAATTCAATAGAAGTTTACGTTTCCCACGGGGTTTTTTAACTCTTTCTTTTATTTCTGGTTTGTTTTGGGGGTCATTTTTAGGGATTTTATCACAAAATTTTTAATAGGGGTCAACTTTAATTTTACGTTTTCAATTTCAACGTTTTCCATATTTATGTTCACTACACAAACAGTTAATTTAATTTAATTTAATAATAAGCTTTATTTTATTCCATAATATTTATACAAGTAATATACAAAATATTCTTAAAGCTATGAATATTAAATTTTTCTTAATTTTTTTAAACTTTAATGGCAATAATTGTTCATTACACTCTAAAGTTAAGTTTATTTTTGCAATTTTCTATATTTTTTTTTTTTTACTATATCAATACTTTTACATTATATTTTTTAAATTTATATATATTTTTTTATTAATTATTTCAATTCGGAAACTTATTGGAAAAAAAACCGAATTTTTCATTTCTTTTTTTTTTGTTGATTTTTTAAATTTATGTAAAACTTATGACTAAATTTGTTACCCTAATTCTTAAGACTACTTTAATTTGATCTTTGATAAGTATGTTATTATTTTTTTTTACTAATTTTCTGTCCACCAAAAAATTTCATTATATTGATCTGCATCTTTTCTCGGTATTGTTTTATAATATCTTAGATTATATTCAGGAATATGACGAGGATTAAAATCTATTTTTGTATTGGTAGCCCGACGATAATTGTGGTACAAAATTGGTAATGAGTTTTGGTTTTGAATACATTTTTTTCTGTCCAGGTAAATGAAAGCTTCCGGAGGTATATATCCATTTTTTATTGACCTTTCAAAATATTGTTCGTTTGGGTAGTATATATGATATATGTTCGAATTTGTCTCAACTTCTTTTATCTTATTAAAGTATCTTCTAATTATTTTAATTATAAAATTGTCTATTCGACCAATCTGAGCATACTTATATAAATCATTGTTTGAATACCATTTTTTATAATCGTGTCTTGGATTTTTATATTTTCCTGTACAGGCTCTTAAGCATTTTCTTTCGAAAGTTCTGTACTTTTCCATAACCGAAGGACTTATGTTAAACCATATAGGAGCTGCATAACATAGAATTGGCCTTATTAATGTTTTATAAGCTATAATTTTAACCTTTTGGCTTATTATATTATTATAAAATAATTTTTTTTGATATCATGATGTATGCCTTTCTTGCTTTTTCTAATTGTTTTTTTATATGTCCATGATAATTTAATCTGTTATTTATATTTACACCAAGTATTTTATTTGTGTTTCGTTTTTTATATTAATATTATTATTTCCTTTAATTTGTAGCTTTCTCCAATTTTTTTTCGTATCTAAGTTAGCTTTTTCAAGACTTATTCTAAAAAGGATCGTTTTTCGAATAATTAATTATTCTAAAAAGGATCATTTCGAATAATTAATTTTCATTTTCCATTTTGTAAAATAATTTTTAATATTATAAAAAAATTTTTGTAATTGGGGCTGGATAACTGATGGTCCTTTTCCGCTGGTATATATAACGATGTCATCTGCAAAGGCTATACCACCATTTTTTTTTTTTAATCCTTTAGTTGAAACAAGTTACTAGTATATAATATAAAAAATAATGGGGCCAAAATGGTACCCTGTAGTATACCATTATTTATTTTAAAATTTCTGTCAGAAGTTTTTTCTGCATTTGCTACAACAAATATTTTATCTATTACCGTTTCATAAATCATACACATAATATTTTCCGGTATTCCCATTTGTGATAATTTATATATGAGTCCTTCGATCCAAACTGAATTAAATGCATTCGTGATATCAAATAAACATGCTGCTACATAATTTTTATTATTTAGCTGCCAACATATATCTGAAGTAAATTTATTTATTGCATGTACAGTAGAGTGATATTTTCTAAAGCCATATTGTCTTTCTGGTAGAGTATTATTTTCTTCTATTATGTTTATTATGTTTTCTTGTAATATTAATTCAAATATTTTACTAATGTTTGGCAAAAGACAAATTGGTCTATAGTTTTTTGGGTTATTGTTGTCTTTGTTTGGTTTTTTTATTGGATATATTTTCACTTTTTTCCACTGAATTGGAAAATAATAGTTATTTAAAATGTTATTAATAATAATTGTATATTCTTGTATGATCACTTCTGGTAGTTTCTTTAGTATTACATTAGGTATCTCATCTATACCTGATGATTTTTTATTATTTCTGCTTCTGAATAATAATTTTATTTTTGTGAATGTTGTTAAATAGTTTCTTCTTTGCGCGTAGTTAAGCTTATTTTACTTTATTTCGTCACTAAATATACAAAATGTTTTATGTTCCAGATGTGATTTTGTTATTTTATCTTTCAACTGTTCAGCTAGATTATAGATATTTAAATCAAATTCGGTGTTATTTATACTATGCTGTTTTTCATGTGTTTGTTCTATGTAACTACCTATAATATTTAGTTTTTGTAATTCGTTTGTTATTAATGTGTTGTTATTTGTATCTTTTTGTAATAAGCTGTGATCTATACCAATATCTTCTACTATGTTTAATTCATTTGGAGGTATTATAAGTGTATCAATATCGTTGATTTTTTTTTCTCTGAACAATTGATTTATTTTTTAAAACATATTTTGATCGGATGGATTAATTTTCTTTATTTTATTGTTCCAGTAATTATTTATTTTGATTCTCACATTATCATTAATTAATTTTTTAACATTATTTAGCAGCGATTTTAATTTATTTATTTTCATGATAACATTATTATATGATGTATTTTCATATCTCCTTATTCTGTTTATTTGACTTATCACCTTACTTTTAAAATCATGTAATTTATCAATTATAGGTGATGTATATAATTTTAATATCCTTCGATCCAAACTGAATTATGTACATGCATTGGTTTACTCTACTGGTTTACTTTTAGGAATTGTTTTTTCCATTGTTTTATATATAATATTATTTAGTTTTTCTAGATTTGCTTCAATTTCATCGTTGTTCATATTTCTGTTATTAGGATTAATTATTTTTCATTATTTATCAATTGCTGTTTGTGTATTTTTATTATGTTTTTTTCAAATCTTTGCCAGTTCACTTTATTGTAGTCAAATTTATAATAATTTTGTTGTTGTTCAATTTCAAATTTGTCATTATTTGGTAGTTTGGTATTTATGTATATAGCTGTATGATCACTATCATAATCAAAATTTTCCAATCCAGAACTATTCATAGGTGTGCCTATGTTTAACCTAGCATCAGCTATACATATATCTAAGTACGAATTTGAGCGGGCAAATTGGATATTTAGATACATACATTTTACTTTTATATTGAAAGTCATTTAATTGTAACCAGCTATATAATATATTACCTCTTGTGTTATTATTTGTGTTTTTCCAGCTTGAGTGTTTCGCATTTAGATCACCTGCTAGTACATATAAGTTTGCATCTTTATTTAATTTTAATTTTTTAAATATGTAGTTAAATTCATCTATAAACGATTGATCATTACTTTGCGATGCATAAGCTGCAATTAAATATATTTTTCTGTTTTTACCTATTTTTAATTTCAGTATTGTCGTTTCTAATTTATCAAACTTTTTAAATTCTTACATTTTAATTATTTCAGTTTTTAAATTATTTTTTATTATTATTGCTGTGCCACCTAGGGTTGCCAACTTTTTTTCCAGTTGAAGAAGGACAAATTAAAAAAAAAAATTAAAACAGAAACATGTACAAAAGTAGCCTCCATAGCGATTTTATTAGTATTAAAAAAATAAAAATAGTATAAATTAACATATTTGATTATGTTAAATATCTTAATTTTAAATAAATTTTAATTTTTAAAAATATATTTCTTTTGACTCTTCGTTAACTTTAATAAGGACTCGTTATCTTTAATATTATTAAAAAAATCATTACAATTTTTGTCACAGTTGACAGTTATTAACAATTCATTGTTAATTAAATCAGTTGTGCAGTGATTTCTTTCGTCACGATATTTATTTCCCATAATTGAAAATATGCGTTCACAAAATGCTTTCATAAATAAACGAACACTTGCAAAGTGTTCATATGATGGAAAATTACCATCTTTTAGTGTAAATGGAGATAGCTTCGAATATAAAGAATTCTCATCAAAATCAAACCATTTTTCCAAGTATTTTAAACAGCATTCCAAAAATCTTACAAAACTAGCTTCAGCCTTTGATTGTTGTAATTTAGTCAGCTTTTTTAAAAGTTGATTAGTTTGGAAACCATAAAATTTATCTTTTAATCTATTTAATATTCGTACTCTAAAATTGGTAAATATTGCGAACGTTTCTGTTATTGTACACTTATTTTTTCAATTAATTTAATAGGTTCTTCAAAAATAGGTAGTATATGACTACAAAAACTTAAATAAACTTCAATCATCGGGTTAATTTCATGTCGATCTTTTAGAAATAAATTTTTTGTAATAGCATTGGAGTTTCAGCTCCTAAACTCAAAAAGTAGGAAGTGAGTGCAGGATAGGTTTTTAAAATTCTGTCTATACATGGTCACAATGACAGCCAACGTGTTGGTACGTGACGGAGTAAATCCTCGAAAGCAGTGTCGATGAAATCATGAAATTCTTTTAGTTCCTCTCTTCTCGTATCTGATTGCGAAAAATGAGCATAAAACTTTAAAACAATATTCTCTACATCGACGTCTAAATTTTGTAATGCATGTTTTGCACAGTTATGGACAATATGAGCATGGCAATTTGATTTTACAATGTTGGGATTTAATTTGCATAAATTTGTGAATACTGAATGATGAATGCCGAAATTGCTGTTAGTATTGTCAGCAGAAAATCCATATATATTTTCAATTTTTAATTTGTATTTGTCCAAACATGAATGAATCATGTTGAAAATTCCATCAGCAGTTTCGTCTGGGTTTTCAACTAACTCAATCATTTTAGTCTCAATTCCTACGTTTTTCGAAAAATATTGAATACATACGGGGAAAATTTTCTATTTTTTCTGTTAGATGCATCAGTTTGGATAGCAAAATAAAGATTCTCTTCACGAACCTTATACACAACAAAGATTCTCTTCACGAACCTTATATGTCAAATATATTTGGACCCAAAACATTTGTAACGATTGCCCCTGCTTTTGTGCGACCACATGATAATTTACGTGCTATGTGTGAATCTGAAAAGCACCTAGACATAAGCTTAAATCCACAATCCATAGTGTTGTACGATAAATTGTGTTTAACTGTATGATAGACATTTGCTAACTCTACAGCTATTATTTTTTGTTCTTCACTTGAATCTTTTTTTGTAAAAAATGTAGTCAAAAGATTTGATGAAGTTGAAGCCAACACACTTCTTTTATGGTTTTCTGAAATCTCATGTCGCGTAATTGCTCCAATACCAAGAAAAGCAACTGAAAAATTTTTTAAACACAATTTGCATTCGGCTAGAGAAGGATTTCCTTTGTAATTTCTTAACCATGTATAATTTTTTTCCCAAATGTTATTGTAACAGCATGCTCGTTTTTGTTTTTTTCTTCTGGTGTTCTACCTTTACTTAGACTTTCATTAC
The DNA here is from genome assembly GCA_949752835.1 of Empis stercorea. NCBI lineage: Eukaryota > Metazoa > Arthropoda > Insecta > Diptera > Empididae > Empis > Empis stercorea. The sequence continues at coordinate 72,097,702 of OX457085.1, read as the reverse complement.
TAATTTTGCTGCTGCTGTCATCGATTTCAACTTCTTACTGCTGATCCATGTTAATTAATTTTTATCATCTAATATTTCTGCAATCTGCAATATAATTTTAGATAAAATATCACAGCCATATTAATTTATTTTGTACCAAACATACCATTATAGTACAAAAAAATCATATTTTGAGCCGCAAACAACATCAGCTTATAAAAGAAACAAAACAAAAAAGAATTAGAATTAGAATACGTCAATGTCAAATTCTTTAAACTCCAGGGTTAAGTTCGGTTTACAATGTGTCGATTAGTTGGGCGTCCAGAAAAAGTCTGCGTCCAGAAAAAGTGACTTTTGTGTCATTTTGGCGATCTGAAATTGAATTAGTGTTGTCTGACCTCACGTAGGCACGGAAATATTAAAAAATCCAAAAACAAATTGTTTAAGACGAATTGAAGGACATTTTGGCATCGTTGAAGGACGAAGTACAAACTTTATTAAAGAAGGACTGTCCTTCGCAAATAAGGACAGTTGGGAACTCTAGTGCCACCACCTGCGTCATTAACCCTATCTGTTCTATGTATATTATATTTATCAAAATAAATTTTATGTTTGTCTTTAAGTTTTGTTTCATTTAAAAAAATAACATCAGGATTGTTTACATCTATAAATTTTTGAAGATTTATTCGTCTTACTTGATTAATTAATGAATTTACGTTTATGGAAAAAATTCTTAAACTAGGTAATTTATTAGTCATTATAAATAAAGTTTTCTAATATGTTTAAACGTTCATTTTGTTTAATTATTAATTCTTCTAACTTAGATAATTTTTCGAATATGCTCTTTAGATCATTACCTCTTATGGTTTCAGGATGTTTAGCTTCGTCCTTTTGAGTTGGTCCTGAGTTTCTAAACATATCAGCAAAACTGGTGCCTGGTTTTATTATATCATTGAATATGTTTAATTTCGCTTCTCTATTTTCTCTTGAAACTTTTCTTTTTTCATGAATTCTATTTTTTATTTCCTTGTATCTAGGGCAACCTATATACGATGCAGGATGACTAGTTTTTTGACATAAAGCACAATATAATTCTTCTTTTTTTGTATTTTTTTCCACTTTACATTCATTCGGTCCGTGGTTTTCACTACATTTGACGCATCTATATGGTAAATTACAATTTATTGCTGTGTGTCCATATCTCTGGCATTTTTTGCATTGAATTATTTCATATTTTCTTAATTTTTCCCACCTAATAATGCGATGGTCCAAAGATTTAATTTTAAATAGTTCTTTTATGTCTGTATCCGGAGATACTTGTACAATAAAATATGGTGTTCTGTTCAGATTGTTTGACATGAATCTATTAAAACTTTTATGATTTTTATTAATTTGTTATTTATTTCGTTTAACAATTGTTCAACGTATTGTGGTTCGTCACTTTTATTGAGACCCTTTGGTAATATTGTTTGTATTTTGTCTTCTTTAGGTGTGAATGTATAAAACGGGCTGTTAATTTCCTGTAAAAAATCTTTTATTTTTTTGTATTCTGTGATGTTTTAAGAATTTAGTTAACAATGTTTATTCTTATTTATTTCTTTAATTTTGAATTTTTCAATTTTTAAATGTATTTTTAATGCTTTAGACAAATCTGCGGGATTTTGATATTCTGCATATATTGGTGGTAGTTTTCTATATATTTTTTTATCTGTTGTAGATTCAATTTCGGGTAATATTGTATTATTTTCTATATGATTTTTATAGTTTTTGAAATTATTAATTTTATATTGTCTGTTTTGATTATTTTTCAATTTTAGTTTTTCAATCAAATTCTCACTATTTTCATTTAATGTTGGGTTTATTTCTTGAGAATTATTATTATTGGTTTTTTTTTATAATAATTTTAGTTTCACTTATTTTGTTCGATTCTAAATTGTTTTCACTGATTTGATTAATATAATCAGTTAGTTCTTGTCTATTCTTATTTGTATTTTCATAACTTTCATTGTTCACTTTTTCTTCACTTTTTATTTCCATTTCGCTATTGTTTTCTATATCGGATGATTTTTCAATATCACTTTCATTATTTATATTGGTTAATTTTTTCATTTCACCTTTTAAATTTTTAAGTTCTTTCCGAAGCTTTTTATTTTCATTTTTTATTTTACTTAGAGCTGTACTCTCGAGTTTATTTGCCTACCCCCCATACTGGGGCTGGCTATTATCAAGTCTTTCTTTAAGATTTTTATATTTAATTTGATTTATTCTAACTATTTTATTAGTATAAATAATTTATATAAATAATAATAATAATGGATTAACCGTTTAACTATAATCTATAGTTAATTCTATTACTCCGATAAAGCACACACCTTTACTCTACCGTGGTTACAAGTACACTCTTACTCAAACAGTTACAGTATTATTTTTACTTTTTACCGAACAATTTCCTAAAAACACGCCTGGTTTTATTTGATGAGTTTCACAAAAGAATTCTCCGTCTTCCATTGTAGGGAGACTAATTGCATTTTCTATGCGTGCCGGTATTATAATTTTTGATGATTTTATTATTCCATTGTTTTCCGTATTTTCACATATTTCTCTTCATCCTTTTTATTCTCCATTGTATTATATCAATATTATCCGTTTTAATTTCTTCTTCTATAACAATTTTATTTAAATCAATTACTTCATTTTTTATTATTAATTCTTCATTAATACTTTCAACATTCTCCAATTTTTTATTCTCTTTATCATAATTATTATTATATTCCTCCTTATATACTAAATCACTTCGATAATTTCTGCATTAACTACAATAATATCTTCCTCTACTATTTTCTCCTCCTTTAATTCATTACTATTTTCACTTATTTTCACTTGTTTCTACAATAACTCCTTAGTTTCTACAATAACTTCCTTTTTATTTTCTATTACTTCCATAAATATTTATTTTCTCATTTTTTGTTTGTGAAAATGGAATATAAAATTCCGAATTGTTTGTTTTGTTTTTGGAAATTGTAGTTTTTTCTGTGCTCCTAGAATATTACAATTAAGGGACACAAAATTGTTCCATAAAATACCATCAACTGGTAACTTAATATCATTATCTGTAACTTGGAAATCGCACTTAAAATTTTGCATGATATTACTTTTATATTACATGATATTACTTTTTTTAGAGGTCCCACTAGCAAATCGTTTTTATCTCGAAGTTGGGGCCGAATCCAGGAAAGTGCTAATATAATTTTTTTCTTCCACTACTACCACCAATAGCGTGGTATATCGTCGATCAGCAATTTCGTGACCACCCTGTATATACAAATTTCTTTTTTCGGTGGAAGCTTCTAGTAAGATGAGCGGTTAGTCCATTATGGATTGACATCGACATGAACATGGTCATTTTCCCTTTTTCCTTCCTTTTAATGAATTGGTTCTGTTGCTGACCGGGTGGAGTGTGAACCTACGCCCTTCACGGCTGAGGAGCTAGCCGGACCCCAGGAAGAAACCCCCAATCCATTCCAGAATCTGTCGAGGACAAAATATAAATTTTTTTTTGTCTTGTTTTTTTTTCCGTTGGTCACCCAAGACCTGGCGCCCACATTTCGTAGGATTCCAAACATTTTTTTTCCTCTCTATTCGAATTTAAATTTAACGAAGAGGATACAGAGTCAAGCATAATAATACAGCTACACCTTTTCCAATTGTAATTCAGAGAGTATCAATTGTAATCCAGAAAGTATCAAATATAATTCAGAATAGTCAATTGTAATTCAGAAAGTATCAATGCTAATTCAGAAGGGATCAATTGTAATTCAGATTATTCATTTGTAGTTCAGATTAGTCAATTGAAATTCAGAAAGTATCAATTGTAATTCAGATTATTCAATTGTAATTCAGATTAGTCAATTGTAGTTCATAAATTATCAATTGTAATTCAGATTATGAAATTGTAATTCAGATTAGTCAATTGTAATTCAGAAATTATCAATTGTAATTCAAATTAGTCAATTGTAATTCACAGAGTATCAATTGTAATCCAGAAAGTATCAAATGTAATTCAGAATAGTCAATTGTAATTTAGCAAGTATCAATTGTAATTCAGAAAGTATCAAATGTAATTCAGAAAATTTCAACATTCTTCCAATTGCAGATATTTCAGCATCAGGAATTTTATGTATGGAAAATAAATATTTCTATGATACCAGGAAATATACGACTAAGAGCTCTCCCTAATAGAGGACGTACGGCGTACGGCGTCTGTCAAAGTGGTTTTATTTTGCTGATAACTCCCGAAATAGTACTTAATACGCCGTAAATATTGAAAAATCCAATTTTTACGGGCGTATTAAGTACTACAAACAGTTTTGATGTTTTATTTCGGGAGTTATCAGCAAAATAAAATCACTTTGACAGACGCCGTACGCCGTACGTCGGCTATTAGGGAGAGCTCTAAAAAACAGAAAGAAATCCATAAAAATTCAGGACATTTAAAAAATTACAATGAGAAAAAGGATTTATGTAGAAGTTGTAAATTTGCTTCATAGTGAGCGATTGTTTATGTAGTTAAAATCATTTGCAAGAAATGGGTAAACAACTGGTAGATTTATAGAAATTGCGTCAGATAACACAACTTAGACATCTCCCTAATACAGGACGTACTGCGTACGGCGTCTGTCAAAATCGTTTCATGCACATACATTTTGTATGAGAGCTCCCGAAATACGCGGCGTGCGACGCCGACAATTCGAATTTCCAATTTTGACGGGCGTATAAACATTTTTAATTTGATTTTTGAAATTTAACAAAAAGAAACATCGATCAAAATTGTTTTAATGTATATAAATGTGGCGTTTTAAATTTGATTTTTGAAATTTAACAAAAAGAAACATAGATCAAAAATTTTTTAATGTATATAAATATGGCGTTTTATTTCGGGATACGCTGGCGTATCAGCGTATCGACGTATATACGCCATACGCCGTACGTCCTGTATTAGGGAGAGCTCTTACCATTGAAACAGTAATATGTGTGTTGACGACAGTATGTGTGTTAAAGTTAAGAGAATATTTATTATGTAATGAAAGATCAAATTGAAAATATTTGATGAATTTATTTGCTCAATGAGAGGAATACTGAAGTTTTCTGAATAACAATTAATTTTTCTGAATTATAATTAACAATTTAATTTTTTTATAAAGGGTAATAATAACACAAACAATAACACACATATAAGAGAAATAAAACAAATAATCAAAATAATACAAAATATAACCAATAATCACAGTAATTATCAAACTTCTACTTCAGCTACCAACAGGCATATCATTCATTGCTTGATGGATTGAACAAAGTTGTACGGCAATAGCACAATCACCTCCGGCTACACTGTTTTTTGCCTCATCTATTATGTCCTCCAAGTATATCAGTCTTTGTTCCATAACACCAGGACCTGTAACGCTAGGTATTCTAATGTTATTTTTAGCGTAAGCCTTCACCTTTGACCAAATAGTCTCAATAGGATTGGTCCTAGCCGTAGAAGCTGTCGTTCCAGTAATTACTTTTTCTAGCTTTGAATGGCAAGGTGCGTTGTCTGAAACAATTACCAAATCTTCCAGTTCATTTCCCATATCTTGCCAGTGTTGAATCAGTCTTGTCATCCATTCATTTGCTAGATGTGCAGAAAATGAACCCCTTCTCCGCTCCATTGCCATGACTCCTGCAGTAGAGATTGGTCCTATCAAATGGACGTTAGGGCTTCGTGCGGCTGGGAGGAGTTGGACTGCTCTGGTACCAGCTACTGCACGGCCCCTTGTCCGGCGGCAAAAAAAAATGAAATTAGTTTCATCTATCCAAACGATCTGCTTCCCTTGTTGAATATAGCTGTTCAAACTTTGAACATATTCTGCTCTTTTTCTTTTATTTATTTCAGATTTAATTGTGCAAGGTCATTGAAATGCAGCAAATAACGCAATTGTATTTAAACTCCAATATGAAAAAATATATAAAAAAAAATTAAGATTTAAATATCACAAGAAATAAACCAAATTAATTAAAAAGGGTTATTGTTTTTAAACCTATTATTTTTGGTTACTATGTTTATATTTATTTTTTTCTATATAATGCAGTAAAACTACGTACATAAATTAAATTCAAATAATCGCTGACAAATGGATCAATTACAATTGACATTTTCTCAATTACAATTGATGCTTTATTCTGAAATACATTTGATACTTGATACTTCCAATTGTAATTCAGAAAGTATCAATTGTAATTCAGAAAGTATCAATTGTAATTCAGATTAGTCAATTGTAATTCAGAAAGTATCAATTGTAATTCAGATTTGTCAATTGTAATTCAGAAAGTATCAGTTGTAATTCAGATTAGTCAATTGTAATTCAGAAAGTATCAATTGTAATTCAGAAAGTATCAATTGTAATTCAGAACATTTCGACATTCGTCGATTTGCAGCAATTTCCACAACAGGAATTTTATGTATGGAACGTAGAAGATGTTAATTTACTTCATAGTTAGCGAATGTTAGGTAAAAATCACTTGGTAGGTTTTTAGAGATTGCGGCAGATAACACAACTTACCATTGAAATATGTAGTAATAAATGAGACGACAGTATGTGTGTTGCGGTGAGGAGGATATTTATTCCGTAATGAAAGATCCAATTGAAAATATTTGGTGAATTTATTTTCTTAATTATGTAGATAAATATTGAATTTTTCTGAATTATAAGTAACAATTGATTTTTTACAAAGCACAAATAATAAACAATCAAGGGTAACAATAATACAAACAACAAAAGAAATATAATTTAAATAAAACAAATAATCAAAATTATAATTGGCATACGATCAAAAAATGTTGGTATGCCAATTGCTGTTTTATGACATACAGATAGTAAAAATGATACTAACCTGGTTTAACCATATCAGCTGTTCTATGTTTTATTCCTCCTTTTGCTAACAACAGTTACAATTTGTCATCCTTATACACCACGTGAAGATTAATTACATATTGTCGTTTAGCTGATATAATAATAACAGCAACTGGTATACCTGGTTTAATAACAGCTGATTTTTTTCTAAAATCGTTGTTGATGGGGGTATAAAAAATTTATTCACACAATTTATTTAAATTAATTTAATAATTGTCAAAAAAAATACAAAAATAAAAATTAAATAATAATCTTTAGTGATTTACATTCAAATTCAAAAAAACTTTGTATTAAACAGTATTTAATATAAATATTAAAATATTAAAAAAAAAAAAAAAAATTCTATTCAAAATAAAATGTATTCAGTGTAATTTAAAAATTGAAAGGCACGAAAGTTCATTGCTCTGATTGCAGTAATTATTTTCCTGCAAAATGTGCTAAATTGGAAAGAAGTGACATCGAATTTATGGAGAGAGCTAAACAACAATATAGATGTAGTAGTTGCACTGTTCGACGTAGAAAATCTAACATGTTGGATAGCAGCCCAATTATTCCATTCCATTTAAAATCAATTGGAATTAATAATAATAATAACTCTAATAAAGTTGCTAATACACTCCCGTAATTCCGGTGGTCAAACCTAACTTGTTGGTTACAGCTGACAAAAATGAGATAACTATTTCTATGTTGTATAGTATAGCTATAGTGAGATCCTGAAATTACAACAAATAAATACTGATGCTCTCACTAAAATTAAGCTATTGGAACAAAAAACTGACTCTCTTTCTAATAGAGTGGTATTTTTGGAATCAAAACTCAATTTCTGAGAACAAAATCGAATGAAACGCTCAATTGATATTGTTGGTATGCCGCCATGTACAATTGATAATTTAAATGACAATATAATTAAACTGATTTCTGATGGTATTGGTGAATCTATACAAAAAAATGAACTTGAGTTTTGTCATAAGAAAAATACCAATTCGAAAAGTAAAGGAACTGGTCCGAATATTGTTTGCGTCAAATTTACTACTTTGGAAACGAAACAAAATATTATGAAAAAGATGTACTCGAACAAAATTAAGTTATCAGCTGTTATTTTTGGTAACGAATTTAAGCAAAGCAACAACAAAATTTATATTAATGATAGTTTGGCTAGATACAACACAGCTCTTTTAGAAAAAGCCAAACAGTTAAAATTAGATAATAAATTTAAATATGTTTGGGCAAGAAACTCATCAATACTTGTTAGAATAAAGGAAGGTGATAAGGTAATACAAATTAAATCATTGGAGGATCTCTCTAAATTAATTACTTAATATTTATTATTTTTGCATTTAATTTTAATTAACTTATGTCAAATACAAATTCACAAAATAATTATTTAGATCCTCTTGAAATCTCATCAACTAATATTATTGACATTACTTCCTCAAATTCTAATAAATGTTTATGTATTGATCATTCGGATATTGATTCAGTTTCTGGTTTCTCTGTGATTCATCAGAATATTCGAAGCTTAAGAAAGAATTTTGATTATTTCTACTCTCATCTTTCATCTCTGGTACATTTACCTGATCTCGTATTTCTTTCCGAAATATGGATCTATGATTTTGAAATTTCTAATTTTATAATTCCAAATTATACATTTGCTGCAACTTGCAATAATTCTTATTGTTCTGGTGGTGTTGCAGTATTTTGCAGAAGTGATTTCATTTAAATTGTGTAATTAAAAGTAATAATTTTACTACACCTTTTCCAATTGTAATTCAGAAAGTATCAGTTGTAATTCAGATTAGTCAATTGTAATTCAGAAAGTATCAGTTGTAATTCAGATTAGTCAATTGTAATTCAGAAAGTATAAGTTGTAATTGAGATTAGTCAATTGTAATTCAGAAAGTATCAGTTGTAATTCAGTTTTTTCAATTGTAATTCAGAAAGTATCAGTTCTAATTCAGATTAGTCAATTGTAATTCAGAAAGTATCAGTTGTAATTCAGATTTGTCAATTGTAATTCAGAAAGTATCAGTTGTAATTCAGATTTTTCAATTGTAATTCAGAAAGTATCAGTTCTAATTCAGATTAGTCAATTGTAATTCAGAAAGTATCAGTTGTAATTCAGATTTGTCAATTGTAATTCAGAAAGTATCAATTGTAATTCAGAAAGTATCAATTTAAAGTTATTTGAATTACAATTATGTACTTAATTTTACTGCATTATACAGAAAAAAGATATAATTTTAAGCATAGTAACCAAAAATATGTGTCATATACTATGTTTAAAAATAGTATGAAATAATAATAATAATAAATAATAATAATATGAATAATATGAAGTTAAATCGTTTAATCCTAAATATTTTTAATGGAGTTTAAAGACAATTGCGTCATTTGCTGCACTGCAATGACACGAAATAAAGTAATAAGGCTGTTACCATGCAGACATTTACTGCATACAAAGTGTCAACGAGATATGAGCAATGTGCCGGATGCCACATGTCCGATTTTCAGAGCTGTTCTGACTGGAACTGAAAGCACAGAACGAAAAAAGTACAAAAAAAATACTAATGCAGATCGTGAAAGAATAGTAAATTGTGCCAATAAAGGTGATGATTGGGTTTCCTTGGCTGCGACGTTGGAGATCAAATACAAGACCGTGTTTCTTTGGATTCGATCAGGGCGTGACAAAATGTTAGCAAAAGGAGGACTAAAACATAGAATTTTGAATGAGGCACAAATTGATTCGCTTGTTTCATGGATAGAAGAGGATTGCTGCAGTACATTGCAGCAATTAAAACAAAAAATATTGACCAAATTCAAAATATCGATATCTGTGTCAACAGTAGGCAATTACCTAGAAGGCAGGCTCTTCAATACGAAGCAAGTTCATAGTGAACCATGCATGAATTCATACATAAATAAAAGGAAAAGAGCAGAATATGTTCAAAGTTTGAATAACTATATTCAACAAGCTAAACAGATTGTTTGGATAGATGAAACCAATTTCAATTTGTTTTGCCGCCGGACAAGCGGCCATGCGGTAGTACCAGAGCAGTTCAACTACTCCCAGCCGCACGAGGCCCTAACATCCATTTGATATGAGCAATCTCAACTGCAGGAGTTGTTTCAATGGAGCGGAGAAGAGGTTCATTTACCGCCCCTCTAGCAAATGCGCGGGTGACAATACTGATGCAACACTGGCAAGACATTGGAAATCATTCTTTGATGAACTGTTGTACGGTGTAGACGTTTATTTAATCGCTCTATTTTTTCAATTTTCTTTTTTTATATATAATGTTGTTTTAATTCTCTGAAGGTCAAAGTCAGTAGATAAGAAGTGGAAAGTTATCAATAGCATTGAAACTTGTTTGTTTCTTAATTTTTAAATTTGAAATTTGTGATTTAATTTGAATTAAAATTTTCTAATATATGTTATATTTAAAACTTTATAATTTTAACTGTGTTTTATAAAATAATCGAATTAATAAAATAAACAGTGTACTTCCAAGAGAAGATTTAACATTTTTAATAGCTTTTTGCTGAATAAAATATTTTGAACTATAACAAGTGCAACTTCCAAGAGAAGGTTTAACATTTTTTAAAGCTTTTGCTGAATAAAATACATAAATATACATCAATATATGATTTTAAATCTTGAACTTTAATTAAGCTTTATTTTTTGGACTTTAAAAGTGTAACTTCCAAGAGGAGATTTAATATTTTTTATAGCTTTTTGCAGAATAAAATACATGGAAATATTCTCACAAAGCTAAGTGAACTTTCATCATATAATTTTTTTAAATATATATTAATATAAGATTTTAAATCTTGAACTTTAATTGAATTTTATATTTTGAGCTTTAACTTTTAAATACATATTATTTTTCTCAATATATATCATAATATAAAATTTTAGTTTTTGAACTTTAATACTAAAATAATTATTATATTATAAATTTATATATTTTTCAAACACAAAACTTTTTAAATATTTATCGTTACTATAAATTTAAATAATGGCTTCTAAAAGCTCTGTAAAATCAGCTGCAACGAAAGTAATTAAAAATAACAATGTAGTTGTTGCTGATCGCAATAAAGCTGTTGTTAAAGGTGTTGGTAATGCGGCTGCGTGTATGATAAATATAGATAATGTTATTACTGATGATTTAGACTCATCAGTTGAATCTATTGAATTATGCGCAGATTGTAATAAACTAGTTGCTAGAAATTCTAAGTCACTGTACTGCGAAGGATTATGTGAACGTTGGTATCATTGTGAATGTTTAGAAATAACTGATGCCGAATGTGACCTATTTACGAAGCTGGGGGATAAGACTTTATGGTTGTGTCCAGTTGACCGTATATATTTTGATAAATGGAAAAAGGCGAATGGTGTTCTTACTTTGGACCTGAACAGAACAGCTAAAACTAAGTTTAGTCTTTCTAACAAGCTTGAATCATTTCGCAATGAAATTAATAAGAAACTTTCATCCATTGAATCATGCTTGACTATGAAAATAGATGAATTAATTAGTACTAAACTTAGCTTACAGAATAACTCTGAAATAATTCCTGATATTAGCCAACTTCCTAGCAATATTAAAAATCCAAAGATGAAAACGAAAAAGAAAACCAAGGTAACTAAAGCATTAACTCCTGCATCCTCTTCTAAATCAACAGCTACGTTATTATCAACTAGTAACATTGATATTACTCATTCGTTGAGCTCAGTTGATAAAGCTAGTACTGCGTTAAGTGATGTCAATGTAGTTGCTGATCCTACTAATGAAGCTGAAATTGTTACCGGAAAAATCAATCATAATGTTCCTAATACAACAGATGAAATAGTAAACCATGCTGCCACTAGTTTATTAAGTGATGGTCCTGCTACGAAATTCGACCCAATTATTGGCCTTGATTCATCGTTTGAGTGCGCAGCTAAAATTAGAGAGCTTAAATGGCTGCATGTATCTCATATTAAAACTGAAATAAAGGCTGAACAACTGATAAATTTTGTGTCATCCAAACTTGGCATAAATAAAAATCTTGTTGCTTGTTATCTACTTGTGAAAAAAGATATTAATATTTCATCACTTAATTTTCTTTCATTTAAAATAGGAGTACCTATTGAACTGTTCGAGCTAACTCTTATGCCGTCTTTCTGGCCTATAGGGGTTCATGTTAAAATGTTTTTACCTTCAAAAAACATACAAGCTCAGCAAAGAAGATTAGCGAGTTAACTGTAAATTATAATAATTTACAAATTGTTCCTGTTAGTTATTGTCCTGTAATTCATACTTGTAATTCGCCCATCATGGAGAATATCAATCTTGGGGGACTACGGCTATATTTCCAAAATATTAATGGAATGCGAACCAAGCTACATGATTTTAAATTATCCGTGTTAGAAAATGATTACGATGTAATCTGTATTGTAGAAACTTGGTTATATCCTGATATCCTCTCAAGTGAATTCCTGGATGAGAATCATTATTCTGTGTTTCGGCTGGATAGATGTGTATATCAATATGAAAGGGGTGGTGGAATTATGGTTGCTGTTAAAGCTTCTATAACTGCTGTTCCTATAGATTTGATCCATGTTGATGTAGAGCAATTATGTCTATCTATTTCAACATCACAATCATCTCTTCATGAAAAATTGTATGTTTTCTTATCATATATACAACCTGCGAGTTCTGCTGAAATTTATCAAAAGCATGTTGATAATGTTTTATCTGTGATGCATTCATTTACAGAGAAATGTAATATTAATTCTATTATATTGGGTGACTTCAACTTACCAAATATCCAGTGGGAATTTGATCCTGATGATAAAGTTTTAGTTCCATATGGAATTTCAAAAGATACGGAAAAAATTGTTATTGATTCCTTTTTTGATATGAATCTTTGTCAAATTAATAATGTACCTAATATTTATGGTAAATTTCTCGATTTAGTTTTTATTAATGAAAATTTTTTCCATAATGTTAATTATATTGAATTTCCGTTAGCTATTACTGATTTACATCATAAAGCAATTTGTATAAATTTAAATAAATATGATTTCCTACCAGACTCCTTTTCGAGTGATTCATCAAATTTTCAATTTAAATTTTTAAAAGGTGATTATTTTTCGTTAAATTCATTATTTTTAGCTACAAACTGGGAAGACTTACTCCAGTGTGTGAATTTAGAACAAGGTTATCATAATTTCATGAATACTCTAGATGGTGCAATGATAACTTTTGTTCCCAGAGTAAAAAAACAATTTAATTCTGATCCACCTTGGTTTAATAAATCTATTAAAAGGCTAAAAAATGCTAAGAATAAGGCATATAAAAAATTATTAAATAATGGTGATCAGCACTCTAGGGACTCGTTTATTCGTTTACGCCGTGAATTTAATTTCTTACATCGTTTCTTGTACAAAAACTATCTCTGGTCAATTGAAACAAATATTAAACGAAATAGTAAATCTTTTTGGGTATATATAAATAAGATTAGAAAATCTTCTTCATTTCCTAAACAAATGATTTACAAAGATAAAGTTTCTAATGATATGCAATCGTCAGTTAATCTTTTTGCTGATTATTTCAAATCTATTTATAGCAAAGTTGATCTTTCATTGAATTCACCGGCTTTTAAAATTGATCAAATAACTAATTTAGGTAAATTATCAATCTCAGAAGCCGATGTTGTTAGTGCTATAAATTTATTGGATAACAATCATATACCAGACCCTGATAATATTTGTAATATATTTTTAAAAAATTGCATAACCTCCTTAGTTCAACCATTACTTATCATATTTAATAAATCTATAAGTTCAGGCATTTTCTTAGACAGGTGGAAATTATCAGCTATTAACCCAATTTTCAAATCTGGTCCTAAGCATATAATAGAGAATTATCGTGGTATAGCAAAATTATTAGTTATACCAAAGTTATTCGAATCAATTGTAAAAGTGAAAATCTTTGAAATTGTAAAAAACTCAATTAGTCCATTTCAACACGGTTTTATGGCTGGTAGATCCACTACCACAAATTTAACATTATATGTTCATAAAATCATTAATTTTATTGAAGAAGGATTTCAAGTTGATGCGATTTATACCGACTTTTCTAAGGCTTTTGACAAGGTCTCTATTGAATTGTTAGTTGTAAAACTTGAAATGCTTGGATTTCATTCAACACTTCTCAGTTGGTTTAATTCCTATCTCAATGATAGATTTCAATATGTCCAGATTGGTTCTTATAAATCTAAAATATTTAAAGTTTTATCTGGTGTTCCACAGGGGAGCCATCTTGGCCCTCTCTTATTTATTTTAATGATCAACGACTTGCCTAAATTCCTTCGTTTTTGTTTCATACTTTTATATGCGGATGATCTAAAATTGTTCGCTAGAATTAATTCAATTGAAGATTGTCTGAAACTACAAATAGATATTAATATCCTCCTAGATTGGTGTCATTCTAATGGGTTTTCCTTAAATATATCTAAATGTTCGGTAATTTCTTTTTATAGATGCTTTAATCCATTAATGTTTGATTATATGTTAGGTCCTTCGTCTCTTATAAGAGTTCATAAAATCAAAGACTTGGGAATAATTTTAGATACTAAATTATCTTTTTCATATCATTTTGATTATATTTGTTCTAAAGCATCTTCGATGTTAGGCTTTCTGAAAAGAAATTCTAAACATTTTAACGATATTGGCACCTTAAATAACTTATACTATTCTTTAGTGAGGAGTATACTTGAATATGGCAGTACAATTTGGTCTCCTAACTATCTAGTTCATTCAGACCGCTTGGAAAAAATTCAAAAATCTTATTCCAGGTATGCATTATGCAAATATGGATTTCGTTATGAGGCTTTGCCATCTTATAATATTAGATGCAAACTTTTAGGTCTGGAATTGTTATCCAATAGAAGGAAAATTACAAAGATAATGTTTATTAATGATATTTTAGGTGGCAGAATTAATTGTTTAGAACTATTGGGCCTGATTGGGATCAATGTACCATCTAGAGATTTTCGGGTCAATCGATTTTTATTTGTTCCCTTTCACAGGACTAATTATGGTCGTTTTGAACCTATTACTAATGCTATATTAGATTATAATGAAACAGCTCGGTTTTTTGATTTTCACTTCGAAAGGGAGTTCTGTCTTAATAGTCTTAAACTATATTTTTATAATAATTAATAAAGAAATTATTCTCAATTATAAATTTATTATATTATTCTTGTATATATTTTCTTTTTTCTTTTTAAACAAATGTATGTAAATAATTTAAAAAAAATTAAACTGATTATAATTTGTAAATATAATAGTCTGTAAATCTAATTGGTAGACTGAATAAATAAAAAAAAAAAAAAAAAAAAAAATAAAATGAACTTGAAGAGTAATTGTTTCAGACAACGCACCTTGTCATTCAAGGTTAGAAACAGCAATCAATGGGACCACGGCATCTTTGTTACGGCTAGGACCCTATTCTCCAATGCTTAATCCCATTGAGAATATTTGGCCAAAGGTGAAGGCTTACGCTAAAAATAATATTAGAATACCCAGCGTTACAGGTCCTGGTGTTATGGAACAAAGATTGGTATATTTGGAGGAGATTATAGATCAAGCAAAAAGTGTAGCCGAAGGTGATTGTGCTCGTGCTGTACAACATTGTTCAATCCATCAAGTGGCCGCTTTAGCAATGAATGACATGTCTGTTGGTATCTAAAGTGAAAGTTCGTTTATTACTTTGATTATTTGTTTTATTTTTATTTCGTCATTTACAACTATCACCATCAAATTTTCATAGTGTTGAAAAAATTTTCACTTTAGCTACCAACAGACATGTCATTCATTGCTAAAGCGGCAACTTGATGGATTGAACATTGCTACAGTCATTGGCCCAACACCTCCTCGAATTGGAGTTATATAACCTGCCACTTCTCTTACAGCTATAAAAAATATATTTTTATTATATAAATATTTGATTTAAATACCTTTAAAATCAACATCTCCAACTAATTTCATTCGACCAGTATTATTATCTTTAATTTCTGTAATACCAACATCAATAACACAAGCACCTGGTTTAACCATATCAATATAATAATAATAATATAAATAATAATCAATCTTTATTTCAAAATAAAACCAAAGCCATACAATAGCCCTGTTTTTTTGTAGAGCAAATTTTTACATTGAAAACAACAACAATTTGTTGGCAAAAAAATGAGAATTACAGTAGTTATTTATATATTGCAAATGAATTGTAATTGATAAATAGTTAATAATATGACATGTAGATGACTCTGTTGTCAATATTCCGTTTCATTTCATTTTATTTCATTTATTTCAAATACATTGGACCAAAAAGGCATAGCCTATGTTTTTTTTTTACATTAAAAAATGGCAATTTATTAAAGAAAAAAAGCAAGTTTTATATTTTTTAATGATAATTAATGATTATTTTTTTTACTTTTATAAAACTCAAAGTTAATGTGATTTAAAAAAAAATTATCAGCTGTTAAATTCAATTGTGATTGAAATTAAAAAAATTGTCGCCTTATTTTCAGTGAATCGTATTTTTTGCAAAAATTTTGCAATACAATATACCCGTATACAATAAAACAGGGCTAATATTATAAATATTAAATTCAAAATAATTAATAATTTTAAAAATTTTTAATCTTGTTGTTTCTTTTAAAAATAAAATTAAATTCAATTCAATACAAATTCAAAAATAAAAATGTAGATTAAAAATTAACATATTTTTAAAGAAATAATTATAGCTTAGAAGTTTTTTTTTGGAATAGATAGGAAAATTCAATTGTCCAAAAACTTGCAATAATTCTTATTGTTCTGGTGGTGTTGCAGTATTTTACAGAAGTGATTTAAATTGTGTAATTAAAAGTAATAGTTTTACTACACCTTTTCCAATTGTAATTCAGAAAGTATCAGTTGTAATTCAGTAATTAGCAATTGTCTTTAAACTCCAATATGAAAAAATATATAAAAAAAAATTACGATTTAAATATCACAAGAAATAAACCAAATTAATTAAAAAGGGTTATTGTTTTTAAACCTATTATTTTTGGTTACTATGTTTATATTTATTTTTTTCTATATAATGCAGTAAAACTACGTACATAAATTAAATTCAAATAATCGCTGACAAATGGATCAATTACAATTGACATTTTCTCAATTACAATTGATGCTTTATTCTGAAATACATTTGATACTTGATACTTCCAATTGTAATTCAGAAAGTATCAATTGTAATTCAGATTAGTCAATTGTAATTCAGAAAGTATCAATTGTAATTCAGATTTGTCAATTGTAATTCAGAAAGTATCAGTTGTAATTCAGATTAGTCAATTGTAATTCAGAAAGTATCAGTTGTAATTCAGATTTGTCTATTGTAATTCCGAAAGTATCAGTTGTAATTCAGATTAGTCGATTGTAATTCAGAAAGTATCAATTGTAATTCAGAAAGTATCAATTGTAATTCAGAACATTTCGACATTCGTCGAATTGCAGCAATTTCCACAACAGGAATTTTATGTATGGAACGTAGAAGATGTTAATTTACTTCATAGTTAGCGAATGTTAGGTAAAAATCACTTGGTAGGTTTTTAGAGATTGCGGCAGATAACACAACTTACCATTGAAATATGTAGTAATAAATGAGACGACAGTATGTGTGTTGCGGTGAGGAGGATATTTATTCCGTAATGAAAGATCCAATTGAAAATATTTGGTGAATTTATTTTCTTAATTCTGTAGATAAATATTGAATTTTTCTGAATTATAATTAACAATTGATTTTTTTACAAAGCACAAATAATAAACAATCAAGGGTAACAATAATACAAACAACAATAGAAATATAAAGGCACGACCTCAAAGTTCATTGCTCTGATTGCAGTAATTATTTTCCTTGAAAATGTGCTAAATTGGAAAGAAGTGACATCGAATTTATGGAGAGAGCTAAACAACAATATAGATGTAGTAGTTGCACTGTTCGACGTAGAAAACCTAACATGTTGGATAGCAGCCCAATTATTCCATTCCATTTAAAATCAATTGGAATTAATAATAATAATAACTCTAATAAAGTTGCTAATACACTCCCGTAATTCCGGTGGTCAAACCTAACTTGTTGGTTACAGCTGACAAAAATGAGATAACTATTTCTATGTTGTATAGTATAGTGAGATCCTGAAATTACAACAAATAAATACTGATGCTCTCACTAAAATTAAGCTATTGGAACAAAAAACTGACTCTCTTTCTAATAGAGTGGTATTTTTGGAATCAAAACTCAATTTCTTAGAACAAAATCGAATGAAACGCTCAATTGATATTGTTGGTATGCCGCCATGTACAATTGATAATTTAAATGACAATATAATTAAACTGATTTCTGATGGTATTGGTGAATCTATACAAAAAAATTAAATTGAGTTTTAAATTAAATCATTTGAGGATCTCTCTAAATTAATTACTTAATATTTATTATTTTTGCATTTAATTTTAACTAACTTATGTCAAATACAAATTCACAAAATAATTATTTAGATACTCTTGAAATCTCATCAACTAATATTATTGACATTACTTCCTCAAATTCTAATAAATGTTTATGTATCGATCATTCGGATATTGATTCAGTTTCTGGT
Organism: Empis stercorea; assembly: GCA_949752835.1. Taxonomy (NCBI): domain Eukaryota; kingdom Metazoa; phylum Arthropoda; class Insecta; order Diptera; family Empididae; genus Empis; species Empis stercorea. Next base: position 72,079,085 of record OX457085.1, on the reverse strand, counting down.
TTCTCTGTGATTCATCAGAATATTCAAAGCTTAAGAAAGAATTTTGATTATTTCTACTCTCATCTTTCATCTCTGGTACATTTACCTGATCTCGTATTTCCTTCCGAAATATGGATCTATGATTTTGAAATTTCTAATTTTATAATTCCAAATTATACATTTGCTGCAACTTGCAATAATTCTTATTGTTCTGGTGGTGTTGCAGTATTTTACAGAAGTGATTTAAATTGTGTAATTAAAAGTAATAGTTTTACTACACCTTTTGCAATTGTAATTCAGAAAGTATCAGTTGTAATTCAGTTTTTTCAATTGTAATTCAGAAAGTATCAGTTCTAATTCAGATTAGTCAATTGTAATTCAGAAAGTATAAGTTGTAATTCAGATTAGTCAATTGTAATTCAGAAAGTATCAGTTTTAATTCAGATTTTCAATTGTAATTCAGAAAGTATCAGTTCTAATTCAGATTAGTCAATTGTAATTCAGAAAGTATCAGTTGTAATTTAGATTTGTCAATTGTAATTCAGAAAGTATAAATTGTAATTCAGAAAGCATCAATTTAAAGTTATTTGAATTACAATTATGTACTTAATTTTACTGCAACAGAAAAAAGATATAATTTTAAACATAGTACCCAAAAATATGTGTCATATTCTATGTTTAAAAATAATATGAAATAATAATAATAATAAATAATAATAATATGAATAATATGAAGTTAAATCGTTTAATCCTAAATATTTTTAATGGAGTTTAAAGACAATTGCGTCATTTGCTGCACTGCAATGACACGAAATAAAGTAATAAGGCTGTTACCATGCAGACATTTACTACATACAAAGTGTCAACGAGATATGAGCAATGTGCCGGATGCCACATGTCCGATTTGCAGAGCTGTTCTGACTGGAACTGAAAGCACAGAACGAAAGAAGTACAAAAAAAATACTAATGCAGATCGTGAAAGAATAGTAAATTGTACCAATAAAGGTGATGATTGGGTTTCCTTGGCTGCGACGTTGGAGATCAAATACAAGACCGCGTTTTTTTGGATTCGATCAGGGCGTGACAAAATGTTAGCAAAAGGAGTACTAAAACATAGAATTTTGAATGAGGCACAAATTGATTCGCTTGTTTCATGGATAGAAGAGGATTGCTGCAGTACATTGCAGCAATTAAAACAAAAAATATTGACCAAATTCAAAATATCGATATCTGTGTCAACAGTAGGCAATTACCTAGAAGGCAGGCTCTTCAATACTGTTTAATGCTAAACTAAAATGTTTATAAAAATTATCTGCTTTTTAAAATAATAATTTAAATTGAAATAAAACAATGGTTTTTATTTTTTGTTATTCGATTTTTAATATGTTTATTTTTATTACACGAATTTTTAATGCGGACTGTATATTTTTTAATGCGACTGCTCTTGCCGCTTACTAGTTACAACTAACTAAAAACAAATGATATTATTCATTAATATTGGTTGTGTATCGTTGTATGTGACTGTTATGAGAATATTCAATGTGCTTTTTTGTTTACTTTACTTTTTTACTTTATTACATATGTACAAAAAATGATTAATTTTATGTAATACTAGGAAAAATTATTAACATAATAATACGCATAAACATGCCGGCCCTCTTGAAATATCTTATTTCAAAAAATAACAAAATGTTGAATTAGAATATTTAATAAAAAGAAAACAAAATAAATTCCTTTCTAAACGATTATTTCGATTTTGTATGTAATGATATTACTATATTTAAAATAATATTAATATATATATTGCAAGAATTTAATCTTCTTCATTCAATGGAAGTTTACACAGTTTATTTACAGAACGTTTAAATTCACCCTGTTTAGTTTAGTTTTAATTGTAACGACTCTAATATTTTTATCATTACCAACATACGTTTTTAAGATAATGCCCAACATCCATCTAGTGGATGGCAAATTTTCATCACCGACTAAAACGATGTCTCCAATTTTTAAATTCTGAACTTGACTTTTCCATTTTGTACGTTGTTGTAATGAACGAATATATTCAAGTGAATATCTTTTCCAAAAATGTTAAATAGTTTGCGACACTTTATTCCAATTTGATAATCGATTGCTTGGACTATCTGTTAATTCAAGTTCAATTATTGCCAAAATTGGACCTCCTGTTAAAAAATGACCAGGTGTCAACGGTAGTGGATCATTTGGATCGGTAGATAAAGTTGTAAGAGGACATGAATTCAAAATACCTTCTATTTGTGTAATTATTGTATGTAGTTTTTCATACGAAAAATATGTGTTGGAAATTATTCTTTTTAAATGGTATTTAAATAAATTTACACCACTTTCCCATAAGCCTCCAAAATTAGGGGACCTTGGTGGTATAAAATGCCAAATGATTTGTTGTGATGTGAAATACGATTCAATCTTTTTATCTTCGAGTAATTTGTTCCATTTGTCCAGCTCATTTTTAGTACCAACAAAATTTGTGGCATTATCAGACCATATGGAATATGGATTACCTCGTCGATATATGAAACGTTTTAAACATGCTAAAAAACATTGTGTCGTTAAATCTGAAAGAATCTCTAAATGTGTTGCTTTTGTAGAAAAACATATAAATATTGCTACATATACTGTAAGTAGTGGCGATTTTCGCAATTTTTTATATTTTAATAGAAATGGACCACATAAATCAATACCTGTATTTTGGAATGGCCGAGATGGTGATACACGTTCATTAGGTAAATTCCCCATAATTTGATTTATGAATTTTGGTTTGACTTTAAAACATGTAATACAATTTCTGACACATTTCTTTGCAATGTTTTTTCCAGAAATTGGCCAAAATTTTTGACGTACGAGTGATATCAATAATTGAGGTCCTGCATGAAATGTTTGTTGATGATAATCACGTACTATTAATGTAGTTAAATGACTATTGTGTGGTAATAAAATTTTAATGTTTTATGTCATATGAATAGTCTGAATTATTCAGCCGGCCTCCAACACGTAATATTCCGGTTGAATCTACAAATGGATTTAATGATAATATTGAACTTTTCATTGGTAAAAGTTTTTGTTGTGAAAGTAATTTCCTTTCCACAGAAAAATGTTGATTTTGAACTATTTTAACAACAGCAATTAATGCTTGATCAATTTCAGTTACTGATAAATTGCCAATCAATTTAGATATTGAATTTTTTAAATTATTTATGAAACGCAAACAATATGCTGTAACATTGAGTAAACGACTATATGAACTATACTTTTCAATCAAGTTAAACGTATTTTGAATTGTTGTTAATGTAATTTCTTGATTTTTAAGTTCAAATATATTATTTTCTGTAGGTTGAATTATACAATTTGAAAAATCTGAAGTAAAATAAACTTGATTTGTTTGCAAAAATTGTGGACCATTCCACCAAATATCCAAATTATTTAATTCAGAAGGCATTACACCACGAGATATAACATCAGCTGGATTTTGTGATGATTCGATGTGATTCCAATTATAATTAATTGTTAAATCTTGGATTTCATTAACTCTATTAGCAACAAAAGTTTTTAGTTTATGTGCTGGTGTTTGAATCCATGTTATTGCAATAGTTGAATCTGACCAAAGTTATATATCATGTAATGCTATTTCTAATGTATTTATTATATTGCTAACGAGTCGAGAAAGTAATAATGTTGCACATAACTCTAATCTTGGTAAAGATACAAATTTAACCGGAGCAACACGAGATTTACTGCATACTAATTTTACTGTACTATTCATATTAAAATCCAAACTTCTAATGTAGATACAAGCTCCATAACCTTTTTCGGATGCATCTGCAAAACCATATATTTATATAACGTATGGATTATCTATTGTAATACGACGATCTAATTTAATGTGTGTAATATCATTAAGTTGAAGACGATATTGATTCCAATATTCAATATATTCATCTGGTAATTTTTCATCCCAATTGATGTTATTTTTCTAAAGAGTTTGTATAAATATTTTTGCTGTGATAATTGTTGGTGCTAATAAACCTAAAGGATCATACAATTTAGTTTTGTCTGATAGAATCCTGCGTTTTGATGTTGAACAATTTTCCAGTATTGGAACATTAAATTTAAATACATCTAATTTAAGAATCCAAACTAAACCTAATGTTTTAAGGCATTCATCTGAACTTGATGAATCAATTGTTAATTTTTCTCTATTGTTTATTGAGATACTTTTTAATATTTCATCATTGTTGGAACACCATTTATGAAGTTTAAATCCTCCACGATGTAATAAATTTATCAATTGTTTTTGTATTTCAATAGTTTTTTCACTGGTATCCGAACCTGTCAATATATCATCTACATATACATATTTCTGTACAATTTCAGATGTTGTTGGAAATGATTTCTGTTCATCAACTGCAAGTTCAAAACGTTTTAATGCAATTTGTTTTGACTCTCCAAGTTTGACAATTTCTGGCTTTAGTGGTAATGAAACAACATATCTGCCTTCATTGTCCCGAAAAAATGTTTGTGTAAAATGTGTTTCACAAAATTGTTCTTCTTTCGATAAAAGTTTTTTATCAACTATATGATCGATATCAAAAAATGATTTAAGTGATTGATTTAAATTATCATTATGAATGTCTTGATTTTGATTAACAATGTGCAAACTGGAATCTTGCTTTTCGAAAATCACCCCTACACAAACCCAACCGAAAACGAATTGTTGAAATTGTGGCAAGTTATTTCTTAAACTGAATTTTCCTTCTAATATCATATCATAAAATCTTTCACCTCCAACAAGTATATCAATTGGTCTTGATAAATTAAATTGTGGATCAACGAGCATAATTTCATTGGGAATGTTCCAATACGAAATATCAAATGACGATTGTGGTAAATTATCAGAAATGGTTGAAACTAAACAACATTCTAAATCTGTTTGAAATTTAGATATTCGAGACTTGATGTTTGTTGTAATCTTTTCTGAAATTTGTGTTATGGTTTTATTTAATCCAATTGACGACATATAATTTGGTTTACAATCAAGTTTTAATTTTGCAGCCAATGATTTAGTTATGTAATTTGTTGTGCTTGCACTATCTAATAGTATACGACATGGGTTATACTTCCCATTTTTATCACAGGCTAATACCATAGCAGTAGATAAAATAATTTGTTTCGACATTGGATTTGATTTTATGTGAAAGTTTTGTATGTTTGGATTATCATATGACATACTAGCTACAACAGTTGATGGTTGTTGTTGTTCTGAATGATGCAATAAAGAATTGTGTTTTTTGCCACAATATTTACAATTTCCATACTTGCAATCTTTTACCATGTGCTCAGAACTATAAATGCAATTTATACATAATCCAAGTTCTTTCACTTTTGCAAACCGAGAATGTGTATCTAATGATCTAAACATTGTATATTGATAAATCAAATGATTTGATTTACAAACTGGACACGATTTTTTAAAAGTTTGATTACTATTAACTTGTTTTTTCGAGTTATTTTGCTCATTGTTCGATATAAATGTATTTGATACTAAATTATCTTTTGGTTTAAACCGACTTTTAATTGTTACTTTATTATTAATTGACATGTCAATATTTCTTTTCTTCAAAAATCTACATTGTCGAGTTAAAAATTCCATAAATTGTTTGCACTTTGGCATATTATTACATGGAATTTCCTTTTCCCATTCCACTTTTAAGTTAGTAGAAAGTTTATTTAAAATTATGTTAATTAATAATTGTTCTGATAGATTGTTTATCTTATATTCAGAAGCTTCAAGTGACGATACGTGCGAAATACAACAATTAATCAAATCATTTAATTCTTGATAATTGTCTTTATTGACCTTGTTTAAATTTAAAATTGCATTAATATGCACATCAATTATTAAACGTTTATCGTCGTAACGTTCACAAAGTAAATTATATCCTTTGTTATATCCTTCTGCAGTAAATACAACATGCCCAATACATGCTTTTGCATCACCTTTTAATTTATTAAGCAAATATGTGAATTTTAAAACATCAGAAATATCAGTGTTTTTATGTATAACCGTTTCAAAAGTTTCTTTAAATGTTAACCATTGGGATTGCTCACCATCAAAATTTTGAATTTTTATTTCCGGTAACTTTGGCATACCACCATGATGATGATTAATTTTATTAATTTTTGATTCGACGACATCTTTTATATTTTTAAGCCATTGCTTAGCTTTTGCTGTTAGAGAATATAATTCATTTAAAAATATTTTAAAATGTTCGATGAATAATTGTATAGAATTATCTTCTCCCTTTTTAGCTACTTCTTCCTCTAATTCATCACATTTTTGATTTAATGAATCAAGAATATTTATTCGAATTTCTATTTCCTCAAATGAAATGTCAATTTTATTTTCAAATGCTTCAAAATAATCATTTATATTATACATTTTAAACTTAATGGCATTTAACTTAGTTTCGAATTTTTGCAAGATTTTAGATTTGTTTCGATCTTGAACAAATGCATCATTGTCAATGAATGGGTCAACTTGTATGTTCTTTTTACGAGGCATTTTATAAATATATTTTTATATTAAACCGTTGGAAAAGGAATATTCTTACAATATTATTAATTTGATTGATTTTTTATTTTATTTTAATAAATAACAATTTAAATTACTCAATATTTATTTGAATTTTATTTTTTACTATTAACTACGAAGTAATATTTATAAATTACTAACAATTCGAAATTATAAGCAAATTAAATTTTATAATATGGTGTAAAGTGTACTTACAATAAAATGTCACAACACAGCCATTTAATTTATTCTAAAAGAAAAACTAATATTCTAATATTATTCTGTCCTGTGTACATATGTGTGATGTTCACTAACGAGTATCGAAAATTTCCAACGAGAATCGAAAATATTTCTTCCTTTTCTTTGTTTCTTCATGCACCAACGAATGAGAGAGAAACGATGAACGAAAATGATACAAACACAATTTAATTTTTCATTAATTTTTACTTTTACACTATACTAAATCCGAAATCCGCTAGAAGTGACCAAAATGTTTAATGCTAAACTAAAATGTTTATAAAAATTATCTGCTTTTTAAAATAATAATTTAAATTGAAATAAAACAATGGTTTTTATTTTTTGTTATTCGATTTTTAATGTTTATTTTTATTACACGAATTTTTAATGCGGACTGTATATTTTTTAATGCGACTGCTCTTGCCGCTTACTAGTTACAACTAACTAAAAACAAATGATATTATTCATTAATATTGGTTGTGTATCGATGTATGTGACTGTTATGAGAATATTCAATGTGCTTTTTTGTTTACTTTACTTTTTTACTTTATTATATATGTACAAAAAATGATTAATTTTATGTAATACTAGGATAAAATTATTAACATAATAATACGCATAAACAATTACGAAGCAAGTTCATAGTGAACCATGGACTATGAATCAGACATAAATAAAAGGAAAAGAGCAGAATATGTTCAAAGTTTGAATAACTATATTCAACAAGCTAAACAGATTGTTTGGATAGATGAAACCAATTTCAATTTGTTTTGCCCCCGGACAAGCGGCCATGCAGTAGCTGGTACCAGAGCAGTTCAACTACTCCCAGCCGCACGAGGCCCTAACATCCATTCGATAGGAGCAATCTCTACTGCAGGAGTTGTTTCAATGGAGCGGAGAAGAGGTTCATTTACCGCCCCTCTAGCAAATGCGTGGGTGACAAGACTGATGCTTGTTTCAGACAACGCACCTTGTCATTCAAGGTTAGAAACAGCAATCAATGGGACCACGGCATCTTTGTTACGGCTAGGACCCTATTCTCCAATGCTTAATTCCATTGAGAATATTTGGCCAAAGGTGAAGGCTTTCGCTAAAAATAATATAACCTGCCACTTCTCTTACAGCTATAAAATATATATTTTATTATATATCATAAAAGAAAAACAATAATTTAAATATTATAAATATTTGATTTAAATACCTTTAAAATCAACATCTCCAACTAATTTCACTCGACCAGTATTATTATCTTTAATTTCTGTAATACCAACATCAATAACACTAGCACCTGGTTTAACCATATCAATATAATAATAATAATATAAATAATAATCAATCTTTATTTCAAAATAAAACCAAAGACATACAATATTATAAATATTAAATTCAAAATAATTAACAATTTCAAAAATCATACAATATTAAAAATTTTACAATATTCAAAGCTATACAATATTGTAAATATTAAATTCAAAATAATTAAGTTTTAAAAAATCATACAATATTAAAAATTATACAATATGTAAAGCTATACAGTACTATATATATTAAATTCAAAATAATTAATAATTTTAAAAATTTTTAATCTTGTTGTTTCTTTTAAAAAAAAATTTAATTCAATTCAATACAAATTCAAAAATAAAAATATAGATTAAAAATTAACATATTTTTAAAGAAATAATTATAGCTGAGAAGTTTTTTTTTGGAATAGATAGGAACATGCGAATGTAACATTAGTTTGGAAAACAAATATATAGTATATTTATCAATTAGTAGACGGGGGTATACTAATAAAGATTAACAATTAAAAATTAAAATATAAATGAAATTAATATGAGATATTGGAGTACGGAAAATAAGCGATTATAAGATAGAAGCTAAAATGTAATTGGAACGAAAAAATATAAAAATGTAACATGGTTTAAGCATAACAACTTTAAATAATTGGATTCAGTAAATTCCGTGTTTCAGTGTGATTAAAAAGAAGAAGCCATAATCTTATATGCTTCACAAATTGTGATTCAACTCTCTCACATCTACAACTTTCAGGTAGTTTATTAAATAAACGTGGAGCAATAACATTATAGAAATGACTAAAATGTGTTTTATTAATTTTTGGTACATTTACAAAATATCTACTGTTTATGCGTAACATATAATTACTTTGCAATCTGACAAAAATAAATATTATTAGAGCAATAAAGGCTAAGATGATAAATTTTACTAACAACTTTATTAAAATATTGTTTTAAATATGAACAATGTTCTTTCCAACTCACTTTGTTATCTAATATTATTCCAAGATATTTAAAATTATCAACACACTCGATTACAAAGCAATCATTAGAACTATTTATATTTTCAGCAAAAGAAGGTCTACAATTATCAACAGTAGAGTTATTTGTAAGCTTAAATTTCTGGCAGCTGGGACCGTGGTATATAAACGACATATCACAAGTATTGCCTAAAAGATTAAATACCATGAATTTAGTTTTACTACTTATAATTAATTTATGAAGACCAACGACGCAGAATCTCTAGATCATAATTGACATCAATAAATGTATTAAAATGAGTTTTATTAGAATATGATAGAGCAGTATCATCCGCAAACGCTGTTATTTTTTAAAGTTTTGAAGAAAAAGTGAACTTACAAAAATTAAAAATTAAATGGGGCCTAACACAGAACCTTGTGGAACACCGATATTTATTAACTTTTCAGAACTAAATAAATTTTTTATTTTAACTCTGTTTTTATGATTACCCAAATAAGAAACAAACCAGTCATAAATAAATCCTCTGAATCCAGCATTATATAACTTCTTAAGCAAAAGATCATGGTCCACCATATCAAAAGCTTTAGTGATATCAATGAAAAGTGCTGCAGGAATTTCAGAATCATTAATAGAATTGTAAATTTCACTACATAATTTTAAAAATACATCTTCAGTAGATCTATCATATCTAAATCCGAATTGATAATCACTAAAAAAATTAGTTTTGTCCAAGAAAGACAGAATTCTGGTTTTTATTCCTTTTTCGAAGATCTTAGAAAAACAGATAATAATGATATAGGCCTGTAATTATTTAAAAACTTATTATCTCCTTTTTTATGTAATGGAATTACAATAGCAGTCTTAAGTGAATCCGGAAAAATTCCTTTTTTAATGCTTAGGTTGAAAATGAAACACAAAACGTCGACAATATAAAACGAAATATTTTTAAGAATATTACTTGAAACTTTATCGTGACCCATAGAATTAGAAGGTTTTAGAGACGTAATAATTTTATGAATTTCAAGTGGCGAAAAATTAGTAAAGAAAAAACTAGTAGGTTGAAACACTTCATGTTGAATGATATTATCTCTAATACAATTCATATTACAGTCATTTACTGAGTCACTGAGAGAGCTGCACGAATTAGAAAAATGTACATTAAACAAATTTGCAACTTCCAATGGATTAGAAGTAGAAGTGTTATTATCTTTATTTATAGTTATGTCCACATCTGGATTAATTCTATTCAAGATTTCATTAACTAATTTCCATTCCTTTTTAGAATTACCAGCATTTTGGACTAGTTTATTACTATAATAAACATCTCTAGTTTTAAAAATATCATTTTTTAAATCACGACATAATATTTCATAATAGCTTCTAAGTCTATTATTATTAGGATGCTTTTTAACGCGAGAATGAAGCTTATTTTTTCGTTTTACTTTCATTAACAATGATAAAGACATCCACGGTTTTAAACGAATGAATTTGTTGCTATTTAGATTAGTACGACTACAATTTGAAATATGAACATGTAATTTATCAAGAAACAGATCAAATGCAATTGATGGATCTTGGCAAGAATAAACATCTTCCCAGAACTCAAGAGTTAAACTAGATTTTAAAGCATTATAATCAATTTTTTGGATTTCATTTGAAATGATTTGAGTTTTTCTACTAACTTTGTGGTCAAACTGTAAACTAATCAAACAATGATCACTTAATTTTAAATCAAATATAGCAGCTTTGTAATTCGTAATATTGTTTCTGCACAACCTAATAAATATATGATCCAAGCATGAAATAGAGTTTTGTGTTTCACGAGTAGGAGCATTTAACAAGTTAAAACCAAAAGAAGACAAGACCGAAACAAAACAATCAACATCACCGGCATTAGACAAAAGGTCAATATTAAAGTCACCCAGAAGAACTACGTTCTTACAAGATTGATTTTCCAGAAAAATTGAAAACTCATCCAGAAAGACATTTACACCGTATTTATGTAACTTGTACACACATATATCAAATGTAATTCAGAAAATTTCGTATCAAATGTAATTCAGAAAATTTCAACATTCTTCCAATTGCAGATATTTCAGCATCAAGAATTTTATGTATGGAAAATAAATATTTCTATGATACCAGGAAATATACGACTAAAAAACAGAAAAAAATCCATAAAAATTCAGGACATTAACAGAAAAAAATTCATAAAAATTCAGGACATTTAAAAAATTACAAAGAGAAAATGATTTATGTAGAAGTTGTAAATTTGCTTCATAGTGAGCGATTGTTTATGTAGTTAAAATCATTTGCAAGAAATGGGTAATCAACTGGTAGATTTATAGAAATTGCGTCAGATAACACAACTAACCATTGAAACAATAATATGTGTGTTGACGACAGTATGTGTGTTAAAGTTAGGAGAATATTTATTATGTAATGAAAAGATCAAATTGAAAATATTTGGTGAATTTATTTGCTCAATGAGAGGGATACTGAAATTTTCTGAATAACAATTAATTTTTCTGAATTATAATTAACAATTTGTTTTTTTTATAAAGGGTAACAATAACACAAACAATAACAGACATATAAGAGAAATAAAACAAATAATCAAAATAATACAAAATATAACCAATAATCACAGTAATTATCAAACTTCCACTTCAGCTACCAACAGGCATATCATTCATTGCTTGATGGATTGAACAAAGCTGTACGGCAATAGCACAATCACCTCCGGCTACACTGTTTTTTGCCTCATCTATTATGTCCTCCAAGTATATCAGTCTTTGTTCCATAACACCAGGACCTGTAACGCTAGGTATTCTAATGTTATTTTTAGCGTAAGCCTTCACCTTTGACCAAATAGTCTCAATAGGATTGGTCCTAGCCGTAGAAGCTGTCGTTCCAGTAATTACTTTTTCTAGCTTTGAATGGCAAGGTGCGTTGTCTGAAACAATTACCAAATCTTCCAGTTCATTTCCCATATCTTGCCAGTGTTGAATCAGTCTTGTCATCCATTCATTTGCTAGATGTGCAGAAAATGAACCCCTTCTCCGCTCCATTGCCATGACTCCTGCAGTAGAGATTGGTCCTATCAAATGGACGTTAGGGCTGCGTGCGGCTGGGAGGAGTTGGACTGCTCTGGTACCAGCTACTGCACGGCCCCTTGTCCGGCGGCAAAAAAAAATGAAATTAGTTTCATCTATCCAAACGATCTGTTTCCCTTGTTGAATATAGCTGTTCAAACTTTGAACATATTCTGCTCTTTTTCTTTTATTTATTTCAGATTTAATTGTGCAAGGTCATTGAAATGCAGCAAATAACGCAATTGTAAACTCCAATATGAAAAAATATATAAAAAAAAATTACGATTTCAATATCACAAGAAATAAACCAAATTAATTAAAAAGGGTTATTGTTTTTAAACCTATTATTTTTGGTTACTGTGTTTATATTTATTTTTTTTATATAATGCAGTAAAACTAAGTACATAAATTAAATTCAAATAATCGCTGACAAATGGATCAATTACAATTGACATTTTCTCAATTACAATTGATGCTTTCTGAATTACATTTGATAATTTCTGAATTACAAATGAATAATCTCAATTGAATATTCTGAAATACATTTGATACTTTCTGGATTACAATAATTGATACTCTCTGAATTACAATTGACTAATCTGAATAACTATTGGAAAAGGTGTAGTTAACGGTTGATGTAATCTAAAATTGGTTCTATGAAACCGTGCGTACAATGAAACCTTGGACCCTATAGAACTATAGGGCCGACTTAAATTGTTAGACTTCACACAGATACTGACAATCAATTTTATTTTAACAGATATCTCTAACAAACGTTATATACAAACAAATTAACGACGAATTTATTTCAAGCCCCAAAAAATTACATCTGACAGAATAAGATTAGTATTGAAACGATGTAAAAGTTTTTTTGATTGTAAAATATCGTATACGCGTACCGTTAAATAATGTATATTTATTGATGCACGTATGATAAATAATATATATATAATATCGGACTATATATATTATTTATGAGATTTGAATTTGTAAAAACACTTTAAATAAAATAAAACACTTTTGAATTCTTTTTTTTACTAAAATATTGAAAATATATGAAGCTTTATGGCGCGGTCTAAACTTCGAAAATTTTTTTTTCGAGATTTTGATTTTTCTGGACGTTTTAGATGTCAGGGAATCAGAATCAGCAAAAAAAAAATCCGTGTCCGCCGTACGCCGTACGCAAAGTAAAAATACACTTTTTTAAACGCTTAGAGATAGTATAAGCACTCGTGCGATTTGTACAATAATTGCAACATATATAAAGTAAGGATGGAAATTTATGTGTATGGTATCCTTTTTAGAATAGTTTCCCTGCAACCCCCCCTAGCGGAGCGTTGAAAATGCACAATTTTGTACACTTAAAAAAAATACCCCTAAATATAGTCGGATCTTTACATTGTTTCACAGATATATGTATAGACGCCATATAAGGAAGATTGTAAAAATTTGGAGCCCTAGGTCCTCGCCCCCCTATTTTATAGTAATATTAAAACAAAAATTTTGAAATTTGAAATGGCTATAAAACCGGTTTGATTTTATATAAAACATTGTTACTTCTAACATTGATGCAGAAGGTAAGTGCATTTCGATTTCATATAACAAATTTACCCTCCACCTTCTTTAAGTGGGTGAGGGGGCTTATATATGAAAAAAGCTACACCCCTTGAGCGGGGAAATGAATTAAAAAAATGAGAAATTATGTTCTTTAATATACTACGTTACACATTCTGCAGAAAAATTAGCCTCGTACCTTTACCCCCCTTCATTTTACAGGTGAAAGAATTTGTATGGGACTATTAAAATTGAATTTTTGGTATTTAAAATGACTATAAAATAAGCCGCATTTCAGATAGGGTCTTATATCTTGTAGGTTTGGTATAATAGATTAGCGTCTTTCGAAACCATTCAAAAAATTTACCCCTTTCCCTTTTATTATGGGTGAGGGGGTAAGTTTATGAAAGAGGCTGCAGCACCTCAGTGGGGGACTAGATTGAAAAAATGAGAAATTATTTTCTTAAAAATACTATCTTACAACTTGTGCCAAAAATTTATTTCCCTACCTGCAACCCCCTCTAAGCTACATCACTTAGAAATGTTACATTTCAAAATTTATTATATAGTTTATGAAAATTGAATATTTGGAACTTAAAATGACTATAAAAAAAGCCGCATTTCAAATAGGGTCTTATATCTTGTAAGTTTGGCATAATAGATTGGTATCTTTCGAAACCATTCGAAATTTTTACCCCTTTCCCTTTTATTATGGGTGAGGGGGTAAGTTTATGAAAGAGACTGCAGCACCTCAGTGGGGGACTAGATTGAAAAAATGAGAAATTATTTTCTTAAAAATACTATCTTACAACTTGTGCCAAAAATTTATTTCCCTACCTGCAACCCCCTCTAAGCTACATCACTTAGAAATGTTACATTTCAAAATTTATTATATAGTTTATGAAAATTGAATATTTGGAACTTAAAATGACTATAAAAAAAGCCGCATTTCAAATAGGGTCTTATATCTTGTAAGCTTGGCATAATAGATTGGTATCTTTCGAAACCATTCGAAATTTTTACCCCTTTCCCTTTTATTATGGGTGAGGGGATAAGTTTATCAAAGAGGCTGCAGCACCTCAGCGGGGGACTGGATTGAAAAAATGAGAAATTATTTTCTCAAAAATACACACCTACACCTTCTATACAAAATTGAGACACGTACCTTCAACCCTCTTCATTTTACAGGGGCAAAAAGTTCGAAATTTATAGAATAAAAACATAATTATGTATATTACATTTCGAGTATTTAGTATATATGTGGAGCATATATGGTGAAATAAAACACATATTCCACATTTAAATTAACTTATTTATTTAACTTATTAACTTGACTTATTTTTTATTAAATATAATTATTTATTCAAATGTTCGTTAATTATTTATTTAAATTATTTTTTGTAACAAAATCAATTTTATTTATTTATGTTTAATTATTTTAATCGCGAGACTGTACTTTCGTATTTTTACTTGTTTTCAATTTGACTGACTGTTTAAGAGTGAAAAACTAATTGATTAAAAATTAAAATCGTTATCAGCTTAATTATTGATCTATTGTTAATTATTATTATGAGTGTATGTGTGTTAATTAAGAGAATAATTTATCGGATGATATTTTGAGATAGGAAATAAGATTTTGGAAAATGAAAGAAGAAAGTAGAGTTTAGAGAAGTATAGAATAATTACATTAGTGGCGTGACCGCTACATTACCCCCCTTCAAGTCTGATCGACGAAGGCTGGTTTGAGTCGGTCAACTGAAACTGTTACGTGTTTGTTGTTAACGTCAATGATGTAATTGTTTCTAAGTCTTCGTATTACTTTGTGTGGTCCAGTGTATGGTTTCGCAAGTCCTGATTTTATGGTGTCCGTACGTAGGAAAATAAAGTCACAAGTTTTAAGGTCTTGTGGAAAGTAGACTTGACGTGCAGTAGTTCGTGTCGGTGTAGGTGTTAAATTGTTCATAATATTTTTTAGTTGTTTTGTCAATGACTCTTGGTTCATTGGTGTTGTTTTGTCGTTGTCAATGAAAAATTCGCCTGGCAATTTCAAACATTGGCCGTACACAAGTTCAGCTGGTGAAACGTTTAAATCATCCTTAGTCGAGGCACGAATTGCTAGTAAAATAATCGGTAGTTCGATGGTCCAGTTTGGATTATTGCAACGCGCTTTTAATGATGATTTCAGCTGCCTGTGAAATCGTTCTACGAGCCCATTCGATTGTGGATGATATGGTGATGTGCGAATTCTGTGACAACCTAGTAATTTTGTTAATTCCGAAAATAATTTGGATTCGAATTGCTTGCCCTGGTCGGTGGTAATGACGGCCGGCACTCCGAACCGAGAAATGTAATTTTGAACGAATGTTTTTGCTACTGTCACTGCTGTCATATCTTTGATTGGAAATGCTTCGGGCCACCTCGTATAACGATCTACGATGGTCAACAAGTAGCTGAAATCATCAGATGTTGGAAATGGGCCTACAATATCCATGTGAATTTGTTCGAACCTTTCGTTTGGAAGTGAAAATGTACCCTGCTGACTACGTGTGTGTCGGTGTACTTTACATTTCTGGCACTCAACACAACTTTTTGTCCAGAGGGCGATGTCTTGATTTAGGCCGGGCCAGAAATAACGTGAAGCTATGAGTTTACGAGTGGTGCGAATACCAGGATGAGACATGTTGTGTAACAAATTGAAAACGGTTCTGCGCAAAGTTTCGGGTACATATGGTCTGTTTTTACCAGTAGATGTGTCGCAATAAATTGTCGCGTCCGGGAATTCAAAGCGTTGTAAGTTAAATTTCGTTGATGGATCTTTCTTTTTGGTTAATAGTTCTTTTAAATCTTGGTCTTCTTGCTGGTCTTTTGCTATCTTGTTGAGATTAAACTCATTTTGTATGGAGGAAATGTCCGAAATACGTGAAAGGCTGTCCGCGACTGAATTTTCAGAGCCTTTTACGTGAACGATGTCTGTCGTGAATTGAGCGATGTAATCTAAGTGTCTCGTTTGTCGTGGGCTTCGTTCGGTTTTTGATTTCATAGCAAAAGTTAGAGATTTGTGATCTGTGAAGATTCTGAATTGTCTTCCCTCAACGAAATATCGGAAGTGTTTTATGGCTAAGTAAATAGCTAAAAGTTCTCGGTCAAAGGCAGAGTATTTGCGTTCTGCTGGTGAAAGTTTTTTCGAAAAGAAGGAGATAGGTTCCCAGTGACCGTCGTTAAGCTGTTGTAGGACTGCTCCTACGGCGATGTCAGATGCATCAGTCGCGATGCTGTATTGCCCGTCCAGTAGCGGGTGTGCCAAAATCGTAGCGTTGGCCAGGGCTTCTTTGGCCTTATCGAAATGCTGGTCTAGCTCTGCTGGCCAGTAAAAATGTTTTTGAGTTTTTGGCTTTTGAAGTAACAGCGTTAGATGTGAGTGGATTGGTGCTAATAAAGTAGCGAGATTAGGCAAAAATTGGTGATAATAATTTATCATGCCGATGAAACGCTGAATCGATTTTACTGATTCAGGTTTCGGGAATTCTTTGATAATTTTTATTCTGTCATGTGATGGAAAAATGCCAGAAGAATTGATTGTGTGGCTGAGGAAATCGATTGACTCGACTCCGAATACACATTTTGACGCGTTGAGAGTGATTCCGTACTCTGAGAGTCGCTTGAAAAGTTTTTCTAGGTGCTGTAGATGCTCGCCTTCTGTTTTGCTCGCGATGAGAATATCATCGATATACGCGAAGACGAAATCTAAGTCTCTACAGATTTCGTTGATGAAACGTTGGAATGTTTGAGCAGCGTTTCGTAACCCGAACGGCATCCGCAAAAACTCAAACAGGCCGAAAGGTGTGGTGATTGCTGTTTTGTGGATGTCATCCGGAGCCACCGGTATAAGGTGGTATGCCCTGACCAAATCTACTTTTGAAAAGATGGTACAACCCTGCAAGTTCATAGAGAAGTTCTGTATGTGGGGTATTGGGTACCTATCTGGGATTGTCGCGTCGTTTAATCGTCTGTAATCTCCACATGGCCGCCAATCAGAATTATTCTTCTTTTTGACCATGTGAAGCGGAGATGAAACTGAAGAGTCGGACTGTCTGCAAATACCAATATCAGCCATGTGCTGAAATTCTGTCTGGGCAATTTTGTGACGCGTTGCGTCGAGACGTCGTGGTCTTGCGAACGGTAGATTGCATTTGGTTTCAATATGGTGCACAACACTGTGTTTGACAGGAAGGAAGTAGTTGGTAGGTTGTGTTAGTGTAGGAAATTTTCCTATTAAATTATTAAATTTGTTAGGAGACGAATATTGTTTGATGGACAAGGAGATGTTTGTTGTTGTTAAAGAAACATCAGTGTGCGAAATAGTGGAAACGTGGATAAGAGTTTCTGAATCGACCAAACGTTTTCGCTTCACGTCAACTAGCAGGCCAAATTTTTGTAGAAGATCTGCGCCAATTATAGGGTGCTGAACGTTTGCAATTATAAAAGGGTGCGAGAAATTTTTCCGAAGGCCTAGATTTAATACTAGCAATTTCGTACCGAAGGTGTGTATTATTGAGCCGTTTGCTGCTGTTAGTAGTAAGTCCGTTTTCTGTCTCCTGTCCGTAG
Organism: Empis stercorea; assembly: GCA_949752835.1. NCBI lineage: Eukaryota > Metazoa > Arthropoda > Insecta > Diptera > Empididae > Empis > Empis stercorea. The sequence goes on along the minus strand of OX457085.1, from coordinate 72,060,735 downwards.
ATAGATTTTTGGGAATGACTGATAAGTCAGCGCCAGTGTCGATTAAAAAGGTCAGTCCTGAATTAATGTCCTTTATGAATAACCGGCTCGTTGCGTTATCACGTGACTGCGCCGTTCCAGCCACGGCTTTCTCTAGTTTTTTTTGATTTTTTAATGTTGAGTGTTCTGTTGTTTTTATGATTTTAGTGCACGCGCATTTTTGGGCTTTATCACCGAATCTTTTGTGATAATAGCATAAACTTTCGTTTGAGTCTCGTGGTCTATCGTTTGGTCGTGTGCGTGAGTTTGGTCGTGATCTGTTGTTTGAAAATTGTCTCCTTTTTCTGTTGCCGTATTCGTTGGTATCTAATTTTGAAAGTATGTTTTCTAGTCTAGAAAGTCTTCGTTCTAGGTCGCTGTTTGATTGTTGTTGTTGTGCCCGGTTTGGAAAATTGTTGGAAACAGTGTTTATTGTTGTTGAAACCAGTGTAGCTTCGAAAATTTTATCGGCGATTGTTAGCAGTTCATCTGTTGGTTTTTCGCCCACAGCTACTAAAGCGACATTTAGCGCCTGTGGAAGACGACGCAACCAGAGTTTTTTTATGATACTTGGTTCAAAGGTACTACCAGCAGTCTGTTTCATTGACCGATACAGTGCTGATGGTTTTTGATCACCAAGCTCTACTTTTTCCAACAATTCTTCCAGACGCTTACTTTCCGAGGCCGAATGTCGAGCAATTAATGTTTCTTTTAATGTATTATATTTGTTGTTTTGTGGCGTATCGGCGATGATATCTATTACTGAATCACATATTTCGGCGGGGAGAGCAGAAATTGTCAAACAAAATTTTGTCTCGTCCTTACTTATTCTAAAAATTGAAAATTGTGCTTCCGTCTGAATGAACCAAGTCGTCGGGTTGTTTGGCCAAAAGGTTGGAAGTCGCACTCTGGAAATTGCGTCCGTGCGTGTGTTGGAGTTTTCTGTGCTTGGTTCTGTTGTGTCTTTTGTATCCTGCATCTTCGATCAGACTTGAAAGCTGTTCTATAATGTAATTACTAGAGTAAAGAGAGATACCAGAGTGAAAATAGAAAGTTGTAGAAGTGAAAATGTTGGAAAAAATATTGAAAATACGATAATAAATTTTAAATCGACAATGCGTGATGTGAAAGTACAGTAATGTTCGGTGCAAGCGAGGAAAATAAAATTGATTTTGTAATAAAGAAATTTACAGGTAATATAATATAAAATAGATAAAAAATTTTTAAATTTTGTAATGTGTATTTCGTAATGATGTTGTATTTTTAAATTGTGTAATAAAATTTGTTTACTATAACAAAAAAATTCTTTAATAATTTTATAATACTTTTTAATAATTTTATAATAATTTTTTTAATAAAAAAAAATTTTTAATCATTTTATAATTAGTAATTTTATAATACCCCGTCCAAAAGTAAAATTCAAATGTAATTTTTGGACGGCCCTATGTAAACTAATTTTTAATGATTGTAACGTAATTTTTGTAATACCCCGTCCAAAAGTAAAATTCACATGTAATTTTTGGACGGCCCTATGTAAAATAATTTTATTGAGCGAAAAAAAATTTTTTTTTTAATTGTGTATGTATGTAAAATTATAATTAAATTTTGTAAAGATTATATTTTTAATTTGAATGCACAAAAGTTTTTTTTTTAAAAAAAATGTTGCGGGCAAATACATTAATTGCAATACAATTTTAAATTTAATGTTTTGTACAAAAAAATTAATTAGTTAAAAAAAATAATTTTTTTAAAAAAATTTTGAATATCCTTTTGAAATATTCTTTTTTTGTGAACATTTGAATTGAAAAACCTGGGTTGATTTTCTTGATTTTTTTTTTTTGTTGTTCAATATCCGCTGATGGTGATTTTCTTTTAATTTTTTCTTTTTTTTTGGAATTTCTGCTCTTTTTGATGAAATATCGTCTGTTTTTTTTTTTGTAATGTTGAAACCGCTTTAATTTATTTTTACACTTTTGTTATACGGTATGAACTTTAAAATTTTGAATGTCAAGTGAATGTCGTTTATTAAAAAAATTTTTGTTATATTGATTATTTTGTTATATTGATTATGATTTATATTTTGTGATTTTCTTAACCATAATTTTTTTCTTTTATCACTAAAAAAAATTTTGTGTTTTTTTATATAATGTTTTTTATATCATTAATTTTAGGTTTTTTTTTTTAAAATTTTTAAAATTCGGGGTCACCAATTGTGGAGCATATATGGTGAAATAAAACACATATTCCACATTTAAATTAACTTATTTATTTAACTTATTAACTTGACTTATTTTTTATTAAATATAATTATTTATTCAAATGTTCGTTAATTATTTATTTAAATTATTTTTTGTAACAAAATCAATTTTATTTATTTATGTTTAATTATTTTAATCGCGAGACTGTACTTTCGTATTTTTACTTGTTTTCAATTTGACTGACTGTTTAAGAGTGAAAAACTAATTGATTAAAAATTAAAATCGTTATCAGCTTAATTATTGATCTATTGTTAATTATTATTATGAGTGTATGTGTGTTAATTAAGAGAATAATTTATCGGATGATATTTTGAGATAGGAAATAAGATTTTGGAAAATGAAAGAAGAAAGTAGAGTTTAGAGAAGTATAGAATAATTACATTAGTGGCGTGACCGCTACATATATACATATATAGTATTACAAATTCAAGTACTTATTTATAAAAACTTGATTGTAATTTTAAATTGTACCACACTGGGAGTTTTGTAAAAATCATAATTTTTATTTAATTCTTCGTTTTCACTAAATCCTAGGTAGATCAAAAGGGTATATGAAGCACTCTTCCAAATTGGCAGCTTTTTTACATAGCATTGCACTTGACTAATCATTTACATTTTTATGTTATAAATTATTAAGAAACACTTATTATATTTATGCTTATATCATATAATATATTTTGGTATAGCAATAATAGAAATAAAATATAGTTGTTAAGAAATTGTAAATGATTACTTATCGTATAATTTGGGTGAGTATAATTATTAAGAAATGGTTATTAATATGCGTCAGATAACATTAACATATGTATATAATTTCGATATTTTGGGTATGCTATATTACACCTCCCTTCTAAAAAAAAAATTTTTATTATATATAATGAAAATTTTCTTAAAACTAAAATCTTGTTTTTTTTTTTGTAACATTATCTTAAAATAAATCATATAATTTCTTATATAATTGGTAATTTTGAACAAGTAATCTTTATATATTTATGTGCAAAATAGATTATAGGCAATATGAAAATTACGATAGAAATTATTGAGATTATTTTCTTTATGAAATTGGTTTTATGAGTTTTTTCTTTCAATTGATTTTCATGATATTGTATTTCAGATTGTATATCTTTTAAACTTTTACTATATTCTATTAATTTTTCGTTTGTATTTATTAAGTTATTCTGAATTACTGGAATTTTTATAGTTTCTGAGATGTTAACATTTATTTCTAAAGAACTGAGATTTATGAAGTTAGATTCTACTATAATATTAGTAAAATTTATTGATTTTATATTTCTTGTAATTAATTTAACATTTTTCGTTTCTGCGATACAACCTGAATTAAGATGCAAATAACCGCTAGTACTTAATTGTATAGTTTTAAAATAATTTTGGCAATAAACTTTTAGTGTAGTTTGAATTTGAAAAGGTTTTATGAAATTCCATGTATTTATTTCATTTAAATTATACCATAATTCATTTCTTAAATTGAAAAGTGTAATATTGCAAGATGAGTTTAGATCTGATTCACCATGTATAACTTTTGCTATACAAGTGTTACTAGTTTTAACTGGAATATTTGCATTACACAAAAATGTTTTTAATGAAACATCTGGTAAATTATTTAAGATTTTACAATTTGATAAATCGTCTTGAGATAAATGAATGAAATTGTCGCGTTTCTGATTTACGGCAACTGAATTTTGTTTAAAATCTATATAATAATATGTATTATTTTGTAATAGTATTGGTATTGAAAAAATTTTATAAATAAGTAAATGTTCTCTTTCAACTAATGGTACTGTGATTTCAAATATAATTCGTTTTTGAGTATACTTTGCTTTAATTTCTAGTAATTTTTGGAATTGAATTAAATTACTAAAAGTAATTTTTATTGGAATTTCATGATACATAACTAATAACTGAATTTTTTCTAAAGATTCAAGTAAAATTTGAGGATGAATTATTTTAAAGTCTATTATATTATTCATAGCTTTCTTTAAGGAATCTAATATTTTGTCTTGTAATTTTTCAAAATTCTGAATATCGAAAGTTAGAATAGTTGAAGTTTCATCTAGTTCATGTAAAAATTGCTGATAAATAGTAAGATTATTTACTTTAGTATTAGATTATTTAATAAATCGTTATTGATTTTAGAAGTTTTTGAAGTATTTTGTATTATTTCGATTGAATTTCTTAATATTGTACTTTGTTTTTCTAGTATGTGAGATATAAATTTGTTGGATTCTGTAAGTTCAGAGATTTTGGTTTCTATGTTTTCAGAATCTTCGGCATCCATTACCCCGAATACTTCTTTCAACAGGATACCACCGATATTAATAAGACCACGCTTATTTCTTTTGTGAATAAAAAAATTATCTATTTGTTGTTGGTTATTAATAATTTGTGATAGACTTATATTTAAAGAATGAAGAGTTAGTGGACAGTGATCTAGTAGAAATATTGATTTGATTTGCTTACATATATCTTGTAAAATTCTAAAGTATGATTGTATTTGATCCATTTCTGTTTTCATGTTCGTGATATCGTAATATAGTATTAATTTCCAACTTGATATTATGATTCTGTAGTCTCCTAGGGATTCTAAATATATTCCCGATTTTTCGTCGAGTTTCTCGATTTTAAACATTGTTTGTGGTTTCCCCATAGAAATGAGAAAACACAAACAAAATATGAAAATAAATTAAAAACTTATTCATTGTAAATAATGAAGGAGAAAAAAAATTAATTCGATTTAATCAATGAATGTTTTTAGTAGATTGTTATGAACCATTTTAGTTTTTCTACCAATTTTTGTGGTAGTATTTTCTGGTGAATTTATTTCTATTACTTCATAAGGCCCTAAATAACAAGACGTTAATTTTTTATTTTTTCTAACCTTATCGAGTAGTAATACTTTATTTCCTACGTTAATATCTAAAATTTTAATATTTTTGTCCGATAAAGTTGTAAATGTCGATTTAGAAAATGTAGAATATGTGAAAATATCGACTGTAAAAAAAATACCGACTGAGAAAATGTCGATTTGGAAAATGTCGACTGATAATTTACCTACAATTAAAAATATTAAAAAAAATGTCGACGTAATTAAAAATATAAAAAAAATTATAACAATATATTTCTTCTAGAAACAATAAAAAAAACTAAGAGAAAAAATAAATATAAATAATTATTTATATTTAAAATAAAATAATATAAATAACATATTTTGCATTCTAATCGAGCTGTTTACTTGATTAACATCCTTTTCATACGCTGATGGTTCATGTGTATGTTCCTTTGCTGGAGATTTCATAATTATGTGTAAATTTGCCGTCTTTTCTGTACTTGAAATTCTAGCGGGACAGGAATGGCTTTTACTCTTTGTACATCGCCAACGATACACTTTAGTTTCGTTAACCGAAGTCATCTTCTCACAATGAAATATGTATCCTCCAAATAGTAATTTTTTACCGTTTTTGTTACTAGGAATTATTTGCCCTTCCATATTTGTTCGCGTACAATAAATTATATTATATACTTTTTAAAAACTATTGAATGATTTATTCATACTGGAAAACTAGATTGCATATAAAAAAAACATGTTTATTTTATTAGAGTGTTGAATAAAAATTGGTAAAATCTCTCAACTGAGAAAATTTTCACTGAATTAATGTTGCCTAAGAAAATGTTGATTGAGAAAATACTGCGCAGTATTTTCTCAATCAACATTTTCTTAGGCAACATTAATTCAGTGAAAATTTTCTCAGTCGACTTTTTCTCAGTCGACATTTCCTCAATCGACATTTTCTCAGTCGACTTTTTCTCAGTAGACATTTCCTCAGTCGACATTATGACCCGGACACATTTTTGTCATATAATTTTTTATTTAGTTCTTTTGATTTGATTAAATTATTTCGAGCTTCATTATAACTGTGTTGAAGTCGCGATTTGAGCTCTAAAACATAATCATCCATATTATATAAAGGTTCAATAGATCTAGAAATAGCTGATGGAATTTAGGGTTTCATACCGAAAACAATTTCGTATGGCATAAATTTAGTAGAAGTATTTGGAGTAGTATTATGTGAAAAAACTGCGAAATCTAACCACGTGTCCCAGTTATCAGAATCTTTATTTGCATTGCATAACAACGCAAATAATTTCCCAAAGTGCGATGTGCTCTTTCTAGGGATCCATTTTATTCAGGGTGATAGCTGGGGGTGTTTATTTTCTTTATTTTTAACAAAGCACAAACTTTTTTAAATACTTCACTCATAAAATTTGGGCCTTGATCAGTTAAAAGTATTTTTGGCGTTCCAAAAACACAAATAACTTTTCGTACGAATGCATTAGCTACGGTAACAGCTTCTTGATTCGGAATTGGAATGGCTAATAGAAATTTAGAAAGTAAATCTTGAAAAGTTAAAATGTAAATATTTCCGGATTCTGTACTAGGTAGTGGACCTACTATATCTAAAGATACTTTTTCGAAAATTTTTGTTGGTGTATCCGTTATTTTCATTGGAATTTTTGTTTTAAAACTTAACTTATTCTTTTGGCATATTTCACATGAAGCTATATATTTAATTATAGTTTGTTTCATGTTCTTGAAATAGAATTTTTGTTTGAGTTTTTGATGAGTACGATTTACTCCTTGATGTCCTCCGGCTGGACTATTGTGATATTCGTTTAAAATTGTTTTGATTTCTATAGGATCGGTAAGAGTTTTAATTGTATTTACTATTGTATCTGATTGATTTATTGTTGTATCATTTATATTATTTTGAGATATAGATATATCGTTATTATCAGAAATTTTATTTTCAGAATTATTTTGATTTATTTTGTTGGATTTTGACCTAGTAATTACGTTTATATTAGCTATTTTATCTTGAAAGTGCGTCTGCGTTTGTATTCAAATGACCCGATTTGTGGACAACACAATAATCGTATTCTTCTAACTTAATGCGCCAGCGCATTATTCTAGAAGTTGGATTATTAATATTGAAAATCCAGACTAAAGGTTTGTGATCTGTAACAACTGTAAATTTTCTACCGTAGAGATATGGTCCAAAATAAGCAGTTGCCCAAACTACTGCTAAAGCTTCTTTTCTATAGTAGAATAATTTCTTTCAGCTTTATTTAATGTTCTGCTAACAGAAACGATTGGCAAATCTTTTATTTTACCATGTTCTAAACCTTGCTGCGATAATACGGCACCTATTGCAGTGTCGCTCGCATCGGTGGTTAAATAGAATTCTCTTGAAAAATTAGAATATTGTAATATTGGGTATTCTGTTATTGCTTTTTTTAATTTATTAAAAGATTCATCACAAAATTCATCCCAAACAAATTTTGTGTCTTTCTTTAATAGGTTATTTAATGGATGTGCTATTTCTGAAAATTTTGGTATGAATTTACGATAATAACCAATTAAACCAAGAAATGATTTAATGGCTTTTTGATTTTGAGGGGGAATTATATTTAAAATTGTATTTATTTTATTTTCATCTGGTTTTATACCAGTTTCAGTGATACATGCCCAAGATATAAATAACACTTCTTTATGTAAAAATTTACATTTGTTGGGCTGTAATTTTAAATTATGTTTCTTTAATGCTTCAAATACTTGGATTAATTTTTCGTTATGATATCTTGATGATATATCACTATATCATCAAGATATACAAAACATCGTATACCTTGTAAACCTGTGAGAACTATGTTCATCAATCTTTTGAAAGTTGGGGACGCGTTTCTTAACCCGAATGGCATACGAGTGAATTCGTAATGTCCATATGGCGTGCTAAAGGCAGTTTTTTCACGATCTTTGCCTTCAACCCCGATTTGATGGAATCCATTAGCTAGATCTAAAGTTGAAAAATATTTAGATTCACCTAATTGACCAAGTATATCTTCAATATTTGGCAATGGGTATGAATCACTAATAGTAATTTCATTTAATTTTCGGTAATCTACCACGACGCGCCATTTTTTATTTCCGTTCGCGTCCGGTTTCTTTGATACGACCAATAATGGGCTATTCCAAGCACTTTTACTGTGTTGAACTATACCTTGATTTAGCATTTCATTAACTTGTTTTTTTATTTCTGATTTATGAATTTCGGGTAATCTATACGGTCTAATGTTAATAGCCGATTTATCAGACTGCGTATTTATTTCGTGCTTAATTACTTCAGTACAAGTTAATGCGTCACCCTCTAAATAAAATAATTGGTTATATTCCCTACAAATTTTTGTTATGGAATCTTTTTCTTCTGAATTAAGATGTGAGAGATCTAATTGTTTAAATAGATTATGTAAACGGTTTTCTACTTGATTTTTTATTTCTGTTCCAGATAGTGAATAAATATTGAAATTTTTTATTAGGAGTAAAATTTATTTTTAATTCTTCATTACTTAATTCATATGGTTTTTCATTCACATTTATAATACTTAGGTATACGTATCCATTTTTAGGTTTTACAATTGTATTTGTAATAAATATACCTTTCTCATTTAAATGTATTGAATTCATTAATTTAACTGAGTCTTCTTTAATGGATACAGGACCATATTTAATTATTTTTTCCATACGTGGTAGTATCACCACTTTATTATCTTTAACTTTAAATTTTATTGGAATTTTTGAATTATTTATTTCGAATATTGCCTGATCATTACCGTAATCAATAATAGCTTTTGTTTTATTTAAAAAGTCTTCACCGATTATACCATCTTGTGGTATTGGAAAACCGGCTAGTACTACATGAAAAAGTATTGGATAATTTTCAATATTATACTGAGGAATTTTTAGATATATTTTTGTAGTACCGATTGTATTTATAGGTTCGGGTGAAATACCCTTTAACTCTATTGAGTTTAAATCGACATAAGTATTATCATGTAAAGCACTTACTTTTATGATACTAATATTGGCTTCAGAATCCAATAATAAATTTGTAAATTTATTTTCTGTGCCTTCTAATTCTAAGGACAGAATGCTAGAAAAGGTACGATTTTTAATTTGATTAATCATAATTTTATTTGTATTATGAGATTGTATATGTGTATGTGAATTACTATTTACGCGATTTTGAAAAGAGTTTGAATTAAAAATTTGAAATTTTTCTGAATTTTCTGAATATTTAAGATTTTGAGGATAAATTTTAATTTAATTTTTTGAAATACATTTAGAACTTTTTGTGAGGATCTGAGATTTTGTTAGAGGTTCTGTTTGAATTACGCATATTTTTGAATTAGTATTTTCATGATTTTGATTAAAATTTTGGAATTTGTTTGATTTTAAATTTTCGAATTTGTTAGAATTTTGATTACTATAAGAATTTTGATTTAGACGATTTTGATTTTGAGTTTTGTTTGAATTTGGTTTAGGATTTTGTGAACTTTCATTTAACGTATTTTGGTTCCCTATTTTAACTCGCTTGCCTGTGTCCTGGTACCGGATGGACCAGGCTGATTGGAGTTTCCCTAATTAGTATTGGGTTCAGAAATTTGTGAGATATTTACGTTATTACCTCTTTTATTATTATTATAAATGCATTTCCGACATTCTTCAATATTATGCCCTGGCTTTTTACAATAACGACATATTTTGTCTTGTGTTATTGTAGCGATTTGGGCGCTTGGATTAGGAGTTACTACACCTGAATTCTTATTATGAAATTTGGGAAAAGTATTTGAAATGTTTTTGTTTCTGAAATTTGAATTATAGTTTGGATAATAATTTTGTTTAGAATTTGTGTTATTATTTGTTTTTCGACAATCTTTGGTAAAATGTGTTTGGGTTTTACAATTAAAACAATATGGCTTTTTTACCTCTTCTTTGAAATTATTTTTATTTAGTTTTTCTTCGTCAATAGCCAAGTCTATCGCTTCACTTAATGAAGCTTTTCTAGCTGTACGAACTATTAACTTTAGAGGATCTTTTAACCCGTTTATATAATTATTCATTACAGTTAGTCCATTTAATTCGCGTATGGCTTCACTACCCTCAGGTGACATAGACTCTGTTACACTAGCTATATTTAATTCATATAGGAGCTTTTCTGTTCTTTCAGAATAATTAGCTATAGATTCTTTAAATCCCTGAGTTAAACCGAAAACATCGATTTGGACTAATTGTGTAGAACGAGTTTTTGAAAATTTTTCTAATAACTCTGCTTTTAAACTTTCCCATTCGGTGAAGGTTTTATAACGTAGAATTACATTATAGCCATTTTATTACGAATTGTATTTATTAGAATAGGGTTGAAACTTGGAGTAGAAGGATTTTTATTTGGTGGTGGATTATCTTTATCACCTGATTTATCTAGGTTTATTAATGAATTTTTTGAACTTTCACCAATTTGTGTAGGAGGCTCAGTACAACCAATTTTCTTGTTAATATTTTCTTCGCTATTAATATTAGGAATAGAAGGGTTTTTTGTATCTGTTGGTGAATGTGAAATTAGCATTTGTTTGGATTGCTTTTCGTCAACTATAATTGTTGTAGGATTTTTTTTTTATCTCAGACTTATGTTCAAATTTAAGTGACTCATGGGGCAAACATACATGTAAAAATATAATCTTTTCTTTTGCACATCAATATTTTAAATCAAAAATGGAATTGATTAAACTAAAGAAATCTTTATAAAAAAAATTATACCAATAGATATATATATTTATATAAAAAAAATTATATTTTATTTACAAAGTAAAATAACAGATATACATATAATATATATTCCCTTTATTATATGGTTTATTTAATACAAAAATAAGATTAATTTAATATTTTATTTAATACAAAAATATTTAATCGTTTAGATTTAAAAATATTTGTTTTTATTTTATTTATTTGTATATATATTTTTTTTTAATATATATATATATATAATAATAATTTCTATTTTTTTTTTTTTTAATTTTGGGAATATCGTAAGGTTTTTACTTATAATAGTACAAAACAAAAAAAATATATATATAATAATTTTGTAATATAATAAATTTTCTGGATTTCGTTATATATTTTTTTTTTATAAATTTGAACTAACTATTTATGATTTATATATATATTTTTTTTTTAATATATTACTCTTGATACACTTAATAATAATAGTACAAATATGATTCACATAAATTTTAACGGGTTCATAATTGATTCTTTGATTTTGAATTTTATTGATGTTCGATTGAAATTGATGCTTTAATTTAGTTGAATTATGATTGATTTTTGCTGTTGTTTTTCTTGATGTTCTGATGATTTTTTTTTTTTTTTATTGCTGTTTTTGATGAATTTTGGTCCTAGATTAGTTGATAATTTGATGATTGTGATTGATGATTCCAAGATTACCTCTAAATTTGGTCACTTTTCACTTTAATTATGTATGTTTTAAATGTTTTAGAATTATTATTTCTATTATAATTATTTGTTGTTAAAGGTACTGTCTGCCAGACTCAGCAAGACATTAAGCAAAAGTAGTCTCTTTTCTAAATTAGAAAGTTGCAATACCTTTTTAAAGTTCTGTTTTTATAAGTTTTTAACTCAATATTATACAAGTTATTATTTTTCTGGAATGGTTTTTATATTAAATTTTTTTTTGAAATTATCTATTAAATTTGCTTAATTAATTTCGTTTAAAATAAGAATAGAATAAATAGATTTTTTTTTTTCACTACCCCACATCTGACACCAATGTAAAATATCGTATACGCGTACCGTTAAATAATGTATATTTATTGATGCACGTATGATAAATAATATATATATAATATCGGACTATATATATTATTTATGAGATTTGAATTTGTAAAAACACTATTGAATTCTTTTTTTTACTAAAATATTTATTTTGAATTATATTAAAACTAGACTATAATTAGAGTTAGATTATGGATTCGAATTCGAGTTTAAAGTTAGACCGATTTTCTTGAAAGTTTGTTGAAGACTCACTTTTTGATTTTCTTTTTTATAATGATTAACTAAATATTATTTTAATATTTTTTTTTTTTTTTTGGATGATTACTCAAGTGCAATTACATTGCCCTTTGCAGTTCAATATAATATACTGACCTAAATATCATAATCGATATATAGAATCAAGTTACATAGCATTGCACTTGACTAATCATTTACATTTTTATGTTACTTAAATTATTAAGAAACACTTATTATATTTATGCTTATATCATATAATATATTTTGGTATAGCAATAATAGAAATAAAATATAGTTGTTAAGAAATTGTAAATTATTACTTATCGTATAATTTGGGTTAGTATAATTATTAAGAAATGGTTATTAATATATATATTTATGATTAACATATGTATATAATTTCGATATTTTGGGTATGGTATATTACATGATCCCTTTCTAATTTATTTATATGAACTTATTACACAGGACACCAAACAACAACAGAGGGTACTCAACAATGGATCGAACCTGACACATATACATATGTATATGATTTTTACAGAAGAAAATAGAAGTATTTGGTATTTCTTTTCATAAAACCAATCATTTTGAAGGCATTGGATGTAAATGTATTGGAAGTACTAATTAGTTCGGTCCGTTTTTTTGTGGCTAAAAATGCATTTATTTCAGAAAAATACCAAATCGCTGGCTACTACTTTTTTCCATCTCTCAGGCAATTTTCGAATCCCATCTAGAAAAAATCTTTCGTCTCTTGAGGCGATTCCAGTTGGCAGCTAATTCTCGATATCTGCGAAAAAGTGAATGACCTGAAAATCGTGCTGCATCTGGCACAACAACCAGTAATCAGAAGGAGCAATGTCCGGAGAATACGGCGGCTGTGGTAAAACATCCCACTTGAGCGTTTCCAAGTAATTTTTTACGACTCTTGCGACATGAGGCCGAGCATTGTCATGGAGAAGAGCAACTTTGTCATGTCTTTGCTCGTATTCCGGCCGTTTTTCTCGGAATGCACGGCTCAAACGAATCTATTGTCGGGATCGCCCGTAATGGAATCGCCAGGTTTTAGCAGCTCATAGTATACAACACCCTTTTTGTCCCACCAGATACAGAGCATCACCTTCTAACCATGAATATTCGGCTTTGGTGTTGATGTTGAGGTCGATGGCAACCATTGACCGACTATAGCGTACTATTTTTTCTTCTTGGGGTTGTCGTAGAATATCCATTTCTCATCCCGTCAAAATCCGATGTAAAAACGCTTTCTTTGTTGCCTTTGAATCAGCTGTTCGTAACTGAAAAATCGCCTTTCAACGAATTTCGGTTTCAGTTCATAAGGCACCCAATTTTCTTGCTTTCGAATCAGTCGCATGGATTTCAATCGTACGGAAACTGCTTGCTGAGTCACTCCCAATGATTCCTCTTCTTGCGTTTGACTTGGATCTTCATCGGGTAATGCCTCAGATTCTTGGCCTTAGAATTTTTTTGGCTGTCTACAGCGAGGCCTTCAACGCTGAAATCACCATTCTTGAAACGTCGAAACCATTTCCTAATTTGTACTCCCAACTAATTTGTACTCCCAATAATGTAATCAATATGTCAAGCATTGTATTAAACCCCCATATTTTGTCATCATAATAAACCCCCGAATCTTTATTTATATTTACTTCATCCATCTAAAATATTATTATTAATTGTGAAAACCTATCCAAATTATTTCGTTTTCTAGAAAACTTCATTATTTCGCATTTAGACGGATTTAAATGCAAGGCAAGTCATTTGTAGTACCCCACAACACTAAATTATTAATATCATTCTGGAATGAAATGTTATCATCAACAATAATTTTGTACAGCTTGAAATCATCAAGAAAACCACTATCTAAGTTCAGATGATTTAATATATAAATCAATGTCATTAACAAACAAAATAAAAATCGTAGGATCATATATTTTTTTTTACCAAACTTTCAAATAATTTAGGTATTGAAGATATTTTAGCAATACCTCTATAATTGGTTTTAATACTAGATTTAAAAGTTGGCATTAAGTAGGATATTTTCCAATATTCCAAAAAAATGTCATATGTTATTGATAAGTTAAATATATGAGTAAGTGGAGCAGCTACAACATGTGCAAACGTTTTCAAAATATATGTTAGTATTAGTACATATAATGATACTTAATTTTTTATGATAATTAATATCTATTTGTGATAATTTAGCAATATTTTTGATAATTAATTTAATTTCTATTATAATTTCAATTTAATTTTTAATCAGTTTTAAAGTAACATTTTAGTTAATATATATATACTTTCTAATATATACATATAAACATATACATATATACATATTTAAAAATATATATATATATATATATATATATATATATATATATATTTATACGGGTGTAGTCTCGTTAATTCGATTCTCCAGGGAAGTAAAAAATACATCTAAATAAGCGATACATGGAATTAAAGACTAAATATTTTTTAGATAAAAAAACGATTTAAATTTTTTTATTTGCTTCAAATTTTCTCAAAAAAAGCATTTTACTCATGGTAGGATATTAAAAAAAATTCAACAAATTTACACATTTTAATTTAAAGTTTATTGAAATTAAAATTGTAACAAGAAGTAAAATGAAATACGAAGAACATGAATAGTAAGAACAAAAGCATAATAATAAGAAACAGTTATTATTTTTTGCAAAAGGACTCAATATTATTTAGAGTAATGAAAAAAACTTGCGGCACATTTGGTTTTTGTTGCAAAAAGTTACGAATATTTTCAATATGACTTATACCTCTATAATGACTTATACCTCGCCATATTCATTTTGGTTGCTTTCCATCCTTTCACTTTCTCCACCAATTTCTACTTCATCAAGTTAATCATTTACCTCCGTATGTACAGTTGTAATATTTTCAATTATATCCGTGTCTGACATTATGTCACCAATGGTTATTTCATCATCAAATTCGATGTATTCACTGCAACTTTCATCAGTGGAAATGGGTACAATTTCTCGAATTGATTCAAAGTTTCTTTGAATTTCTTCAAGAATCAAATTATCTTCCCTACCAGCCAGTTGTCCCAAAGGTATATCATCTTCAGAATCATAGTAATTATCGTTATCATAAAAACATGCGTCTCTGAAGCAGTTTTGGATAAGTTGTTGGCTAATTTTTATATCCCATATTTTGAATAATGAATTTATTGCGTGCAATATTGTAATTTTTTCAATTTCAACTTTTTTTTCTACACAATCAAGCATTTTTAAAATTATTTCATTTCTATAATGCACCTTTACAGTTCGGATAATTCCTTGGTCCATTGGCTGCAGTATGGCCGTCATATTTGGTGGAAAATATTCCAGTCTTATTGCTTTTAATGTTATCTGTATTTCCTTTTTGTGTGCAGAGCAGTTATCTAAAAAAAATATTACCTTACGATTTTGTTCCCTGAATTTTTTGTCAAACTTCATTAACCATTTTTCAAAAATTATGCTATTCATCCAAGCTTTTTGTTTAAAATCATAGTCTACCGGGAGGCTCTTTATATTTCTGAAGCAACGTGGTGCCTTCGATTTACCAATAATAAGTGGAGTAATTTTTTCGGTACCGGACATGTTTGCACAAAACAGCACGGTTACTCGTTCCTTACTATGCTTCCCATTCAAACATTTGTCATGCCGAAATGTCATGGTTTTTCCAGGCAAACAAAGAAAACAGAGACCAGCTTCGTTACCATTAAAAATGTCATCTTTCGTGTAACGTCTTACTAATGGCCGGAATACATTGTTCATCCAATTTTTTGCTAATTCCACATCTACCTCGGCTGCGTTTCCTGTTAAGCACCTCCATTTTAATCCATTTCTATTTTTGAATCTCTGGAACCATCCTGCGCTTGCTTTAAAATTTTCTGCCGCGAGTAATGTCCCAAACAACATTGCCTTTTTTTATTACGGCTCCAGTAATGGGCAAATTATTTTCACGTGCTTGACTTATGCATGTAATAATGGAACTATCTATTTCTTTATTTTTACCACTACTAACTCTTTTTCTCTTTAAAGAATGTGGATTTTCATTTATTGCACTCGCAATATTCTCTTTATGTTTATAAATTGTTGAGAGGCTGTTGGGTTTGATTCCAAGCTCCAAGGCTACATCTTTTATCTTCCTCCCCTTTTCAATTTCAGCAATAGCTTTTAATTTTTGTTTGAAATTTAAGCTAGAATATTTACCTCTTGATGCCATTTCGACCGTCAAATAATAAAAAAAAAATTAGATAATAAAAATCTAATTGAGCGATAAGACTACTATATATGTTTTTTTAAAAATTACATCTAATTAAACGGATATCGAATTAATGGAGAATTGAATTATCAGGTACATTCTCTATTTAAAACTTGTGGCCGTTCCTAAACATTGAATTAAACGGAAAATCGAATTAACCGATAGACGAATTAACGAGACTTCACCCGTTTAATATATATACCTTTAATTTGTTGTGACAGAATCCTAAATTTATTTTCATTTTTCATTAAATTTTGTGGTCAAGTATATTATATTTATGTTAATTCACATTGCATTATAAATCAAAGATAACATTTTAGTTTCTATTAGTTAATTTCATAAATTTTACTATGACTGTACATTTTTGTCATTATATTGTTTTTGTATATTGTTTATTATTATAAAAAATTTAATTTATTTTCTACCTTTTTAAATTTACACATACACACATTATTAGCATAATATATTATTAGAATTTTAAAAACACCCTCTCAAACTATTAATTTTATTTATAAAAGTTTGGGGTAACATTAAAATAAAATAAAATAAAAAATAAACGTATATTGGAAAACAATTACTATACAAAAATGAATAAATACATCTTTGGGATAATGTCAGCAAGTATTACTACCACCAATTCTATAATTCTATTGATGCACAATCTATCTGTAGTGTTTTGGTTGGTGATGATGATAAGGCCCTTTATTATGAAGGGATGTGTAAACTATGGTCTCACTAATCCGGTATAGGTTATTCCGATAGCGACTGTGATCATTTTACTGAACTTGAAGAAAAATCGTTTTGCCGTGTAAATTTTGAGAACTGAAAAAAACTAATGGGGTACAATTTAAATCGATTTAAATAAGACCACTACAGTTGAACCCAGCCTTACTGAAAATCTCAGATTATTTGTCATTAAAAAATAGATTGAATTGAAGCTATTTAAAATAATTATTTTGAAAAATTACAGTGTAATAAAATTGATAATTCTGGTTTGAACATAACACCTCGTAAGAAAAAACCTAAAAAAATAATCAGGCTAATAAGGTCGCAAGTGAAACTCAACCATTTTAGCTGCTCATAGTGGATTTGCAGCATCTGTCTGCTCTTTGTTGGACAGTCATAATGTGTCGAACTCTGATGGGGCTAGTGTTGCTCCTGCCTTGGTTACCTTATTTATATTGATGAAATTTTGGATATACCTTGGATACCTTATTTATATTGATGAAATTTGTTACTCAATAGTTTTCTGAAATTAATTAAAGCAAGTGTATTTAGTTTTTCGCGAAAGTGCATGAGAGAGAGAAAGAAAGTACATGACTAATTTAAGCAAAAATGGCAAAAGTGCTTATCAAATAGCTGCTGAAATACGCTTATCTCGATCACCTATTCGAAATATAATAATTATTGATAAACAAAGGGGTAATAGAGTAATTTTAACTTAATCATTTTTTTTAAACCATTTACAAACGCAGGGACTACAAATTTTTTAAAAAAACCTGGAAGGCCAAGCCCTATTACACAGAGAGATTTGAGAAGTCACAGGAAAATGTTAAAAACAAACAGATGTTCCAATCGTTCTGAAATAGTTATGGGGTAAAATTTGCAATAAAATTTTCAGCATTACCACCTACGGTAGATCAATTAAAAAGTTGGGTTTCAACTTTGAAAAGGTAAGCTACATATTTGTTAAATTTTTTTTTTGTTTTAAATATGTATAATCGTTTCTGTTTTTTGGTTATCAAAGGTTATTGCTTTGCCTAATAATAACACACATTTCAAACGGGTTGACCGATTTAGCTCAAATTTGGAAGTTAAGCTCGTGTTATCAGATTAGGGATGGGTCGAAGAGTAAAAAAAATCGATACGATATATCGAATGAGTACTTTTTCAAAAAAATCGGTTACTCGATATATCGGTAAAAAACCATCGATTCATCGATGTTTCCGATATTTCACTGTAGAAAATAAACGTATTTTAACCTGAAACTGAAAGTAATAGTGATCTGAAACTTAAAGTAATCAAGTTACTTTATTATAAAAACACATAATATAATATATTAATTAAAATTTTATTGATAACTTTCGATTTAATAAATTTTTATTAAAAACAAATCTCATGAGTTTCTGTTCCTGGTAGTCCGTCTATTTATCTTACTATTTATCTTACTCTCCTTATCTTACACAGAAAGTCCGTCTATTTATCTTACTCTCCTTTGAAATAAAATGTAAAATGAAATGTTTAATATAATATACTGAAAAGTTTTACAGCTGTTTAAAAAATTTAATTAGGTACACATCATGCATGTGACTTACTTCAAAATGAAACATAAGATAGATATTTTTCTTGTTTTATATGAAAAGCTCTTCATTAGAAAAAAATACACCAAGCCAAAGACAAAACAAATACAAATTAGAAAAAATAGTTTTTTTAATAGAAAAAAACAAACAAACAGTTAATATAGTTAAAAATATTGTTTTAATAGAAAGAAAGAAACAAACAAACAGTTAGTGTAGTTTTAAATATTCATAATATCATCGACATTTAATGAGTTCATAAACAATAATTTGTTTAAACTTTTACCTTTGAGTCGGTTTCTTTCATCATTTAAAATTGAACCCGCTTTTGAAAAAAGTCTTTCACATGGCACTGAAGTTCCAAGATTTCCTAGATACCTCAGAGCTATTTTTTATAACCGTGCAAAGTTTAGAGCCTGCTGTTCCCAAAATACAAGCGGATTTGAAGATAACGATCAGTTTTCTGAGTTAAGATAAGAACTGATTTCTTCTTGAATTGTTTTCGATACATTATTGTACTGCTCCACTATTTGCAAATGTGGGCCCCAAATAGAATTAATTTTAGGTGGTGTAGAAATTGAAATTTCACGTTCAAGTTCATCATTTGTTGAAACAGTTTTTTGTTGTTTTTGCAATTCTTTTTTATTAATAATACTGCATTAGCACACCCTACTGATTTTCCTAATTATTTTAAAAAAAAATTTAAATATTGGGCAAAGAAACAATTTTTGGCTTACAACCAATATGTTTACCCTATAAATTTTCTCTTACTTCAATTTATATTTCTACCCACATACTAGATGTAACAAAATCCATACTCATACATTTGATTAAATTTGATGTTGCGATTGCGAGTGCTAATAATTTTCAGCACGAAATATTCAATCAAATATTTGTATAGTTTTATATGTGTGTATAACATTAAGAATTGGAAATGCAACATCATATACAGTTTGTGGTTGGAAGGGGCAAAATATAATGAATATTTTGTGGTTCGTGCTACATTTTTCTCAGCACAATTCTTGTTTTATATGAAAAATATTATTAAGAAAATGCATACATAAAATATACTCATTCGTAACGTAATGTATGTAAAACTACATTGTATTTTTTTTTTGTTTAATTTTGTGGTTCTCTCATTCTCTTTATTTATGTATGTTTTCCTTATAATGATTATGAATATGCGATCAGTGCTGTCGTTTTACTGCAATTGCAGTAGATCTGCTGCATTTTGGAACTATCTACTGCAACACTGCAATTTGTTATAATTTACTGCGTTTTATACAATATTTAAAAAGTTACTGCATTATTTCAGTTTCCACTGCAAAAAATTTGTTTGGAACAAAAATATTTAAAAACGTATATATTATTTGTAATACATAATCCTTCAAGCAAAATCAAACTTTATTTTTTAGTAGGGTCTATGTTTATACTATGTCAATGATATTATTTTCTGCTGGGATGGTTTTTTATAATATGTCAAGTCAATAATCAATAATATTATATTGCCATATTTTCAATATCAAGTGTCAAGTCAATTTCAATTTGTTTTGATGATAAAGAATAAAATTTTAGTGGATGAAAATTATAAGTTTTGGTGGATGAAAATTATAATTATAAGTTTGTGGTTTGGAAAGTTATATAAATGGATAAGTGAGTAAAAACGATAATTATTCTGTAAATTTAAGGTTTTTTATATTAATTTTTACATTTTATTTTATAGATATCTGAAAAGAATAAGCGTGTCAAAGTCAAATGAAAAATCCAATAAACAGTAAGTAATATTGGTTATGTATTTATTTGCATGAAGTCTAAATGTATAAAATTTTTATTTCAAGACTAATAACACAAAATGAAAATTTACATGAAAGTTTACATGAAGAGCAAAGGTATAACATTTTATTAAAATTATTTTTGTGGTTTTCAAAATTCAACTGGAAAATATTTTAGTTATGAACTGTCGGATGATGATGCTGAAGCCTCAAGCTCTCAAGTACTAAAATTAAAAAAGCAAAATATCAACAAAAATATAGAATTGGTTGGAAAGAAAAATTTAAATGGATTGAAGAACGAGAGGGTAGGCCTTTTTGTATATGCTGCTGTAAAATTTTAGTTAATAATGTTGTCAGTTTGAAACGACATGATATATCCGACATTCACGAAAGAAATATGCTGAAAATGAAAAACCAACCAAAGATTTCAGAAATGAAAAAAACTGAACAATTTAATAAAAAGGAAACCATGATAAAAACAGCTGAATTAAAAATAATTATGTTTATTATTGCAAATAACTTACCTTTTACACTGATATCACCATTATTAGGCCTTTTTAAATCAATTATTACAGATTCAGAAATTGTAAAAGGAATTAAAATAGGAAAAACAAAAGCTGTGGAAAATCTTAAAACAATAATATTATCTGAAAGTATGCAAAGTGTTGCTGATATTTTAAAAAAACAAAAATTTTCTTTAATAATGGATGAATCTACCGATTTAAGTGGAACCAAATGTTTGGCTGTGACCTGCAGGTATTTTGATTTTCGTACCGGAAAAGTCAAAGATCGGTTCTTGGCTCTACTTGCTTTAAAAGAATTTACTTCTAGAGCAATTTTCGATACCGTACTATTATTTTTAAACGAATTGTCAATTCCAGTTGAAAATATTGTCGGGTACGGAGCTGATAATGCATCAGTCATGATGGGTGACAAAAGTGGCATCAAAAGTTTATTTAAAGCTATATTGCCTCATATATATACTTTAGGATGTACATGCCACTCTTTGCATTTAGCTTCATCGGCAGCTTCTAAATGTCTTCCATCAAATTTAGAGAAATTAGCTAGAAATATTTATACCTTTATTTCTCATAGTCCTAAGCGATTAGTCGAATTTAAAGACTTGCAGGAATATTTTGACGTAAAAGTTCATACAATTCTCAAAACATCTTTCACAAGATGGTTGGCATTAGAAAGTGTTGTTAACAGAATTCTGGAACAGTGGATTCCATTAAAACACTATAATAAGCCAAAATTTCGATAGAAATTCGGACATTACTTCAGAAATAGCAACCGATCTTAATATCAATACTCAAATTTATTATCAATTCTTATCTTACATTTTAAATATAACTAATAAAATTAATGCAGAGTTTCAGTCGGAGACCCCTAAAATTCATGTAATTCTTAAAACAATGAGAATGTATCTCAAAACAATTTTAAGTAATTTTATACAAAAAGATTTTTTAGAGTTAGTAATTTCATCAAAATATTGGATGGAAGAATATTTTCTTGATATTAAAAATGTGTATATCGGAGCGAAAGCTGAGATGCTATTACCTGAAACAGATTTTGAAAGCCTGATTGATATAAAAAAAACATTGCTTGCTGTATTATCAGGAATTAGCTAGACAGATTTTTAGACGGTTTGATTTAAATGATCCAATTTTAAAAAATATTGGAGCGATTGATCCAAAAAATTTAGGTTCTTCTTTAGTTGAATTGATAAGAATATTTCCAAATCTTATTGCTGACAACGATATTGAAGAATTAGATAATGAGTGGAGATTACTAATTAATTTAGATTTTTCTGATGTTAATGCTAATACAAACCTAATGAAAGATATAGAACAATATTGGGATGAAATATTTAATTTAAAAAATAGTATTAACCAGCTAATGTTTCCTAAAATAAAACAATTTGTTTCTAGTCTGCTAAGTTTTCCGCATAGTAGTGCAACAGTTGAAAGAATATTTTCACAAATGCAAATTATTAAAAATGAAAAAAGAAACTGTCTTCAAACCACTACTATTCATGCCATAATGGCTGCAAAAGCTTTATTGGACACAGAAGTTGACTGGAAACCTTCAAAGCAATTGCTGGATAAATACAAAAAGTAATTTAATTTTTGCTGCTAAAACGTCTATTTCTTTTAATTTATATATTGAATATAATTCAATATATAAAAATATTCTTTGGAAATATTTTTATCAATTCAACTAAAGAAGAACCTACATTTTTTATCACACCAATATTTTTTAAAGTGGGATTATTTAAATCAATTGCTAGATAAACACAAAAATAAATTTGATTTTTGCTGCTAAAACGTCTATTTCTTTTAATTTCTATAAATTTAGATTTTTCTCATGTTAATGCTAATACCAACCATCTTGTGAAAGATATAGAACAATATTGGGATGAAATATTGAATTTAAAAAAAAAATTAAATTAATTAATTAAATTAATTTAAAGTATATATATGAGGCAATAGAGCTTTAAATATTTGAAGATAATTTTTATTTTTAATTTTTATTTTTGTAAACATTGTTTTGATATTTTAGAGTTTTTGTTATTTTATTTCTGTTTATTTATTTATTTTTTGTTTTTTATTTTTAATATTTCTTATTTTTTTTGAACAAATTATTTTTTTTGTTATCGTGTTTTTATTCATTTATATAATTTTAATTAATTTTTTTACTTTATTTTTAATTCTTATATTCAAGATTTTATAAAATTGAATATTTCTTAATATAAAAAAATAGTACAAAAATATAATAATGTGGTTTTTTTTGTATTTTTGAATTTGTTGTTATCAAAAATATAGGTTTTTCGAGTTAAGTTAGTATTTTTACAAAAATATATATTCTTTCACATTTCAAATCAGTCTTTAGAAATCAAAATAGGATTTTTATTTATCAAAATAGTCTTTTTATTTTTGAATTCGGTACTATTTTTAATTAGTTAATTATATATTTATATATTAAAATTTATAAAATAACAATTAAATTAAAAATAGTTCTTAATTCAAATATAAAAAGACTATTTTGAAAAATAAAAAGACAATTTAGATTTTTAAAAAGACTAATTTGAAATGTGAAAGACGATATATTTTTGTAAAAATACTAACTTAACTTGAAAAGCCTGTTGAATTACATTTTATTAAATAAATTTTCAACATCAGACTTATCATCACTATCGCTGCTGATATTAATTACTGAAGGTGTGTCAGTTATAATAAATATTACATCACTGTCTCTGTTATTACTGCTGTCAGGATCAGGATGCTCTAGCTCACGCTTCTTTCCCATATCGGTATCTGATGCAAGTTAAGATTATTTTTTAGTTTTATTATTTTACTTAAAATTAAAAGTATATATACCATTTTCATATTCATACTCCCAACAAAACGTTTCGTCACTGTCGTCCTGGTCCTGGTAATCAGAAGCAGTAGAGACTTTGGAATGTTCAAAATATACTGGACACTCTGCAGCAGAGTCAAAATGTACTGGACAATCTGCAGCAGAGTGTCCAGTATATTTTGAACATTCCAAAGTCTGCTGTTGGACAGTCTGCTTGTTCTGGTTCTGGTATTTAGCCAAGGAAAAGTTTTCTGGTTATAAAAGAAAAACGTTGAATAAAATTTCCTTTTTAAAATACAAATACTTTACCTTTTTTTGGAGATTGTGAAGACATTGTAAGTTAGCTTTTTTATTTATCTATACTACTATACTTCATAATATTAAAAAATGTAATGCTGCAAATCCGTTAGAAATAACAGCATATTATATATATATATATATATATATATATATATATAAAATAAATGTTTTAGCAAATATCTCCGAAAGGTAACCACTTACAGATTTAACAGATAGATGGCTATTAAAACTGCGTAGCCAATATCTTTATGAAGTGTCTTTCTCTGCCTTGAAAATGAAAAAAAAAACTACTGCAATTTTAGGGAATCTACTGCATTTTCAATTGCATTTCTACTGCACAACAAAAAGTCAAAACGACAGCACTGTCTGCGATTGATATTCCTTGCTAATTGCTATGGATGTATGTACTATGTACATATAGTATAATATTGAATTATTGAATAGTTGGAGAAATTGTGCGTGCTACAATTTTTTAGCACTATATGAGAATTTATCAACTTTTTTTTTACCAATTTCAACCCTAAAAACCTCGGTTATATCTGTTTTAAGTTAATAAATATTTCAGCAAACCCGGATCTAAAAGTCACTGCACGCCACTGCTTGATCAAAATGTACTTTTTTAAATCTTGGATCCAAAATGGTCGAAATTGACAATAGAGCATTTTTTTTGTTTCCTAGTAGCTTCTCATTCGTTATTTTTATTAATCTTTCCTTGAGATTTAAACCCTCACATGTTGTTGGTTGCAAGCCATTTAAATCTATAATATAAATATTTTTCGTCAAAATAAATAATAATATTTCAATAATTAGAAATCTTTACGTGTTTTTAACGTAAAGATTTAACGTAAAGCTGTTTTTAAACAGCTGGTAAGTGGAATAACTTTCGATGAAGTCACGTTTGTCTGACTACTCATTTCAACGGTTATTTCTTCAAAAGGCTTTAATATTTTAATAATATCAATAATTACCATTAGTTGACAATTAGTTATCATTATTGGTTTATTACTAAAACTGCTCGTATTTGCATTAAATAAAGCTATATTTATTGAACTTGATAAAACACTAAATCTCTTTTTTTTTTTTTTAATCAGTTTTGTTTTCAAAATTTAACAATTTAATAATGTTCATAACAAAACTTAAAAACTAAAGAACAACAATTAACTTATTTTAACTTAATGATTCACATTGGAATACTCTAAGTAATATTTTTACACAATTTTTTTTTTTTTATATGGTTTTTCCAAAAAATTTATGTTACCCCAGCAAAGCTAAATATTTTAAATGAATTGTACTACTAAAAAAATTATTTTTTTTTAAAAAAGTAGGTATTTTTTTTATATTTTATTAAAAAAATTAATACTAAATACTAATACAAAAAAGAAAAAACAAAACAATTCTAAACCTAATTATCGACAAACTAATAGTCTTATTTTATGCAAGCCACCAGTACTGTGATGAGACTTTATAGATATAAATAAAGTATATCTATATTATTGGATAAGTCAGTATTATATATGTATGTAATTGGATGGGACAAACTGTTAAAATTCCATAGAATTTTTTTATCTGTTGCTCTGCGCTTAATATGATAAAAAATAGGTACATTTTGCTCATTTTGGATATATCCCCTTCTATCTAACAACAGGAATCCTTCCGGAGGTACAAATCCTGCTTTCATACAATTTTCTATATAATTTTCATTAGGATAAACAGAGTGACAAATAAGGCTGTTATTTTCATCTTAGAGTATATAAACAGGAGATGCAATAGTTATAAAAAAGTGTCCCTTTTTTGTGGGGGGAAAAGAGATTTTTTTTTGCAGTGACGGCTTTAAATTGCTATTGCCAGTGACAAAAGCTCTTTTTTGACTAAAAAGCTTTTTTTTTATAAATTCTTCTAAAAAATTATATGTTAACAAAAATATTTGTTATTTTTATAACTTTTAACTTAAATAAAATATGTGCAAAATTTGATTTTTTATTAAATTTATTAAATAATTATATAAAACTGATAGTATAGTATAGTATAATTATATTTGACTATAACAATTTATTTAAACACATTAAATAAAATTGGAGTTACATATATGATATTTTTGTGCTAATAAATTTGAAAACAAAATTTTAATTTGTTGGTAATATAATAATATGAGGTTGTTTCCACATCACCTTTGAGGTAAACCTCTAGATGCATTTTTTTTATAGAGCTGTCCCCAGTAGGTATAATGCTCTGTGATAAATGTAGAATTTATTACATACCTAAAAATATGATTATAGTCAATATTACAAAAATAACAATATTATATATGATAATACCTAAAAACAGTATAATTTTAGTGTATTTATTACGAATAGAATTCTTTTCAGATTTTTTCTTTGATATAAAAAAATATCTTGTATTAAGATATATTTCTATAATTGATTTCAATAATAGGCAATAATGATTATATTCAAACATATGTTTGAATTCACTTTTAAATAAATTTTTGTCCAATAGAGATTTTTGTGTTTCTATTGAAATTTGTTTGAAATATTTTTCAGTTAAAACTGAATTATTAGTTAGTTCAAGTAAATGTTGATAGTATCTTAATCTTTTTTCCACACTTTGACAAATCTCAACAACATCTGTAGATGGAACAGTCAAAAATCCTTTATTTTTATATGTCAATAATGATTCCGTATCATATTCACCTTCTAAAACTAGAAGGCACTGTTCGCATTTTAATGTTTTCTTTAATTTTTTAACAACGAAACCACTTATATATTCTACGACTTTTGTGCAGTATTCGGACAATTCCTCGATTATAAAACACTGGCTATATTTTTCTAAATATGAATTATAATCCTCTTCATCACCATCAACTGATTGATCAATCATACCAGCACGGGGTATAGATTCGTTTATAGCTTTACATGCATTTGTAGCTGTAAAATGCAATATCTTTATATCTTCCAGTGGCATGAAATTTCCAATACCACCATCTCTCAGTTGACACCGAATTAATAAACGTTTATAACTACCTATATTTTGTATAAAAAGATAAATTACATTTTTTCAAAGTATAAAATGCTTTTATTACATACTTTGAAACTGTCGTACCGTTGGGTTGTTATTATAACCAAGATGCATACGAATTGAACCAAAGAATAATTCGATATGATCTTGATTCAATTTATAGTATGGCACAAATTTTAAAATTCCAGTTACAATATATCTGAAATAACCGAAATATTAGTGTTATTGTATAATTATATAGCTAATTTTTTTTACCTTTCATAAAGAGGCTCAATTGTTTTTAGAGCAGTAATAAGGCCAACAAATCCTGTTTTTCTTCTATGCTCTATTAAAAGAACCCCTTCGCTTGTTCTTATATTACGGATGTATTTAATTGTACTTTTTACGAAATTACTTATTTCAAAATAATTCCTCTCTGAAATTGACTCTGTGAATCCAAACCTACCAGATTTCCGAGTGTTCAATACATCAAACGTATTGTTCATAATTCGAATGAAATTCGTGGTTGGTCCACTCCCATCAAAATCAGGTATTTTAAGTACAATTCTACAAAAATCTATTGCATCAGCAACTGATTTGCTTAGTAATTGTACCGCTAATTTCACACGCATCTTCTGATTACGGAAATATATATGTGCTCGTCGTAATCTATAATAATTAATAATGTATTAAGTATTTTTATTTTTTTAATGTTGTAAGAATTAAATATTACTTATTTCCAACGTGAAGCTGCTCTTCATCTTGCAAATTAAGCAGACTAACAACATATTTCCAATCAATACAATCGCCGTTTTCATTGAAAAATACTTTTATATCACCAAAACAATTCCTTACCAATTTTAACATATGTACAGGATCTGGTATTACTAATACATTATTATTATTAATTTTAATAATTGGGGAACTTTCAACATCTACAATATTACATCCCAATAATGCCATTGTACTAACGTTCGTTGATGTACCATCAAATGTCACACCCACCAATTGTGCACCAGTAGCTACAATATTTTGTACACATAATTCAATAATATTTTTCTTCTGAAGACTAGTCAGAGAGTGTATTGGAACAACCATAAATACTAAAATTTGAGTTGCCATTACATCGCTGTTACCACCATCTCCAATATCAACACAACCAATTAGTTTTTTTCCATCCCATTCTTCTTGTTTTCTGATGGCTATTTCATTAAATATTAAATTTAATATTATCTTCTCATCATTTGCACTCTGAACATAAGAAGTGATGCTTTCAAATGCTTCCGCAGTAAATCCTGGTTCACAATTAAAGCATTTATACCAATTACTTAATGTTTTTGTATGAGGCAGACTTGAATGAAATGTATTTCTTACGTAATCATAAGCCTTTGGCGACAAAAAATTTAAATTCAATGCGAACGCTCTAAGCTCTGGCGAATACTTTTGCGGTACTTTTTGATTTTGGCATTTTATAAATTGCCTTACGAACAATTGTTTGTTCATACTACTATTACCAATACTATTTAAAAAATTTGCATCCTCAAAATTTAGCAAATTTTGACTGTGCAAATCATTTAAAACACTTTCAGGATTATTAATTTTTTTGAATTTTCTTTGTAATGATTTACGCATGGTATTTATTTTTTGATCTCGCTTTTTATCAACTTTTTTTAATAAATTGTACTTATATTGAGTTCTTGTTGGAGATTGAAATTCTTCATCGGTACTATGTAATGCTCTTTTTAATGTAAAAGGCATTTCATAGCGGCATTTCTTTGGGGCACTGTCCTCTCCCGGATCTCTTTCAAGAGAAACTACAGATTTTAAGTCGTGAGACTCAATCTCGGGTGCTGGCCTTTTTTTTAAAATAGATGGTACAAGTGGCATACTCCAATTATGCTACATAAAAGATAAAATAAATTAAATTTTGAACTATTTCTCTATAACTAAAATTATATTTTATAATAACTAAACACTTACATCAATTGGCACAAAATCAGGCCGAGTCAAACTACTATCAGAAATCGTTGAGATAGTTTCAGCAATATTGGTTACACCAATCTAAATATAAAAAATAAATAAATATATTTAATAATAATGATTAATAAGAACTGACATTAGTTGGTACAATTTCTTTTTGAACCAAACAATCCCTCGACGTTGATGGTCTATTTAAATTCATAATCTAAATAACATAGATAATAATGTTTTATTATAATAATATTTATATAAAGGGTCCGCCAAATAACTTTTTTTTTTTTTGAAAATGCTATAAAAAAAAACTACTGAATATTTTCTCAAATTTCTTTTTTTATTTGAAAGTACAATCATTCCGGTTAATAATGGAAAATAATTTCATTCAAATGGCTGCCTCGGCTGGCCATGCAGTAGCCTACACGATCGGTCCAATTTTTAAGCACATTATCGATTGTGTGCAGCTGTATTTCACCAATGGCTTCACGAATATTATCCTTTAAAGCGTCAATTGTCTCTGGCTTGTCGGCGTAACACTTATCTTTGAGGGCACCCCACAAATAATAGTCCAACGGTGTCAAATCGCAGCTCCGAGGTGGCCAAACGACATCAGCTCTGCGGCTGATAATGCGATCTTCAAAAACAGGGCGCAAAACATCGAGTGTAGCTTCGGCTGTGTGGCACGTAGCGCCGTCCTGTTGAAACCAAATGTTGCCAATATCCTCCTCTTCAATTTTTGTGAACAAAAATTCGTTCAACATGGCCCGATAACGATCGCCATTGACTGTAACGGCCACTCCTTGCTCATTTTCGAAGAAAAATGGCCCAATTATGCCTCTGGACCAAAATCCGCACCAAACAGTGACTCGTTTTGGGTGTACCGGCTTTTCAATGTGTGCGTGCGGGTTATCTGTGCCCCAAATGGGACAATTTTGCTTGTTTTCATACCCGCCAAGATCAAAATGAGCTTCATCCGAAAAGATGATTTTTTTTTGGCAAAATCGGCATCTTCTGTAAGTCGATCGCAGGCCCACTCAGCGAAGCGAAAACGCATTGGATGGTCAGTTGGCTTCAATTCCTGAACCATTTGGACTTTGTATGGCGTCATACCAAGGTCTTTATGCAAAATTCGTCTCAATGATGTCTCCGAAATGTTCAATTGTTGAGAACGACGGTGAATTGATGTTGATGGTGCATCACGCACACTTTCTGCCACAGCATCAATATTCTCGGGTGTACGCACTGTTTTTGGCTTTTCACGCTTTGGTTTATCGATGAGGATGCCAGTTTCTTTCATTTTTTTCACAAGATAACGAACATGCGGAGCTGACGGTGCTTCTCTTCTTCCAAAATCCGTACGCAATATTCGCACACATTCTGCAACATTACCATGATTTTCAAAGTAATGTCGCAATATTTCCCAGCGTTGTTCAAGCGTATACACAACCATATTCGTTCAGCGGATGGATAATACTAATTATCTGTCAAATCAGACATGAGCTAAGTGTTACCATTCACGAAATAAGCACTAGTTGAAAAAAAAAACTTTAGATGGCGGACCCTTTATAATATTTTTTAAAACCTACATCACTCGAAACACTTTCTTCTACATTTTGCCTCTGCTGAAATGTTATTTAAAAAAAAATCGAAAAAAGAACAAGGAAGATAAGAATAAGATAAAGAATATAATAGAATAAAACTAAAAGAACTACAAAAATAAAGGAATAATTATAAAATGATAAAAATTAGATTTTTTTTTAAATATTCCCTAAAAATATAAAATTATAAATAATTTGATTTACATACATATAATAATAAATTCAAATCTATATAAATTAATTTACCAAATTCTGAGAAGGAACAGCAGGCTTTTTTAAAACTCCTTTTCAAACTATCTAAACTATTGACAAAATCAGCATCTTTAAAATGTAACTCACATACTCTATATCAGCGCTTCCCAAACAGTTGGTCGCGAACCTAAGTTGGGTCGCTTAGATTCAAAATTGGGTCGCGTAAAATATGTGAAAGTTTCAAAAACGTGTAGTAATTTTAAGAAGTTTTTTTAAACGCAACAATCATAAAATCTGTAGTGATGACGTAAAAATGGTACCACGGCAACCCTGAGAAACAGTGTCAAGACTCATTGAAATAAATTTTTCACCGGGTAGAAAATAAGCAACACTTTCCTTACTGGGAATTTCGTATTTCACCGGGTAGAAAATAAGCAATACTTTCCTTACTGGGATTTTCGCAACACTTTCCTTACTGGGAATTTCGTATTTCACCGGGTAGAAAATAAGCAATACTTTCCTTACTGGGATTTTCGCAACACTTTCCTTACTGGGAATTTCGTATTTCACCGGGTAGAAAATAAGCAATACTTTCCTTACTGGGATTTTCGCAACACTTTCCTTACTGGGAATTTCATATGACACAACATTTTTTGCATAATCTCTTGACAGGCTTTATGAAATTTGATAGATTAGAAATAATAATAAATGTGACTTATTGTTCTTTCTGGATATCACATATTACTTATTATTTACTTAAATTGGTATGAATAAATATATTTCGCAATAAATTTAATTAAAATATAATGTTTATAAATTGTAGGTAACCCCAACAATATGGAAAAATGGTTAAATTTAAGTAAATCAAAAGAAAAGGTACAAAATTCAGAAGCACCAGCTGCCTTAGAAAATAACACCACAAGTATAGAAAATATATCAACACCGAATCTATCCATAAAGCCTAACAAAATAAATAAGAGGAAATACTCTGAAATATTTTTAAGTTATGGATTTACATTTAACGTAATTCATAATGAGCAACGGCCAGTATGTGTCATTTGCAACGAAGTATTGGCAAATGAAAGCATGAAACCTGGAAAACTAAAAAGACACTTACAAACAAAACATGCTGAATATATCGACAAACCTACTTCGTTTTTTGAGAGAATGTTAACATCAATAAATCAACAAAAAAACGTTCTAATAAAAAAGATATCAGTTCCTAAAAAACAAGTAATGGCATCATATGTAGCTGCACATTTGATTGCCAAGGCAAAAAAAACCCGACACTATTGGCGAGGAACTGATTTTACCCGCAGCAGTAAAAATTGTCGAGATAATACATGGCAAGGAAATTTCAGAAGCAGTAAAACGAGTGCCTATGTCAAATAACATTGTTAGCCGAAGAATAACAGAAATAAGTAACGATATCCTTGAACAATTAATATTCCGAATCAAAAAAAGTCCAAAATTTTCAATACAGCTGGACGAAACCACCGACATAACAAATATGGCTCAACTTATTACATATGTGCGTTATACTTTTAATGATGAATTTCACGAAGATCTTTTATTTTGTCGTCCTTTGGAAGAAAGAACAACAGCAGAAAATATTTTTTTTTAAATTAACCAGTTTGTTGAAGAAAATTTTTTAGATTGGAAAGATTGCCTTGGTGTCTGCACTGATGGTGCAGCCGCCATGACAGGAAAAATAGCCGGACTTGTTACACTAATCAAACGGCAAACTAATTCTTCTGATATAATTTTCACGCACTGCATCATCCACAGAGAAGCATTAGTAGCCAAAAAAATCGATCCAGAATTGCACAAAGTTTTGCAGGACGCAGTTTCAATCATTAATTATATTAAGAGTCGAGCTCTTAACAGTCGACTTTTTTCAAATCTGTGTAGAGATATGGGATCCAATTATCATACACTGCTGCTTCATGCGGAGATTAGATGGCTCTCAAGGGGAAGAACTTTAAAAAGACTGATAGATCTTAAGGATGAAGTTCAAATATTTCTTATGGAAAAAAAATCCCATATGGAAGAGTTGTTTCTTAATGAAAAATGGTTGTGTTCAATTTGTTATTTGGCAAATATATTTGAAAAGCTAAACGAATTAAATAGTTTTCTTCAGGGAGAAAACACAAATATCCTAAATTTGTGTGATAAAATCCAAGGATTTAATAAAAAAATTGAAATTTGGAAGATAAAAATAGAAAATGACAACATTGAGATGTTTCCATGGACAAACATTTTCATCGAAGAAAATGAGTTGCCATTATCTTTGATAAAAAATGTTATACTCAATCATCTCAATTCTTTAGAAAAACAGTTTCAAAAGTATTTTTCATCCGATTTAAATACCGAGAAATATGACTGGATCAGACAACCGTTTTATATTAAAGCTGAAAAATTGCAACATTTTGATTTAAAAATGCAAGAAGAACTAGCAGAACTTACCACTGATGGTGGTGTAAAATTGTTATTCGGTAAGGAAAATTTAAATACGTTTTGGTTACTGATGCGAAATGAATATCCACTTTTATCGGCTGCAGCTTTAAGAATTTTGGTACCTTTTGCTACCACTTATGCATGTGAAAGTGGGTTTTCGACGCTTATTTACGTAAAAAATAAATATCGAAACAGTATTGTAAATATTGAAAATAAAATTCGGCCAGCACTGTCGAAAATTGAACCACAGCAAAAATGCAACCACATACCAAATAATTTTTATTAACTATTTTATATATATAATTTTTATTTATTTTGTTTTTTTTATCCTTGTTTTCGTTAATGGATGATAACGATCCTTAGTTTTTGTTTTATATTCTTAATAAAAGAAAATGTTTATTTAATTTATAAATAAAAAAGTATAAGAAATACATGTTTAATTTAAATGAACTTTATATTAATTTTTTTTTTTACTATAGTTTTAACAACCATCGTTGAATTTACTTAAGTAGCAGTTTTATTGTATCTTGGTAGGGTCGGCATTTTTTTTTCTTTTTGAAAACGGTCGCGCTGCAAAAAGTTTGGGAAGCCCTGCTCTATATGACACGGCATTAAATTTAAAGCTGTTAACCATAAATTTTTCATTTTTAAATCCGTAGGAAATCTAAAATATATTTATTTTCAGTATATTGTAGCAAGAATAAAGACCGCCTCATGGCAAAATTATCCTGACACAGCACTGCCTAGAAATTTATACTAATTGAAAGCTTTTTTTTTGTAATGAAAAAATTTTGGCGCAAAAAATTATTCTTTTCTTTTCGTATTTATTTAATTTTTTTAACAAACATTGCAAATAAATTTATTTAATTTAAATAACTAATACTTTTTCGAATTAAAATCCACTTATATAATATTTAAAATTTAATTAAACTTCATATTATTTACCTGTAAAGACTACCACGAGAATTTTTATTAGATTCACTAAGTAAAGAATATTTACACCCCTTAATTACACAATAATACATTTTTTTATTATTAATATTATTCTACTTTATCACAAAATTATTTATTTCTAATAATTTTTAAAATTTAATCAATTATTTTCAAAAACAAGATAAATTTTCGATTAAATTTTTCAAATTTCAAAAAGCTTTAATATAAAGCTTTTTTAATGACACTTTGTATTGCAAAACAGCTGTTACAAGGAGATTTTGACAACTAACAGCTGTTACAAGGAGATTTTGAGAACTAAAGAGCTTTTTCAAAAAGGGAAACAGCTTGTAGGGGCAAAAGTATACTATTGCATCTCCTGTTTATATACTCTAAGATTTTCATTGGAAGAGGTACGTAAAAAGTGTTTTCTACACAGTGAAATAATGAAGTTATCTATTCTAATTATGTTTGCCAAATTGTAAATATTTTTGTTTGAAATGTAGTGTTTGAAATCTGTGCTGACTTTTCGATATTTACCTAGACAAGCTCTTAGGTACTTTCTTTCCGAAATTCTTAATTTTTCCATTACAGAGGAACTTATGTTATACCAAATTTGGCAACCATATGATAAAATTGGTCTTATGAGGGCTTGGTAAGCAATGATTTTCACTCTTGGCAAAATATATTTGGAATAAAATAATTTTTTAGCAATAAGAAATGCTTTGTACGCTTTTTCAATTTGTTTTTTAATGTGTTCATTAAAATTTAAGTTATTTTTTATCCAAATACCTAGGTAACGAACACAGGATTTATTTGGACATATATCACCGTTAGCAGCTCTAATGCAGAATTGTTTCCAATTTTGACGAACTGACGAGTGACAGAATTCTAGATTGTTACGAAATAAAATTGATTCACATTTACTATTGTTTATTCTTAATGTCCAAGAATTTACATAGTTCTGTATGATATTAAACATATTTTGTAACATGGTTTGAATATTAGATAACTTATGATCTGCCGCATAAATAGTTATGTCATCAGCAAAAGCCAATGTGAAATTGTTACCTTCTATTTTGTTAAGTTTATCTAATAAATCATTTAAGTAAATAATAAAAAGAATTGGAGAAGTTACCGTTCCTTGTTGTAGGCCATTACTGATTTTAAACTGTTTTTTCGATTTTAACCCATTTACTTCAACTACGAATGTTTTATTGCTTATCATATTTTTTATAATTTTTATAACATGTACTGGAAAATTATATTGTATTAATTTATAAATTAGACCTTCAGTCCAAACTGATGTAAATCCATCTGACAGGTCAACTAAAAGTGTCCCTACGCATTTTTTATTGTTGATATTCCAACATAAATTTGATATCAATTTGTTTGTGGAATAAATAGTAGAATGACCAGCCCTAAAACCAAATTGGTTATCTACTAAAATATTATTATTTGTAGTTGTAAAAATTAAAGACTCTAATAAGATTTTTTCAAAAATTTTACTAATGTTTGACATTAAACTAATAGGTCTGAAGTTTTCTGGATCTGTTGGCTCTTCACATGGTTTTGTAATAGCTATTACTTTAGCTATTTTCCAACATGTAGGAAAATAATAAGAATTTAGTGCATTGTTAAATATTGTTGTATATTCTTTTATGAATGAATCTGTGATTAGTTTTAAAATAATGTTTGGTATATTGTCTAAGCCTGTTGATTTTTTACTATTTAGGTTTTTGAAAATATTTTTTGCTTTATCAAATGTAATAAAATAGTTATTTGTTTGGTTGTCTTGTAAGTTATTAGCTTTAAGATTATTTGTAAACTCTAATAAATTGCTCGAGTTAAATTGTTGTTCAAATAGTTGTACTGATCTCTTCACACTGTTATTATATACGTCATTGTTATTATTATTTAGTATATGTTTACCTTGAAATGTAAATCCCAAAATGTTGCATATATGTTCTTTGTTATTAATAATAAAATTATTGTGTTGATCTTTTTCTATTTTTGATATATTTATACCTGATTCAATTAATATATTTTGTTTATTTTGTTTAATTTTTAAAGTATTAATTTTCGAAATCTCAGTCTTTCTAAATAATTGATTTAAAATTGGAAACATATTTGTGTTTGATGGTGTAATAGCTTTTAGTTTTGTTTCCCAGGTTTTACTTATAATTAGCCTAAAATTTTGTTTTATTAAAGAATTTGTATTACATATCAAACTTTTTAGTTTAATTATTTTTGGGTCATTCTTGTTGTGGTTAAACCTGTACAATTTATGAAGAGCATGTATAGAGTACCTTTACGTTGCTGTAATTTTCGAATAATTGGAGTATTAAAATTGTCCATGTAGTTCTTAAATTTAATTTTAGATACTATTTGTTCTATCGTTTTAGTAATAATTTGGTGTAGTTTATTTATAAAATCGTCAATTTCATAGTTTTCCAAATTTCTATCATTTGGTACTAAATCTGAATTGTCAGTTCATAATAAGTAATTCTTATTTAGTTGAATTTGAAATTTTTTCCAATTTGTTTTTTTGTAATCATAAATATGATTTTCATTAGTATCGTTCAATAAAATGTCGTTTTCGGTTCCTGCGTCGATTTCAAATAGTATTGCTCTATGGTCGCTATCATAGGTTAAAGTCCTGAGTAAATTAGTCGGTCTATCATTATCAACAGATAATCTATTATCTGCCAAACAAATATCTAAATATGATCCACATCTGGGATAGGTTGGTAGTTCGCTATGGTATAGATAGTATTAATTTATATTTAATTTTATTATTTTGTGACCAGGTATTTAAAAAATTTCCTCTGGAGTTATTGTTATTATTATTCCAATTAATATGTTTGGCATTAAGATCGCCTGCGATAATATATAAATTGTTAATATCATCTAGTTTTAAAACATTAAATAATTCATTAAATTCTTCGGAAAATAAGTCTGCTTCTCTATTTGAAGCATAAGCTGAAACTAGTATAAGATTTTGTTGATGTTTTAACTTTAAAGATATAATAGTTGTCTCTAAACATTTAAAATTAAGGTTTGAATATTAATTTTTTTATAAATATATTCTTTTTTAATTAATATAACTGTTCCCCCTCCTAGCTGTTCCCGCTTCGATTCCGGCCTATCAGTTCTAATTATATTATAATTTTTTAAATTTATTTTCCTTTTAGGATTAAGTTTAGTTTCATTTATTAATACTATATCCGGATTATATTCATTTAAGAAATTGTTTAGAAAATGTTGTTTATGAGTTGTTACTACAGAATTAACATTGACTGCTATAACTTTATAATTTTTCTTTTGATAATTATTAATCATCTAATGGCAGTATTTGATAAATGACGTTAATTCGCCTAGTGTTTTCTTTAAGGATTTCGTCAAATAATTTTAATTGATTACTAATTGAAATTAAAGTAGAATTTAAATGGTTGAAATCGAAATTATTTGGTGATTGAATTTCCACTAATTTAATATTAGGGTTTTTTAGTAAATCGGCAAAAGATTTATTTGGAGAGGTAAAGTTATTAAATAATACAGATCGTTGTTGCATTTTTTCCCTACTAATATTTTTTTTGTTATTAATAGCTTCTTTTAATTTTAAATAATGAGGACATCCTCTATATGAAGCAGGATGACCATAATTTTTACATAATACGCAAAATAATGATTTATGGCTATCTTCCGATTTTTGAATTGTACATTCACCCGGATTATATTGTTAACTAGCTCTATTGTTAACTATGCCAGTGCTCCTCCATTATTTCCCACAATGCCTGAGAAATCATGTTTTCATCATATAACCATCTTCCAAGTAGAGCTAATGGAGGAGCACTAGCATAGTGAACTATAGAGCACTATAATGAGTGTAGTTACCAAATATCAGTCCAATCCATCCAGAGGTACCAGAGTAAATCCCAGATGAAAATATGACTATTCGTCATTTCATCCAGACTACTAATTTGAATGTGTTTACCAAATATCAGCCCAAGTTAACAGCTTAATTGAAAATAAAGCACCAAATTCGTTATCTGTCGCGAATAAAAATGTAATCGCCATAAAATATCAATTTTATCGACAATTGTCTATTAAAATCGCCATACATAATCACATACAAATCGACCCACAATTAGTCTAAAATGTAATATAATTTGAAATGGGATATGGCAAAACTTTTTAGACGAGGCGATATAATTAGACAATACAAAATAAAAATCGACACGACCAGACTATCTACTATCGACAGCAAATAAAATCGCCACTCACAATAAGGGGGAATGTATCGCAAAAAATAATCCGAAGAAAATATTCAATAAATTATGTATAATATAATACATTATGTATTTATTATATTATGCGTCAGTATTTCTAATTTTTTTAAAATAATTTAATTTTCAATTTTTGCCTTTACATACTATATAGATATTTTAGGGACATGTGAGATTTTTTATTTTAAGGTGTATGATTTTAAAAATAACTGTATGTATTCTCGGTTAAAAGTGGTTTCCTGGAAAACCCAAAGACAAGACAATTAAAAATACAAATTTCTGGAATATTTTAAACAAAGAAGTTGCCGTTACATTTCACAGTAATTATTATAGGTAAAAAGATTATATATTTTCCTTTATAAATCAGGTACCCTATGAATTGGCCTTTCTCTATTAATATGGCAAAGTAAAATTATTTTTATTTCAATTTCAAAATTAACAATGTTTAATGGAAAGTAACTGCATTTAAATTATTTATTAACAAGATGTTTAATTTTCAGAAACATTTTTTTTGAGTAAATCAATAATTGATTTACTGAAAACTAAATTTGGTTGAGTTAGGGCTTTTTACTTGCAGATATATATTGTAAATTAAAAATATATGCATTATACAAATTTTTCCCATTTTTTACCTTTTTATTAATTCTTATATTTTATATGTTAAAAATAAAACAATTTATTTTTTTTAGAATTATAAAATTTATTTATTCATAACATTTTGTAATTTTTTAATTTTTTTTCGGGACATCTATTTTTATTTAAATTTTCTTTAGTTAAATTCCATTTAGTATTCTTCTAAATTAAAACAACGACTAAAATCCAAAATGGACATTCTATGTTGAAAACTTGAATTCGACTCATCAAACCAATCAACAAAATATTTTTTTGTAATTTAAATACATTGGTCCACAATATTCTTTTTTAAATTAGATGTAAATGCAGAAAGTTCAAAATATTTTGTATATATTTTTACATGTAAACGGCATATTAGAAAATATTTTTGACTTGGCCACATTAAAATTTGTTTATCTTTGGCATTCTCATATTCTCTTAATTTTATTAGAATTTCTGGTATATCATAATCTTCTTTATCTTTGCACAAATCGTTAATGCAGAACTCACAGCTTTTTCCAATTTTTTTTAAATATTTTAAAAACACAATATCCTGCAAAATATCTTGTCGCAATATTATCAATTTCAGGCACTATTATTGATATTATTTTGTCTTCATTTTCATATACATTGCGTGGGAGAGATTGATTTTCATAATTTTCAAACGTTTCTGTTTGAAAATTACCTTTTCTTGTGAATTTTCTAAAACTGCACCCCAATCTATTACAAGAAATTCCAAATCGCCTTACTCACAATTGGGAAATCTTGATTTAAACAAAAAAAAAATTGACATTACCTTGGCGAGTAGCGATCCAATCTCATAGGCACTGGGATTTAATATTAATTTTAAATCAGCGCATATACCAAGACAGTTAAATAATTCAATTTACAGTTGTTTTGTAGGTATATTACTTGGACATACAACATGATACAATGGTTGTTTGAATTTTCCGCATAGACTACGCATCATAAAAACCCAAGCAGATTGAGCACAAACATTAGATCTGTTTTCATTCCCGTAGTCAACATACCCTTCTATTTTGTCTTTGTGTTTATTATAATTTAAATTTCATTGAAGAGACATTTCATCAAAAATGACTTCGACACTATGCCTCTTATTTCTTGTTGAACATTTTTATCTATTCCTTGTGATAAACTTTTTATTTTAATCCACCTATAATATAGATTGAGAAATCCATTTTTCATCCTCTGAATAATTGTTGACGATCTTGAGATAGAATAAGCTTAGCAAATATCTTGCAGTTATCATTAGCTGTTGATAAAGAATCAATTTTTGATTCTATATTCGCATTGGCATTCAGATTCACTTTTAATATTTTGTTTTCGTTTTTAATTCGAACTATTTTATTCTGCATAAATTTC
The DNA here is from genome assembly GCA_949752835.1 of Empis stercorea. NCBI lineage: Eukaryota > Metazoa > Arthropoda > Insecta > Diptera > Empididae > Empis > Empis stercorea. The sequence continues at coordinate 72,020,062 of OX457085.1, read as the reverse complement.
TTAAATCTTTTTGTTCTTTCACTTTTAATTTTAAAATTTTATTTTGATGAATAAGTTTATTAATTTTCTTTATATACACTTATATTTTTTTTTGGCAATTTGAAAAAATTCAATTGAGTCGGTGGATAATTCACGTTCATGCAACAATTTTGCCTCTCTATTTAATTGTTCAAAATCCATTTCACTTGCACTGTTAGAAGTCGCGTATACTTTCTTTCATATGTAACACGGGCATTAGTCACACTAAAACTCACACACTATTAAGGAAAGAGTAGGAAATGCATTTTAAAAAAAAAAATGTCCAATGCAACTACTTTTAAAATGTTTACTGCAAATATAAGGTCTTTTTCGCGATTCAATATTTTCATGAGACTCCTGCGCCAAATTTAACCACTATGAATATATTCAATTGTATCTTTTTTCGGAAACTCAAAAACTTTCTAGCAGGAAAATTTTTCAAATTCGCCCCGTAACACTGTATAACACTTTTTTTTCTTTTCCAAGACATTTTAGGAAAATAAAACGGAAATTATTATAATATTAATTTTAAAATTATACACGTCCAAAACTTTGCAACTACGAAATTTATACGATATACTATTTCTTCGTCCGGATTCGTTTATTTTTTGTGAAATGTAACGGCAACTTCTTTGTGTAAAATATTACAAAAATTTTAATTTTTTATTGTTTTGTCTTTGGGTTTACCATGAAACCACTTTTAGCCGACAAGACAGTTATTTCTAAAAAAATACACCTTAACCTTAAAATAAAAATCTCACATGTCCCTAAAATATCTATATAGTATGTAAAGGGTGCAAGGGTGTAAAGGGTATTTTATTCTGCATAAATTTCTTAAATCTTGTTTGTTCTTTCACTTTTAATTTTAAAGTTTTATTTTGATGAATAAGTTTATTAATTTTCTATATATACACTTATATTTTTTTTTGGCAATTTGAAAAAATTCAATTGAGTCGGTGGATAATTCACGTTCATGCAACAATTTTGCCTCTCTATTTAATTGTTCAAAATCCATTTCACTTGCACTGTTAGAAGTCGCGTATACTTTCTTTCATATGTAATACGGGCATTAGTCACACTAAAACTCACACATTATTAAGGAAAGAGTAGGAAATGCATTTTTAAAAAAAAAATGTCCAATGCAACTACTTTTAAAATGTTTACTGCAAATATACGGTCTTTTTCGCGATTCAATATTTTCATGAGACTCCTGCGCCAAATTTAACCACTATGAATATATTCAATTGTATCTTTTTTCGGAAACTCAAAAACTTTCTAGCAGGAAAATTTTTCAAATTCGCCCCGTAACACTGTATAACACTTTTTTTTCTTTTCCAAGACATTTTAGGAAAATAAAACGGAAATTATTATAATATTAATTTTAAAATTATACACGTCCAAAACTTTGCAACTACGAAATTTATACGATATACTATTTCTTCGTCCGGATTCGTTAATTTATGTGAAATGTAACGGCAACTTCTTTGTGTAAAATATTACAAAAATTTTAATTTTTTATTGTTTTGTCTTTGGGTTTACCATGAAACCACTTTTAGCCGACAAGACAGTTATTTCTAAAAAAATACACCTTAACCTTAAAATAAAAATCTCACATGTCCCTAAAATATCTATATATAGTATGTAAAGGGTGCAGTGCATTTTCGCCCGAGGAATTTTCGCCCGAATCGGACTATCAATACCGGGATTCGATCATACTGGGATCGAACCTATACAAATTAACGATTCGGGCGAAAATTCCTCGGGCGAATATACACTGCACCATGTAAAGGCAAAAATTGAAAATTAAATTATTTTTCAAATGACTACAAAATATACAGAACGGACAACCCCTCTAATAGATCTAGGGGAGGTAGTGCAATAATAGTTAAGGACAATTATAATCACCAGGAAGTTATCGCCTTACAAACGGACGAAGTTCAACTTATCTCATCATAAACTTTGATCCGATCAAGCAACTCATCAACTGGTGAACCAACATATTGGCCAACCGATAAAAACAAGAGGCCTGATCTGCTGGACTTCTACATTTTTAAGAAAGTTTCGGACAACTACATAACGGTCGAAAACAACTACGAAATGGACGCGGACCACTCGGCAGTAATATTAAAACTAAGCGAGACAATAATAAAAAAACCGAACAAACTAACATTATTTAATAACACAACGGACTGGGAATCATTCAGAATAGAAATACAGAACAAACTGGACCTGGAGATAAATATAGATAACGTGACACAGTTAGAGGAAGAGACAGAAAAATTTAACAAGATCATACAAGAAGCAGCATGGAACAAGACAGCAATACTAGAGAAAAGAAAGAAAGGCATAAATTATCCGAAGAAAATATTAGAATTGGTGAAACAGAAAAGGAGAGATAGAAGAAGATGGCAGCTCACAAGGGATCCAATGGACAAAATAACGTTAAACAACAGATCACAGCAAATTAAAAGATAAATACAAAAATACAAAGAAGAAACAATAAACAACTATACGAGTAACCTAACGGCCACCAAGGAAACAAACTACTCGTTGTGGAAAGCGACCAAAAAGGTAAGAAGACCTATATCGCACTCCGGGCCAATTAAAATACTTATCTGAACGTGGGCAAAAAACAACACAGAAAAGGCAGAAACTTTTGCGAATCACCTAGAAGAGATATTTAAGCCTAATGATATTGAAGAAGAAGTTGAATTAGAAGTTTATGTTAATGCTGAACCCGAGGACATTCCCACAGTAACCATAAGTGAAACAGAAATGGTAGTCAAAACAATAATAAAAGCAAGAAAAGCTCCAGGTTTTGACCTAATCACAGGAGAGATCCTTAAACATATACCACGTGAAGATCTTTGTAAGTTTACTCAGATCATCAGCGAATTCGGCGAAAAACACTCAACAATTGAACAAGTGAGTAATTATGGGGCCACGTTGTGGTGGAAACTAAATTGGCCATATATCACCAAAGAGTATGGGTGTGGTCAATGGGTGTCAGGTTTCATTAAGTTAAATGTTGTGGTTAATGGGTGTGGTTAATGGTGTTAAATGGAGCGGTTAATTGATGCGGTTCAGGGTGTGGTTAATGGTGTTCAATGATGCGGTTAATAGGTGCCATTAATGAGGCGCCATTGATTAATTAGTGATTAATGGTTTTGTGTATATGCACATAGTATGCAATGGATTTTTTTTGCTACAAAAGTGAAAGGCGATATTTTGTAATTTTGTGTATGCGATCGAAAAGATCATTGTGTACAATTATTTACAATTATTAAAATGAAAAGATACAATTATTTGCATAGTATTGTTTTATATATGAGATTTTGGTGAATGAATAATATGACCTTTGTTTTTTTCTGTTTTGTTTTGTAAACGATACTATGCATTAAGGTATTTTTATTTAGTTTTTTTTTTGCAAAGAGGTTTAATATATGAGATTATATTTTTATTTAGCTTGTGGATATGCATAGGGTTTATGAACCATTTTTTCTTGCATCCACAAAATATTTATTGTTAAATTATTGTTAAACTTAATAATATATATATATATATTTATATAGGTTACATCTCTATCATATAATATCACGCCACAACCTAATGATATTTTAACTCAATCAAATTTACCTTTTTCTCACGTTTAACCAAAATATAAAATTCAAGTTAATTTAATAAGATAAAAATTGTAATCTACTATTTTACATAATTTTAAATAAAAATATAAATTCTTTCTCACGGGAAAGAATTATTATTTTCAAAATGCAAAGTTAGCATATTAATGCAAATATAAAAGCTCATAATTAGTTTTAAGAAAATATAAATTCATTTTGTTGTTAACGGTCATAAAAATCAGTTCAATCTTGTAAACTTTATTTAAACGCTATTAATAAAATACATTAGCACTTAAATAAAAAAAGGAAGTGTTTTATTAAAATAAAAGAGTTATTATTTTTGTTTTTAAGAACTATTGAAACAAAAGTGGCGCAGTCGGTAGGATAATATTCCAAAAGGATATAACAATAAAATTATGAAAAAAAATTAATTAAATTATATTTCTAATAGTGTAATACAAAATAACTTTTATTATCAGTATTCTACACAATTTAGTGACAAAAAAATATCCTTTTTCGGGCACACACAAAAATAAATAAATAGTAAAAACGAATATTTTACAAAAAAAAAAAGCTTTTTGCGTGGTTAATTTTTATTATTTGACCCTGTGAATGAATCTAAAAAATAAATAAATATATAAATAATTGTTTATAATAAAAATAATAATAATAATTAAACGATTTACAAGACTTTGTAAAAGTGAGTAAATAATTTTGTACATAAATAAAACAAAATTTAAAAGTGATCAGAACAAAAAAAGCAGAATCAAATCAACAGTTAAGTTATCATATCATCAACTTCAACTACATCTACAAAACACAACAACACAAGAATTCAAAATGGAACCAAATGGTCAGCAAGTACAGCAACTGCAAGACAAGTAAATATAGATCCAACTAAATATCTTAATAATTTACCTAGTTATAATGGTAGCAGAGACGATTTATATACATTTATAACACTTGTAGATAGAATATTTCCCATATTAGCTGAATATAATGAAATAAGTCAAACCATATTTTTTGATATAATAAAAAGTAAATTGATTAGCAAGGCTCGCAAAACCGCACAAATAAATTGCTCAATTAACTCGTGGACAGATTTAAAACAATTAATTTTACATAATTTCGGGGATAGGCTTAGTACAGATCAATTATATGATGAAGTTCGGGGTTTAAATTTAAAACAAATTGTCACGATTTTAACAATGAAATTAGGGCTATGCTACGCCGACTAAACAATAAGACTAGAAATGAAGAAAGTTCAGAAATAGAGATTAAAAATAATAGTAAAATGACATTGAGAGTCTTCATGAATAAAATTCCTGAACCAATGAAAGGAGTTTTATTTTGTAGAAATCCCGAAGATATAGAAACCGCCATGCAAATATTGCATGAAGCTGGTTATGCATTTATTTCGAGTTCCGATAACAAAAATCGACATACTAGTAAAAATAACTCGAATAATAAAAATAATTTACTGTATTCAAATTATAAAAATAATACAAATTATAAAAATAATTCAAATTATACAAATCATCCAAATAACAAAACATACTCGAATAATAATAATACACAAAGTAGAAATTATAATAGTGCATTCGGGCAAAATCCTGGAACATTTCGTAATAATAATAATTATAATAGGCGAACTTTTAGTAATGGTAACTGTTACTGCTAATAATAACAACAATAACCCAGAACCAATGGACGTTGACAACTTGACAATAAATAGGCAAGTCCATAATTTTGAACAAAATCAAATACCAGCTGAAGAAAATTTTCGTTTGATTGCCTCGGAAAAAGCTATATAATAATTGATACACCAGTACGAAAATTAAAATTTCTAATTGATACGGGCGCTACATCCAGTATTGTAAATCCTGGAGTTTGCAACCCTAAATGAATTAATAAAACTGTAAATGTTTTCACACTCAGAATATGACGGACTTATAGGTAATAATATTTTAAAACCTTTGACAGTTGAAATTAATTACAAAAATCAGATCCTAGTTACTAATAAAGCAGAAATTAAAATATATTTTGATAAATCAGAAGAAGAATATGATTTATTAATAAATAGCTTAGATAAAAATTTTATTTTTAATATAGACTTTGATAAAAGAGTCCAGTTCTAGAACAACTTAGAGTAAATCATCTAAATCAAGAAGAAAAATATGCAATTACTAAATTAGTTCAAGAATTTTCAAATATATTTTTTCAAGAAGGAACCGATTTAACATTTACGCATGCGATAAAGCATGCTATTCATACGAAAAATGAAATTCCAATATACAAAAAAAGCTATCGGTATCCTCGGATACATAAAACAGAAGTTAAGAATCAAATAGATGATATGTTAAAACAGGGCATTATTCGCCCAAGTAATTCACCTTATTCTGCACCAATATATGGGTTGTGCCTAAAAAGTTGGACGCCTCAGGGAAACAAAAGTGGAGAGTAGTGGTAGATTACAGAAGTTTAAACGAACTTACTATAGATGACAAATTTCCCATCCCAAATATGGAAGACATTTTCGACAAATTAGGTAGGGCGCAATATTTTACTGCGCTTGATTTGGCGAAAGGTTTTCACCAAGTAGGAATAGAAAAAAGAGATATACAGAAAACTGCATTTTCGACAATGGATAACTTAAAAAACAAACATGGATGAAAACATCAGATCATCTTCCACTTCCGAAGATGATCTTCTTGCCTCCAGTCAGGAGACAATAAAGGGTACCAGCCACAGTACCAGTCAAACATCAATTAAGAGTGCCAGTCATAGTACCCCAAACCAACGATATAGAAGATATATGGATAGGGCATAAATATAAAAATTTGAAGCCACGCCGGGTATAGTTGTCTCTTTTTTTGCTAGCCGAATTGTCAAAATATAAAAATGAGATATTAGGGGCGGATTAGGTTTTTTTTAATTCGGGCATCAATTTTTAAGGAGATAATTTTTTTTTTTTTTGAAAAATGCAAGTAAAGATCATCCTAAGGAATATTTTAGGTCGCGCAACTATAATTATACAAATGGAAAGTAAAATAGAGTAATTTGTTTAGCTAGTTAATATTGTTAATTTATATTGAGACTCTTAAACTTAAAAAAATAAGCCAGCCCTGTAAATCTAAAATCAGCTGTTATAATATTTTTCATATTATTAATTTGACACTTCGGCGAGCAAAAGGAAAGAGAACTACTAAAATCGTGGCTTCATAAACAATTTTTCAATATATTAAAATTTTAATGTGTTAAAAAGAGAGGGAACATTTATGCCACTTCCATATATTTCTTATTCGTAGTAATGTGGATTTCGATTGGACAAAAAAATCAATTTTTTTTTAAAAAAAATCAATCTTTTTTTTTATCTAGATCAATTTTTGTTTTCGATTGGACAAAAAAATCAATTTTTTTTTTTCAATTTTTTTTTTTCAATCAATTTTCAAAAATCTGGATTTTTTTAAAGATTTACCACTCCTTTCACTAATACCATAACATTTGTATGACAGTGACATATTTCCATAGATAAAAAAAATGGATTTCATAGATAAAAAAAATTGATCTGTTTTTACGTTCGATTGGACATAAAAAAAATTGATTTTTTTTTAATTTTGATCTGTGCCAATCGAAATCCACATAAGAAACACAAAAAATGGAAAAAAATTCTCGAAGAAATTGTAGTAGTTTTTCATCCAAGAAATTGTAGTACTAAAGCCAGGATGATGTCGCAATCGCTGTAAATAAAAATATTTGAAGTTTATGACAAGAATTGTCATTATCATCTGTTCGAAAAGCTTAATTTAATTTTAACAAGTAATAAAAAATAATTATATTTTTATTAATTTGAATTGAATTAATTATATTAATATTAAAAAATATTAAAATTGAAAGATAAATTTATTCTATGGAAAACCAACTAGTAACATCGTCTGGGCCTAGTTTGAGTCAATATTTTGCAAATGATCCACCCAGTTTATTTGATAATATTACAATAAATAAAGGTAATTTAGTTTATCTTATAAAAATTTCTACTTAATATTTTGCTTTCAATTATAAAATTAGAAAGCACTCCATTGTCGTCTTCCACATTTGATGGAAGTTTCAAAGCCCCTGAATATTTGGAAAATATTGATTGTGAAGATGATATTAAAATAACGGAAGATGTACGTAATTTTTGGGAACCATATAATTTTGATTTAACGGCGGCAACCACCAATCCAGCGTTACTAACATGTCCGGGGGTATTATCACAAGAAGATTTGGTAAGTTCAAATGAGTAAAGACTAAAGATATATTTATATAACTACTTTAAGTTCATTATCAATTTTAAAGATAGATCCGATTCGTCAAGCTGTTAGCCAGCATTTAACTGAAGCTGCACTAACTGAGAGAAAAATCTTAACACTTGATGATGTGACACAAGACGAGAGAGGTTTAAGAAAATTAATTGCTGCAGGTTGTTATAGGTCAGCAGTCAATTTAACTGGTCGATTATTAAAAATATATGGTCAAGGTATTTAATATTAATTCTATTTGAGTAAGAATTAGAATGTTAACATAAACTTTTCATATTCTTTTTTAGGTTTTGGTCGTGCTGGAAATCCAGCCAAACATACACCACATTCTCTTCAATTATGGTTTACCAGATTAGCTCTACTTACTAAAATGGGACAATATGAATTATTACAATCAGAATCTGAACCATTCGCTTTATTAAATCGTCCAGATATTTTTTATGATGTAAAATTTATTAATCAAATTTAAATTTGCATTAATATATAAATTCTTATATAGTACTACCCGGAAATGTACGATGGTAAAAAAGGTTCAATGGCATGTTTTTCATTTCGTTTATTATTAGCTGAAGTACCAATTTATACTGGATTAGCAAAAGGTGCACTTGATCGCTTAACTGAATTGGCATCAACTTGTAATGAAATTAAAAATTATTTTAAACATAATAAAAATAACTTTGAATTTTGGCGTCGCAGAGAAATTCGTGTTTTACATTCGATTATAAATTGTGCACTAATGGTATAACAAAAAAATCTTTAAACATTTAAAAAAAAAATTTAAATTTTAATTAATAAGATGCATGATTTTGGTTTAATTGACGATATTATGAGGACACTGTTATTTGATCAACCAGAAATTACTAAAGATGAGAAACGTGCATTATTTTCAGCATGGGGACGAATTTATTTACAAATTGGTGATGTTTTTGGTGCAGAACAAAAATTTTCAGAAGCGAGACGTCTTAGGGATATGTAATAATATCAAAGAACAAAAAAAAAATTTTTTTTATTTCATAATTTTGTTTGTTTTTTTCAGGAACTCATCTCCAGATTTACGCGATTTAATTGATAAGGGTTTAATAGCTGTTGCACAAAATGATTTCCAAGAAGCCTATACAAATTTTCAGAAAGCTTTACAACAAGACAGTGGAAATACTATGGTTATTCTTAAAATTTGAATTATTTTTTAGTCAGTACATTTCCTTAATTTCTTATAGCTTCTTAATAATATGGGAGTTTGTTTATTATATTGTGGAAAATTAAAAGATGCTATTAATATATTTGAACGAGCAATTAATTTAAATCCACAAAAATCATTAAATGAAAGTTTATTGGTTAATTTATCAACACTTTACGAACTGGAATCAAGTAATTCAAGGAACAAAAAATTAAATCTTTTACGATTAGTTAATAAATATAAACCAGATTTAAATATAAGTTTAGAATTTTGTTTGAAATTACAGTCAAATAATTAAATAAATAAAATTAATATATATTTATAATATCTCTAATTTATTGTTTATCGGAACTTACTGCAGCAATCAAAAAAATGAAATTTTTATGTTGGATGAATTTTTAATTAGTAAAATTGCTAATAACTCCTATTAACATGCAGATTCTTCTAAAAGTTGTTTTTTTTAAGATTTTCGTTTATATTATATTTCATTTTCTAATATTTTCCATACAAAACGATAAACTAATGCTAAAAATACAGCAATTAGTGCATACAAAACAAAAGGTGAGTTCCTCTGTTGTTGAACTGGACTGTCATCTTCTTTATCATTGTTAATAGATCCATTTGTATTATGACAATTTCCAAGGCTACTATTTAATCTTTTCATATTATTTTTCATAATTTTATTACAACAATTTTCCCATTTTTCTTCTCCATCTAAAATTTCACCAATCATACTAAATTTTGTAGTAGCAACGATCTTAACCCTTAGATTTTTACCAAGTAAATGATCTTTCATTGGTAATAAAATTTGTTCATAAAATTTATTATGACCTACAAAATGTTTTTTATCATGTGAAATTTCTGTTACTAATACATCATAAATTTCATTAATTTTAGCTGTGTATGGTTCATAACTATTAAATAAATCTGTTAAACGTTTTGTACGTTTTTTTACAGAGTTTGCTGGTATACGATCCAAACGCGCAGCTGGAGTACCGGGTCTTGGGAAAAATTGATTTATAAATAACGATGGAAATTTGTATTTTTCACAAAGTGTAATTGTCTCTTCAAAATCCGATTCTGTTTCAGTTGGAAAGCCACATATAATATCGGTAGCAATTGTAACACCAGGTACTTTTTCTCTTAAAAAATTAACAACATGTTCAAATTCTTGACGGCAATATTCACGTTTCATTTCACCAAGAACACTATCACTACCACTCTGTACGGGAACATGTAGAAATGAATAAACACGAGGATGTTTTAAAATTTTAGCAACTTCTTCTAAATGTTCTAAGATATATGGTGGATTGGTCATACCAACACGAAGCATACAAGAGTGTGGAATAACCTAAAATAAAATATTGCATACAAATTAGGGAAAGATATAAGGCTTAACTACTTACTTCAACTAACTTCCACAATAATTCTGGCAATGAACTTTCAATATCTCGACCATATGTTCCAGTATCTTCAGATGTTAACCATATTTCACAGACACCTTCATCAAAAGCTTGTTTAGCTCTGTTAATAATTTCGACTGGTGGATAACTCACCAAATCACCACGTGCATGTTTCGTTTTACAGTAAGTACACTGATTTAGACAACCTGAATTTATTGGTATTATTTCAATTAAAGGATTTTTCCGAACTTTTGGTAATGCTAACTTTGGACCAGCAACACGCTTTCCATTTTCTTTCTTCGGTTGCAACAATCGAACACTGTGCCCTTTTAAAGTTTCTTCAACAACTTCAACAACACGATCAATTTGCTGAACTCCCACCACTGATAATCCTTTCAGATAATCAGCTTTTGGGGCGCCTTGGGGTACACATCCAGCTACAACAACATGTTTCCCTTGATCAATTCCATATTGTATTTCATTACGGAATGTATCTTCAGATGGATTCTTCACTGTACAAGAATTTAGTAACCATAAATCGGCATCGTCTTTATTTTTCGTTAAATTATAACCGTATGCAGATAATTGTCCAGCCATATATTCCGAATCGGAATTATTATGTGCACATCCCCAAGTTTTTACAAACACTTTTTGAGTGCCAGGAATAACACTTTCATAAATAGTTTTTTCTCGTTTTTCTGTTATTTGTAAATGTTCATTATCTTTTTTATCCACTCCACCAGAAATTTTTATATTTTTACGTTCTTTTTTAGGACGAACTGTGACATTTTTTTTATTAGCATAACGTTCCTTTGGTGTTATATCTTGGGATGATATTAGATCTTCGATATCATCGATTATTTCACCACAAACAGCAGACATTGAATTTGAGTTTTTTTAAATGAAAATATGAAAATTTTCACAGCACGTGCATTGTTGGTAAACTGTGGAGCTACGAATAAGAAATAATGGAAGGAGCATAAATGATCCCTCTCTTTTTAACACATTAAAATTTTAATATATTGAAAAATTGTTTATGAAGCTACGATTTTGGTAGTTCTCTTTCTTTTCACCACCGAACTGTCAAATTAATAATATGAAAAATATTATAACAGCTGATTTTAGATTTACACGGCTGGCTTATTTTTTTAATTTTAAGAGTCTCAATATAAATTAAAAATATTAACTAGCTAACAAAATTACTCTATTTTACTTTCAATTTGTATAATTATCAATGTGCGAACTAAAATATTCCTTAGGATGATCTTTCCATGTATTTTTAAAAAAAAAAATATTTTCTCCTTAAAAATTGCTGCCCGAATTAAAAAAACCTAGTCCGGCTCTTATTTGTGTTTTATTAATTTTGACAGTTCGGTGGTGAAAAGAAAGAGACTACTATATCCAGGCTGGCTTCAATTTTTATTTCTAATGCTCCTTCCATTATTTCTTATTCGTAGCTGTGGAGTGTGGTGTGGAGATGGAGACTTGTATGTTTGTATCTATCTTGTAGTGAACTTACCTACCGTCCGACCGTGCCAAATGTCAATTCCAAACCAATAATATAAATAGTCCAGTGACGGCTGGAGCGGGGGTTCCAAAAATCGCTAAGGTGTGTTTCTGATCTAAATCCGAGAATTTCGATTTTTGAAAACTTAGTTTAGTCTAGGTTCACACCGGACTTTGTTTTGTTAAAATTAACAAAACTATTTTGACATCTCACACGGATAGTATAAAATCATACTACCATACTACTACATAAAAGTTATTGAGTATAAACACAAAAATTTTTAACGCACACTATAAAATTAACAAAGTTATTAACAATGAAAAGTTGTCGAGCATACATATTTTGCTTTGTTATTTACAATGTTTTTGTATACCAACCCTGCAAAAAGTGAATTTCCCAAGGGAAATTTTATACCAGCTGATATTTTTGACAAATATTTTGAAGTATATCAAATGAAAATCAAATAATAATTTTAATATTTTTTAATTTACATTATTAACTGCCATTTTTTTTTAATTTGAATGTAAAATGAAAAAACTTAAAATTTTCCATTGAAATTTCAGATATTTTTATATTTGTCTACAAAAAATTATTTCAATGAAAATTTGTTTAATATTTTAATATTTTAATAAATTTCACAAGTTATACATTTCAAATTTTGTTTTGACATTATTGACAGAAACTTAAAATATATTACTAATACATTCTCAAAAATGTACTACATGAACAGAGAGTTTTGTTTATTTTAACAAAGAAAATGTTGGTGTGAACGAGGACTTACGTTGCCAAGTACAATAACAATTTATTGGTTGGCAAATCTGTATTTCTTCGAAATTATTTTTCAATTTAAATAATAATTTTTATTTTTTAATAATTATCATTTTAAATTTTATTTATAGTATTAATTATTGAAAATAATATAATAAATAATAGGAGTAAAAAATAATGAAAAAAAATTAACGATAAAGAAAATTCTGATAAAAGTTTGAAAGCCACAAAAAAAATCGGAATAAATCTGTAGAACTATTACCTTGTTTCCATGACGAGTTGAACTCGAGTTCAACTCGAGTTGAACCCCATGGAAACACGAGTTGAGTTGAGTTTTCGTTAAATCCATTTCAACTCCACGAAACTAGTGGGATTGAGTTGAGTTATGTCATTGTATTAGTAAATTGACATTTTATATCTTTGTATGTGTAAATGAACAAAAAATTATTATTTTTTAATAATAATGGCGTCAGGAAGGCTTTTTTGGAGTGACGATGAAGTAAAAATTGTAATATCAGTAATGGAGGAGAAAATTATATAAAAATTAATGACATAAATTTAATTATTATGAAATAAAAAAACCTGTTTTATATCGTGTTGCCAGAACTGTCAGTTCAACTCAACTCAACTCGAGTTTTTGCATGGAAACGACTGGGGTTGAAATTTGAATTTTTTCAACTGAACGATAACTCAACTCAACTCAACTCAACTCAACTCCGTGCATGGAAACTAGGTATATATGTATACTTAAATAAAAACATCAATCTGAAATTAGAATAAGAATAAAAGCTACACCACACTCTACCTACATGATACCTACGGTTCAGGCCCAGAGTCGTCGCATCAAGCTACCGACTCACAATGTCAGGCTGAGGTTGGTATATACGTTCTCACTGGGATGTTAAATTTTGTTTTTATATTTGATTAAAAGTTTTTTATATCACCTTGTTAAAATCATAAAAAAAAATCGTTTGCGTTTTGTTGTATGTTTGTGTAGACAGTAGCCATGTATGTAAGTCCTATTCCTATCGTTCGTACTATCGTAAATCGTAATCGTTATCGTACTAGTGCTATTGCTATCGCTGTGCTCTTTTGTTTTAATTATGTTGAATCATTTGAATGACGATTAGTTAGAAGAGTCAAGTTGCATATAGGATAGGGTAGGCCTACTGCTATATTTTTATCATAGCATATTAACTTTACGAAATATTGAATGATTGAATTCTATTTGTAGAATTTCTTATTTCATTAAAATATTAAATTTTAAGATGTTACATCATATAACAGCGCTGCATAAATGTATTTATAAACACAATTTAATGAGGGCCAAAAATTGTTTTTAAATTATACATCGTTACCATTTTACCGCGGTGTCCTAAAATACCTATATAATTATTAATAATTTATACACATAAATAAAAATGTCCGTTCTTAAAATAAAATTAAATCAATTTAATACAATAAGAACATTTTGCACCTCTTTGAATATCCTGAGTCCTGTCCTGACTTGACTTAATTAAATTGCAATGAGAGATGAGAGCTCTATTAATTTAAATGCTTAGATTATATTTAAATCAAACCCACAATTCAATATAAATTTTGTCATTTCAACTTTCTAACCTTAGAATCATAGTCATAGGTAAACTCATATCATTTAACTTTGCATTTATTAGAATAAACAATTTCTTTTTATTGTGAAATTTATTACAATTACCAAATTTAAATTAACAAATAGTTGACATAAAATTGATTTCAAATAAAAATTATAAAACAAAGTAAATTGCAATCATATACCATTAATAAAAAAAATACATATAATATTGAAACGAACGAACATACTTTCGAGATAAATCAATTATTGTAATTATTGTATAAATATAGAGAAAGTATTAGTATTGCTATTATACAAAAAATAATCAACTTTCTCATTATTTTATATTTATAGTCCAAAGCGAACCAAAATTCTTTAAAACTGTCCGCAACGGTTGAATTTCGTCTGGCCGAGTAATGAGTACGACGATTACCAATTGCTGAATTTCCATAACGATGTTCTCGTAATTCTGATAAATCCTTTTTATATCCAATATCTAAAGGTTCCGCTTTAAGTTTTGATAATCGTCTAGCAAAATCACTCAAATATGGTGATTCTAATTTTTCATCAATATCTTCATTAGAATCCGAATTTTCTGCAGATTGTTCTTGCGTGATAAAACGTTTTGTTGCTGATGTTGATGTATTATAGTTCGATAATTTGGTATTAATTGGAACTCCACTTGTACTATAACGATGGGTTGTTATATTTTTATCATACGAAAATTTTGATGTTTCTGGGACAACTGAACTTAAAGTTGGATAGATTGGCTTATATCCAACTGGATATTGTTCCTTCTCAATTGATGATCGATTTAAAAATGTGGAAGGTTGATTATATCGTGGAACAGGAGGTTCTATAGGACGATTTGGAATAAATGAATTTGAAGTATCATAATTCTGAATTTTTGAACGACCAACAGGTGAGGATTCATCATCAGATTCTGATTCATTTTCCAGAATTGCTTTTTGTGGTGTTTCTTTTTTATATGATGTTGTGATTACAGCACTTTTTCCTAACGATGGTGAACGTGATTTGCGATAAGATGTCACTTGTGGTGGTGAGGCGTACATTTCTGGAGTTGGAGTATCATCATCAATCAAAATGAAATCATCGAGATTATTTTCTTCTAAAATTGGTTGTGAAAATGGTTTCCTTTGTACAGCAATGGGAATAATATGTTCTTGGCCCACTGGAGTTCCGCGACTTGAACGACGCCTTTGTGTTATTGGTTCTGGAACAATTAGTGGGGCACGTATTTGTGGTTCCTCATCGCGGATTGTAGCAACAATAGTATGACGATTATTTGTAATTACTTTCTTTGGCGTCTCCTTTTTCGGTGTTGAATTTTTAATTGTATTTTTTGTCTGTGCTACATGAATTGTTTCTCGTCTTGCCGATTTTGTTTTATCATTGCTAGTACTACCATCCATTGCAGCACGCAATTTACGTATTAATAATTTTTTACTGGTATCAGTAATCGGCACGTTTGGTAATCCATATTCAAGACATTTAGCTCGTAAACTTTTATTATCTAAATTTTCTAAATCAATTGATGCCATTATTGCGCTTTTTTTATCACAACTTTTATTGTTAAAATTGAAATAATTTAAAGTTTGATTAATAGCTTTGTTTATATATTTAACCGCCTTGCCTTTCTGTCTAAAACTAAAGATTGTTTTACACGAACAAATAAAATGGAGATTTTATTTTAATAACTCACCCATCATAAAATTTCTGATTGAAATTTATAGTTTCGTAGTTTCTTGCAAACTAATTTTTTATAGGGTTTTTGTTTTTTAATTCCGATTAGAAATATTCCGAACGTCTTTTTACGATTTTTTTTACGTTTTTAAACAGTTCTTTCCTTTTATATAAATTGCTTATAATATATTAATTTTAAAATATTTTCATCTAATTACTTCTCTTCCCAGTGCGATTTTTGACGTGTTTTTACGAAAAACGACGTTTATGTTTCACGTTGAACGCACGTTGAAAGTCCGTCAAATGCCCATATAAAATTTTCAACGATGTCCGCAAATTTCAGTACATTTTTTAAATTTTCAACGTGCTTATTTGACGTCTAAATAACGTTTAACTCTAAATGTTAAATTTACGTGGAACATTCAACGAACTAAAATAAGTTTGTATTGCGAATTTTGTACTTCAGAAAATTGATTTTAAAATAAAATAACACAAAATTATAATTTTCCATAATATATTTAATTATTTACAAAGTTTACAATAAAAATAAATACTTAGACAATAAAATATAATTAAAAAAGTTAACAAAAATTACAGTCTTTCAAAATTCTTTTCGACTTATTTTACTTAAAAAATAATTTTAATAAAAAGCTATCAAATATTTCAGTCTTTAAATCAATTTCGACTGATTTAACTTAAAAAATAATTTTAATAAAAAGTTAAAAAAAATTACAGTCTTTAAATCCATTTCGTTAATTGTCGCCTTTTTAACTCTTTGAAAACGCCTCTGCCGAGCAGCCAGCATTTGGGTTTTCATTGATGTGGCATATCCCTTTTTGCAATTATACCAAGCACCTGCAAATTAAAAAAAAATTAAATTAGGTTGCTATAACAAATATTGGAAAAAGTTACCCATATAATTTAAGCTTTTCAATGAAGAAAAGTCTTCGGCCATGCGAACCGTCCCAATTCTATTAGGCCAAAATATTGTCAGGAATTTATTTTGCTAATCCAGCAGTATTTGGGATTTGAGCAGTAATTTGGCGTTGGTTTAAATTGTTTAAGTTTCTTTTCCTAAAAATAATATTTTTAAAAGCTTTATAATAACATTAATTATGTACATACCAAATATGATGCATCATTTCCAATTTTCAATAACAAAAAATCACGTTCGCAAATTAACGAATTTGAACAAAGAACAAAAACAAACTAAATGAAATGCCGTAATATTCAATTTGACAAAGAATTTTGCAAAAACAGCCCTATAAGAAAATAAGCGAATTCGCTTTTGGCGAACCGTATACGAACTGGATAAGTAACGCCTTTTTAATAAACTATAATTTATGTATCTTATAATAATATTGTAAATTGTATCTTATAATAATATTGTGTTTAAATATAATAAAATAAATATTAATAAGTAATTTTGTGTTCTATATAATAAATTAAATAATAAAATTAATAAAAATTCTTATTATAAGTAAGTGGTGAAATAATTATATATAGTTGAATGTTAATGTTATTATTTATTGTTAAAAATTAAATTTTTTATATGAAATAAATGCTAAAAAAATAAAAATATTACTTTTCCGTTTTTTTATATCTAGAAATAAAATCAGTACGTAAACGGTCCGAATTTGGCGGTTCCAAAACGAATCGCTGCAGCGTTTCGTAAACCGCCCGATTTTAGCGAACTCGGCGTTCCGTTTTTTTTCTACTGTTCTTATTCTAACATTTACGTTTCCGGTTCGCTTACGAAATGCCAAGGCGGTTCGTAAACGAACTCATATATGAAAAAACGACTTCGCCGGCGGTTCGTTTACGGTTCGCTTTCCTTAAAGGGAGCCCTTTATGAAAAATAAGTGAATTCGCTTTTGGCGAACTGTTTACGAACCGGATATGTAACGCCTTTTTATTAAACTTTCATATTTTTCAACCACGAGAAAAGCGGTTCGCCACCGTTCCACTTCTGTTTCGTTCATAGCGAAATGATAGTTTGAAAAGGAAATATTTTTTTTTTGACATTTCATATTATACGTTATACATATAAATAATTTTATAACAAAGTAAACGCCGAGTGAAGTGTTGTTTACTTTTATTGTGTTTTAATATAATAAAAAAATAGTGAGTAATTTTGTGTTTTTTAATTAAAATTAATACATATATTAAATAATAAAAATGGACAAAAACTTTAACGAAATTGTATGCAGCTTTTCGTGGTTTAGTCATCATCGAAATTTTCCAGTGCATTCATTCACTGTAATGAATATACATAATTAAAGGTAAATTTAAATACGAAGTTTAATATAGAGAATTCACTTATATTTGAATTATAATTCTAGTTTATTTTTAGAATGTGCCTCAAATTAATATGAAATGACTCCAATATTCAAAAGACCGCCTATGGAAATCAATAAAAGGCAGGAAAATTAGAAAATTATTTTTTTTTAATTAATATAAATTTAGTAGCAGGTAGAATATAAGTAAAATTTAGTTACCAAATTACTTTTATTATTATAATGTGATAAAGAAATTGTATTACTTTAATTAATGTAGTAATAAGTAAATCCTATTTAATTTAACTTAATTATATAAATTACTTGCATACAAAATTAAGAAAATGATTATTTTTTATAATTAATGTAAAAGTTATTAATTTCTAATTCAATAATTTATTATGTTTCAAAATTATGTATTTTATGAGTTGTTATTTATTGTTAAAAATTATATTTATTATATGCAATATATGCCAAAAAAGTAAAAAAAAGAAATTTTCGTATTTCTTATTTCTAGAAATAAAATCAGTTCGTAAACGTACCGAATTTGGCGGTTCCCAAACGAATCGTTGCGGCGTTTCGTAAACGTGCCGATTTTGGCGGTTCCAAAACGAATCGTTACGGCGTTGCGTAAACGAACCGATTTTAGCGAACTCTTGGCGTTACGTTTTTTTTTCTACTGTTCTTATTCTAACATTTACGTTTCCGGTTCGCTTGCGAACTGCCAAGGCGATTCGTAAACGAACTCATATAAGAAGAAAAGACTTCGCCGGCGGTTCGTTTACGGTTCGCTTTTTTTAAAGGGAGTACACCGAAACTTGTCATCGTCAAATTATCAACGTTCATTTGACGTGAAATAAGCAAGTCAAAACTACGTCGAACATTTTACGTAAAAAGTTTTTTCGCTGGGTTGTCTGAATTTCAGTTCCTACTTATATCAATTTTATTTGAAAATATAATACCATTAATATATAAAAATAAATATGTAGTTCATTTTGAATATATAATAATTGGTGGTATAGCTACCCAGCAAACATGTCTTCAATGACATACCCATGAATCACCCAAGACATGTCTTTAAGACAGACCCAAGACAGACTGCTGACATCGCCATACAAATGTCCCAAGTCGTCATGCATGGCATGTCTTGGGTTTGTCTTGCATGACATGTCTTGGGTGTGTCTTGCATGACATGTCTTGGGTCTGTCTTGCATGACGTGTCTTGGGTTTGTCTGGCAAGACGTGTATTATGTTTGTCCTTGTGAAAAAAAAAATAATATTATATATGAAAATCGCTATTTTTTATTTAAAAACTAATAAAATACATTTCAAACTAATCAGTAAAAACTTTTAACAATAATTATAAATCAAAATATGACTGAAAAAAATGTAATTAAAGAAATTCACAATTTTTTTTCCGCAAAACAAATACAATACATTACTGCCTGACACTGAATAAAAAAGATATACAAAAAATAGAATTTTTTTTTAGTTTTTGTAATAGTCACTAGAGGCCTTACCATCGCATATAATGAAATATTTTATTTCGAAAAATACCCAGCAAACATGTCTTCAATGACATACCCATGAATCACCCAAGACATGTCTTTAAGACAGACCCAAGACAGACTGCTGACATCGCCATACAAATGTCCCAAGTCGTCATGCATGGCATCCCAACAAAAATTCTGTCTTGCATGACCGACCCAAGACATGTCACTAGTATGTCTTGGGTAATTTAAAATGAGTTAGAAAGAAAGAGATAGGTATACAATATTTTTCGAAATAAAATATTTCATTATATGCGATGGTAAGGCATCTGGGGACTATTACAAAAACTAAAAAAAAATTCTATTTTTTGTATATCTTTTTTATTCAGTGTCAGACAGTAATGTATTGTATTTGTCTTGCGGAAAAAAAATTGTGAATTTCTTTAATTACATTTTTTTCAGTCATATTTTGACTTCTAATTATTGTTAAAAGTTTTTATTGATTAGTTTGAAATGTATTTTATTAGTTTTTAAATAAAAAATAGTGATTTTCATATATAATATGATTTTTTTTTTCACAAGGACAAACATAATACACGTCTTGCCAGACAAACCCAAGACACGTCATGCAAGACAGACCCAAGACATGTCATGCAAGACACACCCAAGACATGTCATGCAAGACAAACCCAAGACATGTCATGCATGACGACTTGTGACATTTGTATGGCGATGTCAGCAGTCTGTCTTGGGTCTGTCTTAAAGACATGTCTTGGGTGATTCATGGGTATGTCATTGAAGACTTGTTTGCTGGGATGTCTTGGGTTTGTCTTGCATGACATGTCTTGGGTGTGTCTTGCATGACATGTCTTGGGTCTGTCTTGCATGACGTGTCTTGGGTTTGTCTGGCAAGACGTGTATTATGTTTGTCCTTGTGAAAAAAAAAATAATATTATATATGAAAATCGCTATTTTTTATTTAAAAACTAATAAAATACATTTCAAACTAATCAGTAAAAACTTTTAACAATAATTATAAATCAAAATATGACTGAAAAAAATGTAATTAAAGAAATTCACAATTTTTTTTCCGCAAAACAAATACAATACATTACTGCCTGACACTGAATAAAAAAGATATACAAAAAATAGAATTTTTTTTTAGTTTTTGTAATAGTCACTAGAGGCCTTACCATCGCATATAATGAAATATTTTATTTCGAAAAATATTGTATACCTATCTCTTTCTTTCTAACACATTTTAAATTACCCAAGACATACTAGTGACATGTCTTGGGTCGGTCATGCAAGACAGAATTTTTGTTGGGTATTGTATACCTATCTCTTTCTTTCTAACACATTTTAAATTACCCAAGACATACTAGTGACATGTCTTGGGTCGGTCATGCAAGACAGAATTTTTGTTGGGTATTTAAGTTCAAATTGTATATCACTAAGATTATCATCAATTAAATAATTAAATTATAATATTAATGATGATTCTGTGGTATACAATTCCAATAAAATATCTGCAACATTACTTGAACAATATAATTTTAATATCTTACCTTATTATATCTTACCGATTTATTTACATTATACAGTATTGTAATTCATGCATTATTCATCCTTAGATAAAATAATAAAAACATATTTTGGTATTTGTAAATACCATCAGCCTCGTTTAAATTATGAACATAGCCAGAATTTGATTATGAACATATTAGACCGCATTTAGATTATATATTTATAGCACTATTTTAAGCACTAAAACGCGAACTTCAAATTCTTTTTGATTTACATTTACTTTCATATTTTCTTGCGAGAATTTTGACAGCTATCCCTCCCTACCAGCGTTGCCATCGTGGCATAATTTGATGCACAAGTCAAGTGGCATTTCAAAAGTATGAAATGCATAATTTGTTTGGAAAATTATGCTGGCATTAAAGTGGCATAGCATTTTTCCTATTTGGCATTAACTTGGCATATTGTATGAAATGCATAATAATTTAATTATATATTTTTAAATTAACTAATATATTTATGATTTTTATATGTATACAAGAAAAAGTCTTATTCTATTATTTTCAATTTTATTGTTTTCTAATAAATGAATCTGTTATAAATAACATTATATTATATTTGCATATTAGTGAGTAGAAATTTCGTTGAAATGGGTTTATTATATTTGCATTTTAGTGAGTAGAAATTTCGTTGAAATGGGTTTTTACTTGAAAATTATTCTTGAAATTGGTTTTTTATGTATGTATGCCACTTGGCATATTATTTTTGAGAAAATGGCATAATGTTGGCTCTCAGTTCTGGCAACGCTGCGTCCCTACCCTAATCATATAACCAAAATATAACAACAGAGAACAGAAAAAGCAGAAAAAAAATAATCATACATAAATTTCTAAATTTCTTTAATGTTAAATTTTATAAGTTAACATTTTAAAAAGTAAATTTATTGTAATTTTTTTTAGTAAATTTTTTAGATATTAACTAAAATAAAAAATAAATTTTCAATTTTATTTGAAAAATGTATTTTTTTATTTCTTAAAAAAAATCCAAATATTTATTAAACATATGTATATATGTATGTCATTTTGCTATATGTATATATAAAAAATATATATGGATACATAAAAATTATATATAAAAAAAATAAAAATTATATAAAAAAATGTATATATTTTAATTTTATATATATATATATGTATGGATATGTATATCCATATAAAAAAATATATACATATTTTTATATAATTTTTATGTATCCATATATATTATTTATATATATATATTTATATTTTATATACCTATATAATAAAATGACATACATATATAATGTTTAATAAATATTTAGATTTTTTTTTTAAGTGCGCTCTTCAAAAAAATTTCGTTTTGGCATATTATTTGACACCCATGTCAAAATTATAGCAAGAAAAAAAAAAAGCAAGAAAATTTTCTTGCTCGGGAAGTAATTCACCCGTCATATTTTTTCTCTTTCGCACTCACAAGAAAGAAAAGGAAAAATATTGAACGTCAGAATTATAGTGCTATAAATAGATAATATAAATGCACATTTACGTAAATATCATAGAATTGCGTTCAAATGTACAATTTGATTATGTTCAGTTTGAGCCACTGTCAGGATGGCTCAAACTTGAGTTTGAGCCACTGTCAGGAATAGTAAGGTAAAGTAGACCTTATCAGAATTAATGCCATTTATAAGGAGGTCTACTTTCCCTTACTATTGGTGACAGTGGCTCAAACTCAACTGGAAAGTACATTGATGTGGTATTATTTGCTTGTTTATTACTTTTTAGTTGAATATTTCTTTAAGGGAAAGTATTTTTAAAAAAATTTTTTTATTTATATTTTTTATTTTACACTTTTTAGTCGGTCAAATATTTATTCATTTGACCGACTAAAAATATTTAAATACTTTGACAACTTGGGAATGATTTGTTCTAGCTCCTCATGACCCACGATTTGGAATTCCACATGTGGCCGATGTTTTGGGCCTTCCATGGCTCCCGGTACCCCACATGTTTTTTTGTATAATTGGCTCCACATGACCCAGGGTAGTGCTCGGACTACTCTTCAAGACCTTTCATTTGATGCCCCACCTGATTTTTTTTTGATGGGCCCCCACATGACACAGGCACACAGGTTTTGGGCCCTAACATGAATTACGAAGCCCAAAATACTGCGCAACGAGATGTATTCTTCAATATCTTTTATTTGATACTCTCATGTATTATACTCTCAGGGTTATTAAATATATATTATTTGTATACTAACTTCATCCATTTGTAGCAACAATGCTACCTCAATATTCAACAGGCAAGATTGCCGACTTTGTTGAGGAAGTTAGTTTTAGGAGTTTTAAATTTAAACAAGCGTGTTGCTTTATAATAAAGATAAGACTCGGTTGACTTCTGATTGAAAAGTGAATTTTTATTATAATTCTGTCTCTTTATATACCCTAATTATTTGTTTGCAATTAAAATTCCTTAGAAATATTATTCTCTTTAAAACTATATAATTCTTATTATTTAGATTTGGTCAGCATTTTTGACCAAAATTATTTTACTTTAATTTTACTATAAAAATATATATCTACTCATATTACAATTTTGTGCATTAGGTTTAATGAATAATTCTTATCTTTTAATTTTTATATTTTATTAAGGTGGGTATACACCATGTATATACCGATATATTTTATTAAGGTTGAGTATACACTATCTGTGTGCTATATTCATTACATCCTTAATCCCTTTAGAAAAAAATTTTTTTTTGAAAATATAAAATTTTTTTTGTTTTTTTTTTTTTTGTTTTTATACAATTTAATAAATTTTATATATATAAAATATATATAAATTGAATTTATATATACTAATTTCTTATATAATTAAAAAATATCTTAAAATTTATTAAATTTAATTTTCTTTGTTTATTTTTTAACCTATTGTTATGAATTTCTTTTATTTCATTACTTATTTTTATTTTGGTGTTTACACCTTTTAACAACTTCATATGGCCCTTTATAAGGTGAGTCTAATTTTTTACGAGTACCTACTTTTAACCATACAAAATCTCCTATTGATATTTTTAGATATTTTTAGTGTATTCGTAGTTAAATAATTCTTTTCTTTTCTTTTTGGCTATTTCAATGAGAGTTACGGCTTTTTTATGAGCTTGTTGTAAACGAAATCTTAGTTCTTCAGCATAATTATCTATATTATAAATTGGTGTATTATTTGTTAATTTGTCATCTGATGGTAGTCTTGCGAGCTTACCAAAAACAAGTTCATATGGTGAAACTTCTGTATCAGTGTGCGGTGTTGTGTTATAACTGAATACATAATATGGTATCCATTTGTCCCAGTTAAAATCTTCTACCAAAGAAAATAAGTATTCATTCAGAACTCTGTGATTTCTTTCTATTGATCCAAGAGTTTCATGGTGATTAGGTGTCGATGTAATATGGTTAATATCGAAGAATGAACAAATATTTTTAAATATTTCATTAACAAATTCTGTACCTAGATCCGTTTTTAATGTTTTAAAACTTCCATATTTTAATATGAATTGTTCTACAAGTGCTCTCGCAAGTGTTTTTGCTTCTTTGTTTTCTATCGGAATAGCTTCTATATATTTTGTGAATTCACACTGTATTGTTAAAATATATCTGTAATTTACAAATCTCAATGGTCCTACTGTATCTATTGAAATTATTTCAAAACTGCTTGTAGGTGTTGGTGTTATTACTAATTTTTCTTTTGTATGTTTTGTTTGTTTATTTTTGCACATAATTCGCAATTATTTATATATCTTTTTACCATTTTATTTAAATTTTTCCAAACGTAACGCTGCTTTATTTTATTTATTGTTCTTTTTACTCCTGTATGCCCTCCTGAATGTGGTGAATCGTGGAATTCTTTTATTATTTTATTTCTTGTGACGTCACTTTCTATATTAATGGGAGCATCATATATTATTATTTCTAAATTTTCTTGCCTATTTTTCATTAATTTGTTAAAGATATCTTTAAAATTATTTATATTAATATGCTCAAATATTTCATCATTATTTTTTAATGCTAGCGATTTTATATTTATTTTATTCATTTCAGATATTAGCTTCTCCAAAATCATACCTAAGTATTGATATGAATTATCACTAATTTCTATAATTACTTCTTTTTCATTTATATTTATTTTGGGCAAGCTTTTATAACATTTATTCTTAAATTTTTCATGATTTTCATTTATTCCATTATTTCTATAGCGCTTTTTATTATCTTTAAATATTAAATTTTTTAATTTCTTTATTTCTGATGTGCAGTTCCATGTATAAAGTTGATCAGGCTTTATTTCATCTGCTTTTTCAGTTCTTATTTTCGTGTTATTTTTGTTATTTTTTACCATTGCTCGAGTTAATACTTTTACATCAGCTGTTGGCTGTTTGAATCATGGCTTTTAAGTAATCGGAGTCTATTTTTATTCGTGATAATGCGTCAGCGTTTGTGTTCATTTTACCTTCTTTGTATATTATGTCAAATTCATAATCACATAAATCTAATCTCATTCTTGTTAATTTTGAGGATGGGTTTTTATGTGTAAATAAGCTAACTAATGGTCTATGGTCAGTTACTACTGTAAATTTTCTACCATATAAGTATGGTCGAAAAAAATTTATTGACCAATGTATAGCTAATAATTCTTTTTCTATAATAGGTTTATTTATTTCATGTTTAGTTAAAGTTCTGCTGGCATAAGAAATTGGTAAATCTTGACCTATTTCACCTTGTGACAGTACTGCTCCTAAAGCGAATTGTGAAGCATCAGTTGTTAATATGAATTTTTCTTCAAAATTAGGATATTTTAGTATTGGTGGATTTATTAATTTATTTTTAAGTTCTGTGAATGCATTCTGACATTCATTAGACCGTGAAAAGAGTGTTTTTCTTTGTAAGTGAATTTAGTGGTTTTGCAATTTCTGCAAAATTTGGAATAAATCTTCTATAATAGTTACAAAATGCTGTAAATCGTTTTGTTTCATCTGCATTTGTAGGTACAGGGTAGTTTAATATTGCTTCATGCTTTCTAGGATCTGTCTTAATTCCTTCATTTGGAATTAAGTGTCCCAAATATGTTACCTCAGTTCGTAAAAAATTACATTTTTGTGGATTTAATTTTAAATTATATTTTCTTAATCTGCTCAAAATTTTTATTAAATTTCTATTATGGTGTTTCAAACTACATCCAAATATTATAATGTCATCTACATAAAGAAAAGCTTCTTCGTCTAACCCCGCAAGTGCAATTGATAGCATTCTTTGAAAACTATTTGTTGATATTTTTAATCCAAATGGTAATCGTTTAAATTGATATAATCCTTTATTTGACGAAAATGCTGTTAAAGGTCTTGATTTCTTATCTAATTCTATTTGATGAAAAGAGCTAGTTAGATCTAATGTTGAAAAATATTTTGCTCTTCCTATATTATCTAAAACATCTTCCAATCTTGTTAATGGAAATTTATCATCCATTATCTTTTTATTTAATTGTCGAAAATCTACAACTAATCTCCATTTTTTAGTATTAGTATCATCGTTTTTCTTGGGTACTATTAATAATGGTGAATTGTAAGGACTAATTGATGGTTCTATTATGTCGTCATCAATTAATTTATTTATTTGTTTATTTATTTCCTCTGTTTGTGCTTGTGGAAGCCTATAATTTTTTATATATATTGGATTTTCATCTAATACAGAAATTTTTTGTTTGTAAAAATTATTTGTTGTTAAAACATCTCCTGTTAAATAAAAAGTATCTGAAAATTCTTTACATATTTCAAGAATTGATTCTTTTGCGTTTTCATCTAAGTTATATATTTTTAATTCTGTTAACAGTTTATTGTACCTTTCTTCTTTAGTTTCTAAATTATTGAACTTTCTTAAATTTATTATATGATAATTCTGTAATGGTTCAACTTTTGGTGTGATATTTTTTAAAATTACTTCATGTTCTAACGTATTTAAAAATTTTATGTGAGATACACCTTTTGCAGGTATAATAGTATTCGCCAAAAATACTCTTTTTTGTATTTCTTGATTTGTGATTACACTCTCTACTTTAACTTCTAAGTTAATTGCTTGCAACTGTTGTGTTCTCGCTGGTATTTTTATTTCCACATTTGGTAATCTGGTTATCATTGGTAAAACTATTTCCGAATTATTTATATATAAACTAATCGAAAAAGTTTCATAATCAATTTTACATAAGTTTTTTGCTAAAAAATCTCTACCTAATATCCCATCTGTTAAAATTGGAAAATCACTATTTACTATGTGAAATTCTTGTAGTATATTTTCTTTTTCAAAATTTATGTTTGCTATTGCAGTACCTATAGATTGTGTTTCTGATTCTGTAACTCCTGTTATCTTACATTTATTTTCGTTTAGCTGAATATCAGGATATATTTCACTTAATTTTAGTATTGATATATCAGCTTCAGTATCTATTAAAAATGTTTTTATTCCTTTAGTGATATCAGTACAAATTGTTACATAATTTGTTAAATTTTTATTTAAATTATATATTTTTATTGATTGTTGGCAATTCTTAAATTTAAGTCCCTCGATGGTTGCACGTCGGGGACTGTTTGCGCGTTTCCCGATTGATGAATACAATGTACACGACTTTGATTTTGATTCCGATTTTGGTACCGATTTGTATTAGTATTATTGTTTCTATTAGAATTATTATTTCTGATATTAAAATTGTTGTTTCTATTGTTATTGTTATACCTATTAATATTATTATTTCTGTTGCTAAAATTATTATTTCTATTAGTGAAGTTGTTATTATTATATCTATTATTATCCCTATTTTGCCAATTGCTCCTATTATTGAAATTGTTTCTTTGAATATAATTTCTGTTTGAATTATATCGTTGTTGACTTCTAGTATTATATTGGTAAATACGTGCTGAATCATTTGGCTGTTCTATTTCTGTTGCCAATTGTATAGCGTCTTGTAAGGTTTTTGGTCTGGCTGCAAAAATGGTTGATTTTATTGGTTCATTTAGTCCATTTCTAAAAACATTTAATGCTATTTGGTCATTAAGCTTTCTTATTATTTCTTTATTTTCATCTCCCTGCTCTAATATTTGTAGTGCATTGAGTTCTGAAGTTAAATTTTCAATTTTGTTTGCAAAATTTGTTACATTATTAACTTGTCCGATTTTAGCTAATTCAGATTGTATTCTCAGCGGTGTGCTATTTGTTTTGAATATACTCTTAAAATTAGATTTTAGTTGTATTAGTGTAGTGGGTGTCTGTTGTGAGCTTATTTTTGTTCTAACTTTATCTGAAATTTTTGTTCTTATTACAAACTCAATTATTTTTTTCTTTTCATTGTCATCTTTTAGAGTTTCATGTATGTAATCAATTAGATTTAAAAAATTGTCTAATTTCTTTGTATCACCTTCAAATTCTGGGATTAATTTGTGCGTAACAGATATGTCAAATGACGCCATTTCGATTTCTATATGATTTCGTGTTTCAGTTTTTTCTTCGCTATCCTCTTCCCCTTCGGAGATGGTTGAATTATCCAAAATGTTTTGTGAATAATTATGTAAAACTAATTGTAACTCGTTATAAACCTCAAAGAATTTTTCTTTATAAGTAGCTAATAAATTTTGATCAACTACTTCTAAAATTGAATGATATATACTAGAATACTGTCTATATATATTTTTAACTTTAGTTTGCTTATTTAAAATATATTCCGCGGAAAATTTTCTATTCGGATTTTTCTTAAAGATTAATAAAATATTTTTTTAAATCCTCACATAAATTTTTAATTTCTTCCAATCTCTTCATTGGATTTTATTTATTCATCATGTAGAATAATAGTTAATTAATAATTTTTTTTTATACAATAATAAATTTTCATGAACAATTATTCAAAAAAAAAATTTTTTTTTTTTAAATTAAACATTAGTTCTAGCAACTTCTTTTGCTATTTTTTTTGTTAATAAATTTTTAATATAATTATATGCTATATTAATAGCAATAATCAAAATTAACATTATTACAATAAGTTGTAAATTTGAAAATTTAAATTCATCTTTTTCATGAATATTTGCTGCACTACCAGCACTATTATTTATAATAACCTCCTCAGGTTTAGCATTTTGTCCACCCATTATGTGGATCAAATTTGAGATTTTATTTATTCGTTAGTGTAGACGAAAATATAAAACAAAGTTAGAATTTTGTAAATTTTTAAGTGGATTTTTTTTTTTTATATAATAATAAAGAGTAAAAAGTAAATTAAGGAGTGTTAAGTATTAAAGTTAAATGGCAAACAAACATTACCAACTCAAAAAAAAAATTTAAGAATCATTTAAGAATTTTACAATATTTAAAATATTAAATTTATATGATTGTATATATATATGTATATATATATATTTATTTATAATTTTTTTTTTTTTTTTCAAATTTCATATATAAAATATTATATTTTTATACATAAGTAATTTATCTTCATATATAAGTAATTAAACATAAGTGATTTATTTTAATATATAAGTAATTTTAACATAAGTGATTTAGCTTCATATATTCTATTTTTATACATAAGTAAATTTTTTCATTATCAAAGATATTTTATTTATTTGTTTTTGCATTTAATATGTTTGAATATTTTTCAAATGTATTATCAAATGCTTCCGAAAATTTCTTGTCCGCCGTTTCACGTTTCTGCTTTCGTCGTCGCTGTTCTGTCTTTTGTTGCTTTTTGTTGCTTTTTTAATACTGATCTGTTGTACGAATTTCTTTTTCTCTAGTGTTGTTGCTATCGCAGATAATCTGTATAAATTGGCTATCTCCTTCCTTAATTGTACATATTTTCCTCCTCTTGTCTTATTTTTTGTTGTTGTTGTAGTTGGTTCTGGTGTATTTGTTACAACTGGATGTCGTTTCTTGTATTCCTCTATGGATATTGGTTTTGGACCAATTTGGTGGCTATTCTCTCCTATGACTTTTGTATTTTCTTCTGGTGTTCGGTGGGCAGGATCGCCATGTAGTGTTTATGCTTATGATTTATATATGTTATATAGGGTTATTAAATATATATTATTTGTATACTAACTTCATCCATTTGTAGCAACAATGCTACCTCAATATTCAACAGGCAAGATTGCCGACTTTGTTGAGGAAGTTAGTTTTAGGAGTTTTAAATTTAAACAAGCGTGTTGCTTTATAATAAAGATAAGACTCGGTTGACTTCTGATTGAAAAGTGAATTTTTATTATAATTCTGTCTCTTTATATACCCTAATTATTTGTTTACAATTAAAATTCCTTAGAAATATTATTCCCTTTAAAACTATATAATTCTTATTATTTAGATTTGGTCAGCATTTTTGACCAAAATTATTTTACTTTAATTTTACTATAAAAATATATATCTACTCATATTACAATTTTGTGCATTAGGTTTAATGCATAATTCTTATCTTTTAATTTTTATATTTTATTAAGGTGGGTATACACCATGTATATACCGATATATTTTATTAAGGTTGGGTATACACTATCTGTGTGCTATATTCATTACATGTATTTTTGCATTATGGGCCCCACAAGACCCAGAGTACCTCTCGGAGTACTCAACAAGATGTCCTCTTCAAGACCTTTCATTTTATACCCCACATGATTTTATGTATGATGGGGCCCACATTATCCCGTTTTGGGCCCGAGATGATTAAAGGCGCCCTCCGGATTACTCCCCAATTAGATGTACTGTTGGAGACCTTTTATTTGATATCCCACATGATTTTTGTATAATGGGCCCCTACATTGCCCCCGTTTTAGCCCCTACATAACTCACGGCGCCCCACGAAATACTCTCCATTGAGATGTACACTTCAAAACCTTTCATTTGATACCCCACATCATTTTTTGTATTACAGGGCCCAACATTGCCCCCGTTTTGGTCCCGACATGACCCACGGCGCCCCCGGACTACCGCCCATAGTGTTGTACTCGTCAAGACCTTTCATTTGATACTCCACATTTTTTTTGTATTATGGACCCCACATTGCCCCCGGGCCTGACATGACCTACGGCGTCCCCCAGACTACCGCTCAATGAGATGTACTCGTCAAGACCTTTCATTTGATACCCCACATGATTTTTTGTATTATAGAGCCCACATTGCCCCGATTTGGGACCTACGGCGCCCCCCGGGCTACCGCTCAATTAAATGTACTCGTCAAGACCTTTCATTTGATACCCCACATGATTTTTTGTATTATGGAGACCCACATTGCCCCGATTTGGACATGACATGACCCACGGCGCCCCCGGACCACCGTCCAATGAGATGTACTCGTCAAGACCTTTCATTTGATACCCCACATGTTTTTTTGTATAATGGACCCCACATTGCCCCCGTTTTGGGCCTGACATGACCTGCGGCGCCTCCAGACTACCGCTCAATGAGATGTACTCGTCAAGACCTTTCATTTGATACCCCACATGTTTTTTTGTATTATGGACCCCACATTGCCCCCGTTTTGGGCCTGACATCACCTACGGCGCCCCAAGACTACGGGCTCAATGAGATGTACTCGTCAAGACCTTTCATTTGATACCCCACATGTTTTTTTTGTATTATGGACCGCACATTGCCCCCGCTTTGGGCCTGACATGACCTACGGCGCCCCCCCAGACTACCGCTCAATGAGATGTACTCGTCAAGACCTTTCATTTGATAACCCACATTATTTTTTTATATTATGGAGCCCCACATTGCCCCGATTTGGGCCCGACATGACCCACGGCGCCCCCCGGGCTACCGCTCACTTAAATGTACTCGTCAAGACCTTTCATTTGATACCCCACATGATTTGTTGTATTATGGAGACCCACATTGCCCCGATTTGGGCCCGACATGACCCACGGCGCTCCCGGACCACCGTCCAATGAGATGTACTCGTCAAGACCTTTCATTTGATACCCCACATGGTTTTTTTGGTACATTCAAAAATTAAATGGCCCTCCGCGCCCCCTTTCCCCTCATCAAAAAAACCTTTGATGGCACGAGCTGAACTTCCAAATTTGAGCTCAATCGGTCAAGCCGTTTAAGAGTTATGGCCAGGTGAGGAGAAATATACATGTATACGTGTCAAGGCATATATATATATATACTGGAAGTGTGAAGTGAATTCATAAAAGGGCAAGTAAAATAATAAAAATTATATAGAGAGTTTTCGAGAGAAGGTCGGTAAGTTAAGATCGCTGCGCTTCGAATACTTAATTTTTAATTTTTTCTATAAACGTAAATTACCAAAAAAAAAAAAAAAAATTAAGTGATATAAATAAATAAAACTGAAATAATTGTAGAAAATAATATTAAAATAAAATTACTAAAAATAATATTAACTTAAAAAACTAACGACATAGAATATGTCGTCAGAAAATAATATGCCGCCTGACAGAGGCAAAAATGTGGCTATGGATATAGATCTAACCTCAAACTTCAAAACAAACAAAAAAATTTACCAAACCTTTGATATCAGAAAGTCTTATAAAGTAATAGTCAAATCAAAAGATAAATATTTAAGTACTCTGAACCTTGGTGAAAAATTAGACTCGATCTACAAAGAGAGGTCTAGATTCATAGATGAAATCAAAAGAACTGAAGAAATACAGCAATCACTGGTAAAAATACACTTTTTCAATGTCCACAAGGGCAGCAGTAGTGAAAGGTGTGGAGCCGAATTATGATGAATAAACATTATTAAATAATATCCAATCTGGTAACTTTAAAATTCAAAAAGTCCGTAGATTAAATAGAAAAATTATAAATAATGAAAAACAAATATCATATAAAAAAAGTCAATCTGTAGTATTATACTTTTCAGGTAGCAAAATTCCAGAAAATATATATTATAATAATGAATTTCTACAATATAAATTAAATGAAGAAATGAAAATATTGAACTTCGAAAGTTATAATTTGGAAAACTACAATAATAATATATCTATGGTTGTATTTGAAACAGTATTAAAAAATTGTAATAATACTGCACCTGGTATCGATAATATTATGCAATGATTAAATACCTTAACTACAAGTCTAAAGAATATATAGTAAAATTTTTTAATCTTATTTTAGATAATCATGAGTATCCTGATGAGTGGCGTAAAGCTTTAGTTATACCAATGCTTAAACCTGGAAAAACGAGTTCACTTGTTGAAAATTATAGACCAATTTCATTAACTTCATGTTTATAAATTGTTAGAAAAAATAATATCATCTAGACTTACCTGGTACGCTGAAAAAAATAATATTATAAGTGATCCACATTGTGATTTTCGTAAAGATAGATCTACCATGGACTATCTGGTTAATCAGAAATAATGGATTGTTTCAACAATAATGAACACCTTATAGCGATAGTAATAGACATAGAAAAAGCTTACGATATGACATGGAGACATGGAATCCTAAAAGTACTACATGAGATAGCAATAAGAGGTAAATTGGCATATTTTATTAAAAACTTCCTAGAATATAGAAAATTTCAAGTCATAGTTGAAAACATGATGTCAAAAGAATTCACAGCCGAAAATGGAGTACCACAAGGTTGTACGTTAAGTGTCACATTATTTTTTCTAAGCATGAGTACTATAAAGAAGTATATTCAACATCCCATTAAGCATTTAGCATTTGCAGATGATTGCACAATTTTTGACAAAGGTAGAGATCTTAAAAATATTGAAAGTAACCTACAAACATGCATGAACCTACTACTTAAATGGACCAAAGAAACTGGTTTCAAAATATCAATCGATAAATCTGCGGCTATCCATTTTACGAAACGGAACAAAATACCACATACTCCAAAAATAACGTTTGGTAATAATATAATAAAATTTGAGCATGTAGTAAAAATTCTAGGTGTATAGTTTGATAAAAAACTCACATGGAATGATCAAAATGTACTGTATAAAAATTAAAGAAGATAAGGAGCATCTTAACTATAAATTCATTTGGGATCAAAATGGTGCCATAAAATATAATAATAATACTGCAGAAAAATTAGATAAAATCCTGAAAGAACTCAATATGATAGATGTGGAATTAAATATTGCAAAAAAGTTTCAATTACGATACGATCCATGGACGCGTAAGCTACCTATAGTAAATAAAGAACTACACCAATATATTAAGGCAGAAACACCAAAAGAAATATATAGGAATCTTTTCAACATAATAAAAATAAATACAATAACTACTTAGATATATACACAGATGGATCTAAAATAGACAGCTTAACTGAATTCGCAATATATACAGATAACAATACCTTCAAATATAGACTTCCTAACAATACTAGCGTATTTACAGCTGAATTAAACGCAATTTTGTGTGCAGTTAACTATGCTATTTCTCATACCAGCGAAAGAAATATACTAATTCATTCTGATTCACTAAGCGCCCTGGATGCAATATCTAATTATTCAAGCAGAGAATCCATGATACTAGAAATACAAGAAAAACAACAAGAAATTAGAGAACTTCGAAAAATAGTATTTATGTGGATTCCGAGCCACATAGGAATTAGCGGTAACGATATAGTAGATTTAGCAGCAAAACAATCAATTGACGGTGAAATTACAAACTTTTATGAAATAAGAAGAGAAGATATTATTAAAAATATGAAATGTAAACTATTGGTCGTAATGGAAAACAAAAACCAACAACAAACTATGGGAAATTAAAAAATCCTTAGCAACATGGGAGTCCTCCAACCAAAAAAATCGTAGATTGGAAACAGCGTTAATGCGAATGAGAACTGGCCACTCCAGATTAACACATAGCTATCTTATTACGAAAAACAACCAACCAATGTGTGATGAATGTTTAGAAAATATAACAATTAAACACATCATTCTCAAATGTAAAATATACGATAATGTAAGAAACATCATATTTGGTAGTCTAGGCGATGCCCTAGGAGACAACGATAACATAAATAAAATATTTGAATTTTTTAAAAAATGTAAACTATTAAATGAATTATAAAAAAAAAAATAGGAAAATATCAATAACATAAAGTAAAATTAAACATTGAAATTAAATTGTAAATTTCGAAAAAGAAGAGGCGAGATAATCAAACTGGTTAAAAACCTCTTTAAATAAAAAAAAAAAAAAAATTATATAAAAAAATGTATATATTTTTTTATATGGATATATTTATATATTTTTATATATATTTTATACATATATATATATATATATTTTTTTTTTTTTTTAATTTTATATATATACATTACATATATATATATATATAAATATATATCAGACATAAATCAGAAAAAAAAAATATATATATATATATGGGTATAAAAAAATATCCATATATTGTATATATGTATATTGTATATCCATATAAAAAATATAAATATATATTATATATATATGTATAATGTATATCCATATAAAAAAATATATAAATTTTTTTATATAATATTTACTTTTTTTACATATAATTTTTATGTATCCATATATATTTGTTATATATATATATCTTATATGTTATGTATAATAAAGTGTCATATATATATATATAATGTACCCAGCAAACAAAAGCGAAGTAGTTACTAACACAAATAAACATTTTGCGTGCTTGCATATAACTCTATGAGTAAAACGTAAAAAAATTCATATATATATAGAGACGCGTCATAGTAAACTACATAGTGAATTTTTGCCCAAGTCTCTATCTTTTTTCACTGGAAAAAAAGTACTTTTCCGGCGTACTCTTGTAGTACTTGTAGAAGTAGTTCTACGTTTGCTGGGTATAATAAATATTTCGATTTTTATTTTAAATGCGCTCTTGAAAGATTTCGTTTTGGCATATTATTTGACACCCATGTCAAAATTAAAGCAAGAAAAAAAAAAGCAAGAAAATTTTCTTGCTCGGGAAGTAATTCGCCCGTCATATTTTTGCTCTTTCGCACTCACAAGAAAGAAAAGGAAAAAATATTGAACGTCAGAATTATAGTGCTATAAATAGATAATGTAAATGCAAACTTACGTGGATTTCGATTGGCACAGATCAAAATTTTTTTTATGTCCAATCGAACGTAAAAACAGATCAATTTTTTTTATCTATGAAATCCATTTTTTTATCTATATAAATATGTCACTGTCATACAAATTGTATGGTATTAGTGAATGGAGGGGTAAATCTTTAAAAAAATCCAGATTTTTGAAAATTGATCTAGATAAAAAAAAAATTGATTTTTTTGTCCAATCGAAAACAAAAATTGATCTAGATAAAAAAAAAAAAGATTTTTTTTTAAAAAAATTGATTTTTTTGTCCAATCGAAATCCACATAAATGATAAAAATTTGCCGCTTGTGCATGAAAAATAGAACGAAATAGTATCCCAGCGGATTTTCTGTCATCGATGTCAGAACCCTTACGTGCAAGAGATTCGTATTTTGCATAGTATTCTTATGAATAAGGAAATGATAAGGGATCTGTAATCTGTTACAACAATTGTATTCTTATTTCAGTTGTTTACCACTTGAGAGATCTTATTTTTTCTGTGAATCTTGTAATGCGCATTCTGATGGTAGGAAATATTAAATATTTTAAAAAATCATTTGGACAAAAACTGTCAAAACATTAATCTTGACAATTGCGCAATTAGAAAAAAACAATTAAAGAAAAAAACAAAATTAAGTAAAATTAAACGAAAAAGCCCTTGAAGGATTTGCCACTTTTCAACAAAGTAATATATGGTAAGAATTAACTAATTTAATAAAAAAAAGTTTCATTACCTAACATTATATTTTATTATTTTGTATTTAGCAGAAATATGAAAATCAAATTTGCCTCTTTATCATGATAATGAATTAAATATAAGGAAACAAATTTGTAGCTCTCATAATAGAGTACACCAACAAAGAAATAGAAATAAAAATTGAATTACTGTTATTACTGAGTTACTGTTATTGTATTGTATTGTACTGTTACTGTATTAGTTATTGAGTTACTGTTATTACTAAATTAGTGTATAATATAATATTATCAAATTATAAATATATATTATAAAATTTGATATAAAAAGTAAAATGAATTAAATTGTATTTTATTTAAAATTAATAAATTTACAGCGACAAAAACTATAACAAGGAAATAAACCACAAAAAACGCCATCTATTGAAGGGGCAATATGAAATCTTACACATCCCTTACATGTATGCTCTCACACAAGCGGACATGGCCTGTGCGATAGTTATGGATAGCTAACGGGTCTATAAGGTTTACACATAAGTCATGTATAATGCTGCATTTTAATGATAAAAATTTGCCGCTTGTGCATGAAAAACGGACCGAAAGGTTTTATTTCTTATGGAAATTTAATATATGCGAAGAGAACAACAAATTCTCATTTGCAAGGGATATTTTTCATTTACCAGGGATAATTTTTATTTGCAAACATTTGCAAGGGAAATTTTATCAGAGATAATTTTTATGCAAGGGATAATTTTCATTTTGCAATAGATAATTTTTGATATTTTTTAAAAACCATAGATAATCCTTCTTATATGGTATTACAGTTTTGTTGAAATTTGACATTTCAGTATTGCCATTAAAAATTTTTATTGTTTACATTATTTTATGTTAATTATATTTTGAACTAAATTTATATATAAAATGTAAAAAATGGAAATGTTAATAATTTAAAAAAAAATTAATTAACTTTGTTTATGCCGGTTTTTTTCATGTACAAGGATGTAAATAATTAATTTTGGACTGTACCATTAGAATTATTATTTCCAATTATTATAATGAGTTTATATTTAGTAATTTCGTATTTTAAAATATTATTAACGATTGGTAATCAAATTATTTCCAGGTTTTTGCAAAAAATATAATACGTATATTTTTTAAAACTTTAATTGATTGAATGAAATTGACACAAATGCATCACAATAATATATTAATCAATAAATTTTAATAATAATAATCACCGAACTAAAAACGTTCGTTGATAATAATAAAAATTAAATTTTTATAGTATTATTATTATTAATATATTAAATTATTTAATAGAATAAATTACTTAACATTTTTTAAATTACAACAAATTCAATTTTAAATATTTATTAATATAATATATTATTCAGAAAAGTGTGATAATTATATCAGAAATAATTCAAATATTTATATAGGAGATTCAATATAAATTTTGTAAATATAAATTTTTTACAATTGATTTTAAATTATACAATTTGCAATTAATATTTAATTGCTGATTTTAAATATAATAGTATTGAAATGATTTATTATTTTTTTAAATAAAATTCCACTGCCATTCAACAGTGCCATCTGTGATCTATACAGAGATAATCAGCTATTTTAAATTCCCTTGACAAAAAAAAAATTCCCTTCTGCAGCGATCTATTTTTTTCTCATGTAAAAATATAATTCGAGTTCAACTCGACATGGAAACGTAGTGTATGTTTCCATGTCGAGTAGAACTCGAGTTGAGTTGAGTTGGAATGGAACGAATAGTTGATATTTCCATTTGAATTTAACCCCAACTCAACTCGGTACATGGAAAAAAGGTAAATATTTGGAGTAGTGTTGCATATAACATACCTTCTTTCCATGTATCGAGTTGAGTTGGAGTCTAAAGTGCCAGTCACAGTGATTAATGACAATACGTGCCGTTCGAATCGAAAAGAACCGTTCGTTTCGAAAAAAATTATAGTCACAATGTATTCGTTCCGTTTATATAAAAAAAATATGTTTAATCTCTATTTTATGTATTAAAATAAATATTTTCTGCATTTATTATACAATACTGGATGCTTCTTAACATTTTCAATAAACTCCTCCATAATAATTCAAAAAATTTAAATTTCAAATGTATAATTTATAGGTTATGTCATTCGACCCATCCGGCAAAGTTAAAATATTTTTAACTCTTTTCGAATGAATTCGTTTCGACACGTTCATTGTGACTTGCAATCCGGCATACCATATAAAATATATGGGGCTGTCAAAATTTGAAATTTTCGAATCGAAATCACTGTGACTGGCCCTTAAGATTATAATCTAAAGTTGGAGTTGAGTTGAAATGGGGTTGAATTGAAAGGGAACCATCAATTATATGTTCCATTCCAACTCAACCCCTGTTTCCAAGCACGCTAACTCGAGGTGAACTCGAGTTCAATACCTCCCTTCAGACAAAAATGAAATTTATGAGAATTGACTCCTGATACGTTCCTCACTTTGACAGAAAAACTCATTAATTATTGTTGGATAAAAATCAAGTAAATTTTATGAAAATCCACTTTTATTCTCAAAAGACGTAGCTGCGTAGCACAAAGCCACAAATTTCTGACTTTGGCTTTGCCAAGCAGACACAAATTTTATGAGTGTAGTGTTTTTTTTATTTCATTCTGTCGAATGAATCAATGATGACGCCACGCCAGAAGATTCCAACCGTATTCGATTAAAATAACGTGAGGGAATAAATGGAATATTTTAAACCTGGAATATTTTTTAAATAATAAAGAATTTAAATACCAAAAGTTAATATTTATCTTTGTTGTTATTAATATTGTCAATATTTAACTTTTATTTCTAGGTTATATTTATCTATCAATTCAAAGTTTTGTTTTTTATTCTTCAAAAATAATAAATAATAATAATATTACCTTTAATTCTACCTTTCTCCGTAGTACGAAAAAAAGGTATTCCCATTCCCAATATTCCGAAAGAATAAACCCTCTAAGAAAATTTACGAGCCGTTTTAGGCGGTGCGAATTCTGAACGCCGGCGGAGTCAGGTCTTCATATAAAAATACTACTTTTTCGTATGCTATTGCGATACGAAAAAGTAATGCTCTTACGATATGAAAACGAACAGTTAGCGGCTCTTTCATTTACAGGTCAATTTGACATTACAAATTATTTTTTTTAATTTATTTTTTGAAGAAAAGCCTACAACTGAAAGATTTAGAGAACTAAATGAATTAATTACAGAAGAAAATTATGAGCTAACATTGGTAAGTTATTTACATTTAATTTCAATAATTAATTTAAAAAAAGGTTAAGAAAATTGAAATCGAATTAAAATTGACTCTTACAATAATAATATAATTTTCAGATAAACACATTTAAAGCATTTCACAACCATTCATTAGATAAATTCATTCGAGAATGTTTAAGAAGTGTATTAACCGATGAGGCTGCCTGCAAATATTTATGATGTGGCAATAATGACAATATTGCTATAAAATCTCTTAGAATAATTAATATGATTAAAGGTAATTGTGTTGATATTAATTTTAATTTACTTTTTAATATATATATTACTCATTTTATATTTTAGAGTGTGCATTGGAAAAGTTTCCGGCTGCTAGGATTCCGGAAATAAATGAAATAATCAAAAAATAGTTTCAATACGCCAAAGATCGGAAACGAAAAACAGAAAAAAAGATCAGAAACACAAAGCAAACAAAAACTAGCAGACGAAGCCTTTTAAGTTTTTTTTGAAAAAAAATATAATTCATATGTAATGTTTAATTGTTATATTAATGTTAAATTAATGTTATTTATTATCATTAAGTTTATCAATATTATCATTATTATAAATATACTTATTATCTATATCTGTTTATTTTTGCATTTTAATTTGCTATGAAGAATATATAGAGGAGTCGCATTCGTAATGCACAGGCGGTGCGAAATCGTACAAAATCGTACCGCCCAGGCGGCACGAAGGCGGCTCTCTAAGACGGCATGGTTGCGGTACGAACAGGTGTTACGCTTTTTTTTCTAAAATTCATGTTCCAGACTGTGCATAATCGTTACGTTTACGGCTCGCAAAAGTAGTACGCCGGCGGAGTCTTGTATAGAGAAATAAGTACTTTTTCGTGCCGCCGGCGAAACGCTTTCTTAAAGGGAAAGAAAACAAGAATGGAATACATAGAATACATTGATCCGTTTAAGCAATCTTGGCTACGTATCCAACGGCATTTGCGCACGGAAATCTGTACGCTTATCAATAAGAATATTCCTAAACATCTATTTAACTCTCTTCAAGGGTTAAAAATTAAAAATAACCTATGTACATTTAAAAAATAATAACAATATTTAAAGGAACATCAATTATATCACATTTCTAAGAAAAAATTAAATATTGAAATTATGATTAATTATAAATTATAAATAAATAAATAAATTATGCAATAAAAATGATAAATTATGCAATACAAAATTTGATGTCCGAATGACGTCACGACTTCTATTATTACACCAAATAGTACATGGCTTATTTATTAAATTTATATCCGCCAACTGTCATTTTAACAAGATATGCTGTCAGATGTTGGAACACGAATTCTAACCTCTTAAGCCTTCTGTAATCTTTTTTATATAGTTCGTTAGTTCTAATTTATCCACAAATTCTTCTTATGACTTTACTAATCTTCCTTCTGGTACCTCGTATAAACACATACTCGAATTTTTATTTTTTTAACGCGATGTTATTATTGTTATCACAGAATCAAATATTTTATATAGATATATCAGTTTGCAGTGTAGTGTGTAGTGTCAAAAATGTTGTCTCATCTTCCACGGTTGGAACTTCTAGCATTATGTACTAGAGTTTAATGAAAATATAGAAGAAACAAGGAAAATTAAACCTAAAGTGGCATTTTACAGTGAAATTGCAATTTGCAATAGTGTAGTATGTATTTAGTATTTCATACATGGTCCGTTTCACGGCATTCCAACTTAAGAAAATAACATGCAATACTACATTATAAAACTGTCATTTTCATGAAATAGCAAAATAGTGATTTCATTAGTGTAAAATTAGTGCATTTTTTATTACAAGTTTTTTATTTTTATTTTTATAAATTTTGGAAGAAATGTAAGTAAAAATATATTTAAACAATTTTTGTAATATATAAATAATAACAAATTTATGTAGGGTAGAAAAAGTAAGTAAAGAGCAGGTGGATTTGCTAATAAAATTTATGAACAGCTTTAAATATTATTTTTACTTACATTTCTTCCAAAATTTATAAAAATAAAAATAAAAAACTTATAATAAAAAATACACTAATTTTACACTAATGAAATCACTATTTTGCTATTTCATGAAAATGACAGTTTTATAATGTAGTGTTGCATGTCATTTTCTGAAGTTGGAATGCCGTGAAACGGACCATGTATGAAATTATGAAAATGAAGTTCTCAAAAAAATCTGTCTTATCATTAATATCATTACTACTACAATACCAGTTAATATTATTTTGCATGTAATCATTAATTTCTACATAGTTAGCATTTAAAAAGTCATAGCTTTCTGTAAAGTACTTTCTGTACAACTAAATAGTTGATTGTCTGAATAAAAGTTGCTTAAACATATAGTCTTATGAAATATACTAGTTTTATCTTTTATAAAAGATTCAGTCTGGTTTAAAATATAATTATCAATAACATTAGTAACAACTAAATCTAGGACATTATTAAAATTGTTTTTTAAATTACATACTTGACTAAAACCTATTTCTGAAAAAAAGTCTACGATTATTGATTGTTGGGAAGTACATATGTTGGCAGGATCATATAGGAACTCATTGTCGTCCGATGGTACCCATTCCAAACCAGGTAGGTTAAAATCACCAAAAATCCATACATCATCAGAATTTGTAATACTAGTGCAGATCTCACGTAGACCAGATACACATTCTTGATAAATAATTTCATTAGAACCTTGATGAATGTAGCACCCACATATATATATATTTTTTCAGTTGTTACTATCTTCACCCATACCTGCTGTGACAAATTTAAGTTAAGTGTGGTTTGGCCTAACTCAACTGAGAAACAAGAAAGTGAGTTGTGGACGGCAATA
Organism: Empis stercorea; assembly: GCA_949752835.1. Classification (NCBI taxonomy): domain Eukaryota; kingdom Metazoa; phylum Arthropoda; class Insecta; order Diptera; family Empididae; genus Empis; species Empis stercorea. Next base: position 71,976,716 of record OX457085.1, on the reverse strand, counting down.
ATTACTCCGCCACCTCTAATTTGTTTATTTTGTAGGTCACGATCACATCTGAAGACATTCCAATTAGGCCCAAATATTTCCGAATTTAGGTGTTCATGACGCCACGCCAGAAGATTCCAACCGTATTCGATTAAAATAACGTGAGGGAATAAATGGAATATTTTAAACCTGGAATATTTTTTAAATAATAAAGAATTTAAATACCAAAAGTTAACATTTATCTTTGTTGTTATTAATATTGTCAATATTTAACTTTTATTTCTAGGTTATATTTATCTATCAATTCAAAGTTTTGTTTTTTATTCTTCAAAAATAATAAATAATAATAATATTACCTTTAATTCTACCTTTCTCCGTAGTACGAAAAAAAGGTATTCCCATTCCCAATATTCCGAAAGAATAAACCCTCTAAGAAAATTTACGAGCCGTTTTAGGCGGTGCGAATTCTGAACGCCGGCGGAGTCAGGTCTTCATATAAAAATACTACTTTTTCGTATGCTATTGCGATACGAAAAAGTAATGCTCTTACGATATGAAAACGAACAGTTAGCGGCTCTTTCATTTACAGGTCAATTTGACATTACAAATTATTTTTTTTAATTTATTTTTTGAAGAAAAGCCTACAACTGAAAGATTTAGAGAACTAAATGAATTAATTACAGAAGAAAATTATGAGCTAACATTGGTAAGTTATTTACATTTAATTTCAATAATTAATTTAAAAAAAGGTTAAGAAAATTGAAATCGAATTAAAATTGACTCTTAGAATAATAATATAATTTTCAGATAAACACATTTAAAGCATTTCACAACCATTCATTAGATAAATTCATTCGAGAATGTTTAAGAAGTGTATTAACCGATGAGGCTGCCTGCAAATATTTATGATGTGGCAATAATGACAATATTGCTATAAAATCTTTTAGAATAATTAATATGATTAAAGGTAATTGTGTTGATATTAATTTTAATTTACTTTTTAATATATATATTACTCATTTTATATTTTAGAGTGTGCATTGGAAAAGTTTCCGGCTGCTAGGATTCCGGAAATAAATGAAATAATCAAAAAATAGTTTCAATACGCCAAAGATCGGAAACGAAAAACAGAAAAAAAGATCAGAAACACAAAGCAAACAAAAACTAGCAGACGAAGCCTTTTAAGTTTTTTTTGAAAAAAAATATAATTCATATGTAATGTTTAATTGTTATATTAATGTTAAATTAATGTTATTTATTATCATTAAGTTTATCAATATTATCATTATTATAAATATACTTATTATCTATATCTGTTTATTTTTGCATTTTAATTTGCTATGAAGAATATATAGAGGAGTCGCATTCGTAATGCACAGGCGGTGCGAAATCGTACAAAATCGTACCGCCCAGGCGGCACGAAGGCGGCTCTCTAAGACGGCATGGTTGCGGTACGAACAGGTGTTACGCTTTTTTTTCTAAAATTCATGTTCCAGACTGTGCATAATCGTTACGTTTACGGCTCGCAAAAGTAGTACGCCGGCGGAGTCTTGTATAGAGAAATAAGTACTTTTTCGTGCCGCCGGCGAAACGCTTTCTTAAAGGGAAAGAAAACAAGAATGGAATACATAGAATACATTGATCCGTTTAAGCAATCTTGGCTACGTATCCAACGGCGTTTGCGCACGGAAATCTGTACGCTTATCAATAAGAATATTCCTAAACATCTATTTAACTCTCTTCAAGGGTTAAAAATTAAAAATAACCTATGTACATTTAAAAAATAATAACAATATTTAAAGGAACATCAATTATATCACATTTCTAAGAAAAAATTAAATATTGAAATTATGATTAATTATAAATTATAAATAAATAAATAAATTATGCAATAAAAATGATAAATTATGCAATACAAAATTTGATGTCCGAATGACGTCACGACTTCTATTATTACACCAAATAGTACATGGCTTATTTATTAAATTTATATCCGCCAACTGTCATTTTAACAAGATATGCTGTCAGATGTTGGAACACGAATTCTAACCTCTTAAGCCTTCTGTAATCTTTTTTATATAGTTCGTTAGTTCTAATTTATCCACAAATTCTTCTGATGACTTTACTAATCTTCCTTCTGGTACCTCGTATAAACACATACTCGAATTTTTATTTTTTTAACGCGATGTTATTATTGTTATCACAGAATCAAATATTTTATATAGATATATCAGTTTGCAGTGTAGTGTGTAGTGTCAAAAATGTTGTCTCATCTTCCACGGTTGGAACTTCTAGCATTATGTACTAGAGTTTAATGAAAATATAGAAGAAACAAGGAAAATTAAACCTAAAGTGGCATTTTACAGTGAAATTGCAATTTGCAATAGTGTAGTATGTATTTAGTATTTCATACATGGTCCGTTTCACGGCATTCCAACTTCAGAAAATAACATGCAATACTACATTATAAAACTGTCATTTTCATGAAATAGCAAAATAGTGATTTCATTAGTGTAAAATTAGTGCATTTTTTATTACAAGTTTTTTATTTTTATTTTTATAAATTTTGGAAGAAATGTAAGTAAAAATATATTTAAACAATTTTTGTAATATATAAATAATAACAAATTTATGTAGGGTAGAAAAAGTAAGTAAAGAGCAGGTGGATTTGCTAATAAAATTTATGAACAGCTTTAAATATTATTTTTACTTACATTTCTTCCAAAATTTATAAAAATAAAAATAAAAAACTTATAATAAAAAATACACTAATTTTACACTAATGAAATCACTATTTTGCTATTTCATGAAAATGACAGTTTTATAATGTAGTGTTGCATGTCATTTTCTGAAGTTGGAATGCCGTGAAACGGACCATGTATGAAATACTACACTATTGCAAATTGCAATTTCACTTTAAAATGCCACTTCTGGATCAGCTATACTATCATTTGACGAAAACTCATTTTCATTATGTGATTCAATTTCATCTTGATCACTATCATCACTAATTTCATCAAATAAAGTTAAAATCCTTTTTTTCTTTTTTACTAATTTTATCCATGCTTCTTTAATAATACAGCTATTATTTTTAAATAATAAATAAAACCTTATAAATATTTAATTTTATACATATACATATATAAAAATATTCGTATAAAATTTCAATCATATTTTGAAAATTTAAATAATTTGAACTAAAAATAAAATTTACTTACTGTTAAAAAAAATCCTGTTAAAACATGTCGCGTGATATGACACTTGTTTTTTATGCTGGATTTTATTTTTATTTTTTTATTATTTTTTCTTGTCAAAAAAGACAGCAAATTATTATATACAATTACATTTTACAATTTATACTTATACATAATACATATTACAAAAAAAAAAATTACAAACATAATTTACATTATATATTAAAAATTAATATACAATAATGAATTAATTTAAAAAAAAGTAAAAAACAACTAATAAGTATTTAGTTGTATAAAAATTTAATTATTTTACCCTTAAAAGTATCGCGTGATAAATTAGCATCATATAAGTGGTAGAACTTATTGAAAGCTTTAGCACATCGATTAAACGGTTCATTATTAGCATAGCTGGTATTGTGACTATGTTCAATCAAATATTTAGTATGGCTTAAACATCTAACATTAATATTTAATTGCATTTTAGAGCATAGATCTGGTGAACTGATATTTTTATGTAAAAGATCGTAAGCATAAAGAGCAAGAACTCGTCTATTATTTAAAGGGAGTAAATTAATTTCTCTTAGTCTTATTGAATAAGAAGGCAGAATGAAAGTATCTTCAAGTAGGTACCGCCGCCTTAAAGAAAATAAGAGAAATTGTTTTTGAATAGATTCAATTTTGTCTACATCACATTGGAAGTGTGGAGCCCAGACAATTTGGCAGTATTCTAGGATCGGTCTAACCAAGCTGCAGTAAATGCTTTTGGTGACAAAAGGATCGTCAAATTCTTTAGCTCTTCTCTTAACGAAACCTAAAACTCGTTTGCTGTGAGAACACACTTTGTCAATTTGGTACTTAAAAGTAAGTTTTTTGTCAAAAAGTACTCCAAGATCTTTCACAACATCTTTATTTTCAATATTAATTAAGTTAATATTATAATTATATGTTGTGATAGATTTTTTCCTACTAAAATTAAAGAGAAACATTTTTTAACATTAAGAAGCATTCCATTTTTTGAACACCAATTATTCAAAGTATTAAAACTATTTTGTAAAACCAAACAGTCAGTGTAATCTTTAATACACTTATATAGTTTTAGATCATCAGCATAAAACGAAAAATAGATATTAATGAATAATAACGATAAATCATTTAAGAATAATATAAATAGAAGTGGACCAAGGTAAATTAAACGTCAGATCAGGTGTACCTTGGGGTACACCTGATCTGACGTTTATGTGACGGGATAAAAATTTGTTAAATTTGACAAATTGTGTTCTTGAAGAGAGATAAGATTTAATCCAATCCAAAACTGATCCTGACACACCATATTTTTCAAGTTTGAAAATTAATAGTTTGTGGTCAACTCTATCGAAAGCTTTACTGAAATCTGTGTAAATGGAGTCCACCTGAAGACCTTTTTCCATGGATTGAAGAATGAAGCTAGCGTAGTCTGAAAGGTTTGTCACAGTAGATTTACCTTTGACAAAGCCATGTTGATGTTTGTTAATTATATCCTTAAAAAACATATATAATTTATCAGTTAATAATTTTTCAAATAACTTCGGGATACATGAAAGAATTGCGATACCACGATAGTTTTCAATGTAACACTTATCTCCGTTCTTGAAAATTGGGCAGAGATGAGAGCTTTTCCAGATGTTCGGAAAAACACCAGCTGCAAGAGAGCTATTGAAAATATCAAGTAAAGGAGACACTAAGGACTCAGCTGTGTATTTAACAAACATCGTTGGAATTTTATCTGGCCCCGTTGGTTTATTATGAGCAAGTGATTTGAGTGCCGAGAGTAGTTCAGAATTGCCAATAGTAATTGAACTTATATTAGATATGTTTTGACTAATATGGTCAAAATCGTTTGAATTAAAGTTCATTGGCTCACAATAAACTGATTCAAAAAATGATGCAAATTTATAACAGATCTTTATAGGATCTGAGAGAACTTCATTTTCATAAGCCATCATAGATGGAAAGTTAGTTACATTTCTTTTATAGTTAATGAATTTATAAAAATTTTTTGGATCACTTTTAATTGATGCACCTGTGAGAGAAACATACCTGCTATAGCATACTTTATCGTAATTGTCAAATTTCGATTTGTTTATTACAAATAAATCATAGTCATTGTCAATCTTAGATGCAATCCATTTACGATGTGATCTATTTTTTACATTTTTTAAATTAATTAATGTTTTATCATACCATGGTGGATGATTACTTCTCATCTTAATTCTTCTTGGTAAAAACATTTCAAAAACAGAATAAATTATTTTTAAGAAAAAATCTGTCTTATCATTAATATCATTACTACTACAATACCAGTTAATATTATTTTGCATGTAATCATTAATTTCTACATAGTTAGCATTTAAAAAGTCATAGCTTTCTGTAAAGTACTTTCTGTACAACTAAATAGTTGATTGTCTGAATAAAAGTTGCTTAAACATATAGTCTTATGAAATATACTAGTTTTATCTTTTATAAAAGATTCAGTCTGGTTTAAAATATAATTATCAATAACATTAGTAACAACTAAATCTAGGACATTATTAAAATTGTTTTTTAAATTACATACTTGACTAAAACCTATTTCTGAAAAAAAGTCTACGATTATTGATTGTTGGGAAGTACATATGTTGGCAGGATCATATAGGAACTTATTGTCGTCCGATGGTACCCATTCCAAATCAGGTAGGTTAAAATCACCAAAAATCCATACATCATCAGAATTTGTAATACTAGTGCAGATCTCACGTAGACCAGATACACATTCTTGATAAATAATTTCATTAGAACCTTGATGAATGTAGCACCCACATATATATATATTTTTTCAGTTGTTACTATCTTCACCCATACCTGCTGTGACAAATTTAAGTTAAGTGTGGTTTGGCCTAACTCAACTGAGAAACAAGAAAGTGAGTTGTGGACGGCAATAATTACTCCGCCACCTCTAATTTGTTTATTTTGTAGGTCACGATCATATCTGAAGACATTCCAATTAGGCCCAAATATTTCCGAATTTAGGTGTTCACTTTTTAGCCAGGTTTCTGTTAAAATTATAAAATTATACTGTATACTTGCAGTAACCCTGAACACTTCGTTGATGTCACCTCTCATGCCAGACATATTTTGATTGAAAACTCGTAATTCTTTACGTGATAGCGAATCCTTGTGAAGCAATTTTTGGCTATTCACGTTTAAAGAATTGGTTTTATCTGAGTTTTTTCGAGAAGAGATAGGCTTAAATTCTCTCACAATACATTCTCTAGGCCACAAGCTATTATTTAAGAGAATCGAACCAAAAAAATCTGGTATACTAATTTTGAAATTTTGATATTTTAGATTATTTTTCTTATTATTCCATTGAATTACAGGATTACAAATAATATCGTATATATTAAAGTAGTTATTAATGAATTTAATTATGTTAGAACTAGAAACATTTGTATGCACATTTTTTATATAAAATTGTCTACGTTTACTGTTCAACTGATTAATACTGTTCAACTGATTAATATTATTTGAAATTGAATTTGAAATCGAATTTGAATTATTTTTCAGGCGATAATTGAGAAATGGAGTTCGGTGAATTAGGAGCAAGGCCGAAAATACCTAGATTGAGCTTCTCTTTGTCTCTGTAGGTATTCAATTCTTTTCGAAGCGATATGTCTCCGATAAGATTCTAAATCATCTGATACCATTGCAGATGAGTATCCAAAACTTTCATGATGTCTGTCAAAAAGACTTCTTAGTTGAGCTGGGTTTGATGGAAGACCTTCTTGCTGAATTAACATCATGATATATAATTTAGTTTTCCCATCGATACATACAGACTTATCCTGATCATGGAGATAAGCTAAGAATAATCGTACATTTTCAAATATTCTACTTTCTTTAAGTCTTGAAAGTGCATAACTGCCATCGCCATGTTCGACCGAATTTTTAGTTAGCCTTATATGTGGTGGAATTCATGGATTAGCGAAGTTGGGCGACGGATGTGTTCTATCAGCATGATTAGAGGAAACAATTGCTGAAGGTCTGGCCATGGCTATTTGTGGTATGTCCCTCACCACACTGGTTAGAGGGTTTAGCGTTGGTCCCTGAACAAATCTTTGCAGGCTTTTAAACTTTTTAGAAAATGTTTTTCTGATATTATTCATACTATTTAATGATAAAAATTTGCCGCTTGTGCATGAAAAACGGACCGAAAGGTTTTATTTCTTATGGAAATTTAATATGTGCGAAGAGAACAACAAATTCTCATTTGCAAGGGATATTTTTCATTTAACAGGGATAATTTTTATTTGCAAGGGAAATTTTACCAGGGATAATTTTTATGCAAGGGATAATTTTCATTTTGCAATAGATAATTTTTGATATTTTTTAAAAACCATAGATAATCCTTCTTATATGGTATCACAGTTTTGTTGAAATTTGACATTTCAGTATTGCCATTAAAAATTTTTATTGTTTATATTTTTTATGTTAATTATATTTTGAACTAAATTTATATATAAAATGTAAAAATGGAAATGTTAATAATTTAAAAAAAAATTAATTAACTTTGTTTATGCCGGTTTTTTTTCATGTACAAGGATGTAAATAATTAATTTTGGACTGTACCATTAAAATTATTATTTCCAATTGTTATAATGAATTTATATTTAGTAATTTCGTATTTTAAAATATTATTAACGATTGGTAATCAAATTATTTCCAGGTTTTTGCAAAAAATATAATACGTATATTTTTTAAAACTTTAATTGATTGAATGAAATTGCTACAAATGCATCACAATAATATATTAATCAATAAATTTTAATAATAATAATCACCGAACTATAAACCTTCGTTGATAATAATAAAAATTAGATTTTTATATTATTATTATTATTAATATATTAAATTATTTAATAGAGTAAATTACTTAACATTTTTTAAATTACAACAAATTCAATTTTAAATATATTTATTAATATATATATTATTCAGAAAAGTGTGATAATTATATCAGAAAAAATTTAAATATTTATATAGGATATATATAAAATATAAATTTTGTAAATATACATTTTTACAATTGATTTTTGATTATATAATTTGCAATTAATATTTATTTGCTGATTTTAAATATAATTGTTGAAATGATTTATTATTTTTTAAAATAAAATTCTACTGCCATTCAACAGTGCCATCTGTGATCTGTACAGAGATAATCAGCCAGTTGATATTCCCTTGTCAAAAAAAAAAAATTCCCTTCTGCAGCGATCTACTTTTTTCTCATATAAAAATATAATATACTATCTAGTTCTATTTTTCACGCACAAATTTTTTATCATTAAAATCCAGCATTACTCTAGTACATTTCGTATGCAAATCACCACTGCATTAGCAGTTGTGGCTTACAAAAGTTAGGTTGAGGAAAAAAAAATTGCCCTCTCATTGCAATTTGCAATATATTTTTGAGTACTACATACAGAACAGAGAGAACCTGCTGAATTAAGAGTGCATATATAGATGAGAGCACACCCAGACCAGATAACATTTAGGTATCAATACGTTGGCATCAATAATGCCTGAAATACATGTGCAGAATTATGCATGCAGAGCAGCAAAAATAATTTAGAATACACGGTTTTATATGGAAATGGAACTAAATACATGGAATTCTGCACTGCATGCAGCGGATGCAAGTCGTCTCTATTTCTACTTTCGCTGCGCAGCGGCAGTGTTACCACAACACAAAACGTTCAGACTGACAACTTAGGAAAATAAAATTTAAAAATTACATTGAAATTTGACAATTTTATCAATGTTTTGATTTATTTTCATTTATTTATTTTCAAAAAAGAGGAAAAATTAATAGAGTTCATAAAACAAAATGATTTTATTTTCAACAAACAAAATAAAAATTACAAAAATATTTATAAACATAAAAATATTTATAAAAAAAAATTTCAATTATGTCAAAAAAAGCTGCACATGTATTTTAAGTGCGTCGCTGCATGCAGTGCTGCGCGCAGAAATTCTGCACATGTATTTCAGCTATTAGTCATCATTATTTCTCCTTTTTGCATAATGATGAATTAATGAAGATATATTGACTAAAATGATTGTGTGGTGAATATAAAAATTTGCAGGTAAAAAACAGCATTGATCTGTATTATTGATGTTTGCAGGTAAAAACTGCATTGATCTGTATTATTGACTACCCTGTATTATTAAAGAAGCATACCCAGAGAGAAATGACGTATATACCAACGCGTAGGTACTCTGTTGGTATCGAAATGACAATATATAAAAATATAATGTCAGACTGAGATAGAAGATAATCAAAGTATTTTCTCGATTTGATATAAACTCGTCAGCCTGACACGATATCAATTTTCACCCGATTCGTCTGGATTGGAAGAAAATTCAACGCTCCAAGCGGATAATTGCTTCAAACAAAATAAAAATGGCAGAGAAAAACAATATTGTGTCTACATGGTGATTGTAGAGTATTTTTAATGTGTGTATTTTGTATATTTAATTTACAATAAAATTGTAGTTTTAATAGTAATAATTATAAATTGTATTATTAATTTAAAATATTTTTATTTCCGTGGAAATGCAGATGAATTTCTTTTGGAATTTTATGAAGAAAAAAAGTATGTATGTATGTATAATAGAGCCAGACAAAAAATGCATTGAAATTCTAATATATCTCAAATTTATTAATTATTTGCAGAAATACATGTTCTAACTTAATAAAACCTAAAAAATAACTGGACTGGCAAAATGGATCATGGATGATGGACGAGCTCATTGGAAAATGCTTTTTTTTTATTTATAAATAAAATTAATATAATGAAAGTATTTAATTTAATATGCAACTATTTATTTGCAAAATTGTAATCAAATTTAAAAACATAATTTATTGAATGTATATACTAATTAACTTTATAATGAATAATTGTGGTAAATTGTAAATACGATGTGATAAAATTATGTATAGTAATAGTAGTTAAATATAAATTTGTATTTATACGAAATAATATGTATGTATATCATAAATTCGAAAAGCCTTAAGCAAAAAAAAAATATTATTATATTTTTATATTAATTAAGAAATCTAATATCTAATGTAAAATTTAATAAATTAATATTGCAATGTCAATAAAAAAACAAATTAAAAATTTATTCAATTTTTTAATTTTCAATAAAAAAAAGCAAATTCCAATATGAACATTCTTTGAGCCACCTACCGTAAAATAAATAAACTACAATACCCAATACGATACCTACGCGTCAGTACCAACGTCAGCGGATGTGGCCTGCGTGTTTGCCATGGGAGAGTATGTATTGTGTCAGCCATACGCGTTGGTATATAAGTCGGGCCTACGAATAAAAAATATATGGAAGGAGCATAAATAATAAAAATTGAAGCCAGCCTGGATATAGTAGTCTCTTATTTTCCCTTTAAGAAAAGCGAACCGTAAACGAACCGCTGGCGAAGTGAATTCTTCATACATGACTTCGCCGGCGATTCGCCGGCGGACCGTAAACGTAAATGTTGGAATAAGAAAATTAGAAAAAAAAACGAAGTGGTGTGTATGTATTAGTACGCCGCCTAGGTAGACTACATTTTAGCGGTTCGCTGGCGAATCGCCAATACGGTTCGTTTACGTACTGATTTTATCCATATAAATAAAAAATCTGGAATTTTTTTAATTCAAAATAAAAAACAAATATTTTTAATTTTTTGGTTGAAAATCTATATTATAAAAATAATTTTTTTGTATTTAAATTTTTTTAGGATTTAAATTTTACTTTTTTCTAGGACTTTAATATCAAAATTTTTATGAATAACACTAATATTCCTAATTTCACAGACAACTTCGTAATGTGTAATATATATTTTTTTCACTTTCACATTAAATTATTTAGAACACAATTAATAAGAACACGTCTAATTGTTAGAATAAAATTAAAATTGTGCCTACATTTTAATTTTTGTAAATGACTACTCACAAAAAAAATATTTTATTTTTTATAAACTGGTTTTATGTGAAAGTATTGGTGAAAAGGCGGTTCAGAAGCGGTACGTTTTGGGTTCGCCAAAAGCGAATTCGTTTATTTTCTTAAAGGGTTTCACCACCGAACTGTCAAAATTAATAAATAGCAAATAAGAGCCGGACTAGGTTTTTTTAATTCGGGCAACAATTTTTAAGGAGAGAAATTTTTTTTTTTTTTGAAAAATACATGTAAAGATCATCTTAAGGAATATTTTAGTTCGCACAATGATAATTATACAAATTGAAAGTAAAATAGAGTAATTTTGTTTGCTAGTTAATATTTTTAATTTATATTGAGACTCTTAAAATTAAAAAAATAAGCCAACCCTGTAAATCTAAAATCAGCTGTTATAATATTTTTCATATTATTAATTTGACAGTTCGGTGGTGAAAAGAAAGAGAACTATCGAAATCGTGGCTTCATAAACAAATTTTTCAATAAATTCAAATGTTAATGTGTTAAAAAGAGAGGGAACATTTATGCTCCTTCCATATATTTCTTATTCGTAGAGTCGGGCCGACGTTGGTATAAACATTCTCACTGGGTAGATAACAAAGTAGTGATGAAGTACTAATGTTGTATTGATACTCGTATCGAAAGTATCGATCTTAGAGTACACAAACAGGAGATGCAATAGTTATAAAAAAGTGTTCCCCTTTTTTTGGGGGTAAAAGAGATTTTTTTTGCAGTGACGGCTTTAAATTGCTATTGCCAGTGACAAAAGCTCTTTTTTAACTAAAACGCATTTTTTTATAAATGTTATTTATATTTATTAAAAAAAGTTAAATATTGATATTTTTTAATAAAATTAATTAAATGTTATTATTTTTACATATAACAATTACATTTACAATAAAAAAATTAAATAAGTATTTTTTATTTCACTAATTTTTTGTTATATGAGGTTGTTTCTACCCATAATTTAGGTTAAAATCAACAAAATATAAATATAACATAACTAAAAAGTAATATAAATAAATCAATTAATTATTTTTGATATTTTTCTTCCAAATATATGCTGCCTTTTTAATAATTATCCTGCCTACAGCACTGCCTAGAATATTGTAAAGCTTGAAAGCTTTGATAGAAAGCTTTTTTAATGACACTTTTTATTACAAAAAAGCTGTTACAAGGAGATTTTGACAACTAACACCTGTTACAAGTTACAAGGAGATTTTGAGAACTAAATAGCTTTTATAAAAAGGGAAACAGCTTGTAGGGGCAAAAGTATACTATTGCATCTCCTGTTTATATACTCTAAGGTATCGATACTTTTCAGTATACCAGTAATGATGTTTTTATATGGACAATGTCCGCACTTTGAATATTCTGATTGGCTGGAAATTCGTGGTCAGTTTTAAAAATGGGAAATTAATTTTGATTCCCACATCAAAGATGTATCGATAAAATATCGAATTGTCTCATATTTAGGAAAGGGACCTACATCGATATATCTTTGATTCTATATCGAAGATTGGAATTGATACCGTACTGATGCCTTAATGAAGGGTATAATAAGAGAAAAATCGTTTTTTAAATTCTAAAATTAAAATAATTACAAGTTTAAATTCTTACATTTTGCATATATTATTATGATTAAATTCTTGTGTTTGTTATACATAATAACATTGTGCAAAATGTAAAATTTAAACTTGTAATTATTTTAATTAAATTAAACATGTTTATTATTTATATGATAATAATAATTAATATAATGTTATATTTTATTATTTAAGATTTTCTTAATAAAGCTGCCTCTCTTTTGAGGCAGCTTTATTTATTTTAATTTTTCATTTTAATTCATCACTTCACATGTCACATACATCACAAAAATATCAAATGGTGACGCCTACGCATTTAACAAAATTGAAATATTGTAACGGTAAGAGATCAGAGAGGAATCAATACATCACCAATACCAACAACAACCATATTTTGAAATTCCACCAATTTTCCCCTAAAAATTTGAAATAAAAAAGAATCCTTTCATTGGTTTCAAGAATCGAACTGGAATCGATCCTACATCAATAATACAGATCAATGCAGTTTTTTACCTGCAAATTTTTATATTTACCACACAATAATTTTAGTTGGTGCTAAGAATAAATATATCTTCATTAATTCATCATTTTGCAAAAAGGAGAAATAATGATGACTTTGTGATGCCAACGTATTGATACCTAAATGTTATCTGGGTACTTTGTTATCTGGGCATATAATGCTATAATAAAAAGTAGTTTGTTTATTTTTGTAACTAAGAAAAATAGTCATAAAGCAAAGAGCAAAATTTCACTGCAATAGCAGTGGTGACGCACTGAAACACCACCAAATTACTGTAATTGCAGTAGGTGTTAACTTAGACTTAGAACGTGTTAACTTAGAAACGTCAAAATTTATTAAGTAGTCAGACTCTGCACGGTGAAGAGCATTAGTGAAAGTTCAAATTAATTAAAGTTTTGAATTAATATTTAATTTAATTTAAGTGAAAAATAATTTTTGGAAAAAATATTAATTATAAAATGTTCAGATAAGTGTATTATTAATTAATATAATTATTTTCTATTTATTAAAAAGTTTGCATTTTGATTTGCAATTTGTATCAGGCCAAATTTTTTTTGTAGTTTTCTTTCTATTCTTTACATTTGCTTGTGATTTTATTAAAAAAAATCTAATTATTATTCACTAATTACGTTACTAATTCGTAATTATTAAATAATAATCATAAAATACTTTTATTATATTTTGCTGTACTTTTTTAAAAATATATTTGTGCTTTTAACAGTAGTGGTGAACGGCCAAAAAGTTCACCAGTTTGTTCCCTAGTTTTTTCACCTGTACAATAAATGCTGCTTTTTTCAAAGTATTTACTTCATATTCGTAATTTCAAAGTATTTACTTCTTCGTACGAAGAATTAACTTCGTTATTATTGTTTTTTAATTAAAGAATTTGCATTGAATAAAAAAAACCTTGAAAAAACCAGCATTTATTGTGCTTTTTGGCCGTTCACCACTACTGTTAAAAGCACAAAAATATCTTTAAAAAAGTGCAACAAAATCAAAAGTACTAAATGCAAGAATTTTGCTGCATTTCTTTTTAACTATTTTATGCATTAAAATAAAAATTGTAGCAACTTACAAGTTTTTGTTTAATTTTTTTTTTAGACAAACTTCTTAGAGAACATCTATAGATAGGAGTTGATGGGAATTTCATGACGAATTTTATATAAAATTTGATTGGAATCTGTCTGAGAAAAGAGGACTGAAAAATTGAAAATTAAAACTATTTTCAACCTATCTTTTTGGTAAAAAATATTTTTATTACATTTTGTATTTATTAAATATGGCCTTTTTAAAATTTTTTAGATTGTTCAAATCTTCCAGCACCCGAATTGGGACAAAATATAAGAAAATATGTTTTACGCTCCCACAATAGTATTAATAACACCAAAAAGAAAAAAATACAACACAGTTCACTATTTATATATTTGTTGAATGAAATGTTATTTTTATTTAAATAATTTAAATAAATAATTTTATAACAAAGCATTATATGAATTCCACTGGTTATTTCATTACGTGAATTCACTAGTTATGTCACTAGTGAAAGGAACTGGTATGCCAAACTACTTACTGCACTAGTGCATGGAACTCGTTCCTTCACTATATGGGGAAATATATGGTGACCATTCATAGTTCATTGATAAAAGTGGTGAATTTTTTCACCGAGCCTATATTGAGTTTATAAGAGAATTCACCAGTTCCATTCATCAAGGGTTATATATAGTGAATTCACTAGTTCCGTTCTTGCAGCCGGCTGTGGTAAGAGTAAATTGGTTGTGAACCTCATATAAGAGAGTTTTGTAAATGGCAGATAGGGTGAAACTTTTTATGTCCCTCTTGACTCTGTTGGCTCTAAAAGAGGCAAGTTGTGCATTTTGTGTTCCAGATGAAGGAGCCCTGCACAAATATTAATGTTTCTATTTTACATTTATACTCTACTCTATTATGATGGGGCTTTAATTTGCCACCGAACTCGACCACCACCCTCTAAAATGCAGTCATACAAATTTCGAGGATTTTTTTACTACTATCTTTAGGACTTTAGGAGATTATTAGGGGTAAGGAGAAGGGGTGCCAACTTTTTTCAGGAGAAGAGGTTTTTTAATTTCCACAATTTCAGTTCAGCTATATTTTATACAAAGCTGTCAAAAATCATGGGACTACATACTGCTATATGCATAAATATGTGAGTGCAATTATGATGTAGGTAGGGGCTTCTATCAGATATATCATATATGTACATTCTAGAAAGATTTGCAATACTGCATCAGAAAATCCCAAAACAAAAAAATTTCAACGAAATAGTTAAAAACCAAAATATACAAATGAAGTCAGATTAATTATTATAGCATTTAAAAAGTGAATTAGAAATTCTAAATATTTAAATTTAGTTTTTTTTTATTTTCCTAAATACAAAAAAAAAACAAAAAAAAATTTTACAATCCCTTCAAATGCATATTTTTTTTAAATATTAATTGTTGATATGGAAAATTGAGAATTGGAATTACTTTATCAATGAATATGTCAGAATTCAATTAAAGAGTTATTCCAATGAAATCTACGTATTTGTTATTTATGCCTTAAATAAAATTTAATCAAACAAAATAACATTACCTATTCTTACAACTTATAATGATAAAAAATGTATACTTTTAGAAATAATAATTTAAATTATATTATTTTATGTCAAAAATTGTAATTACTGCAACAGGAATTACGGCCAAAAATAGCAATACTTCAATAAATATAGCCTTAACCCTTCTACGATGTGTAATGAAAGATGCTCGGGACAAAAATGTCCCCATACATATTTATGGTATATTAGCCCTTCTAAGATGTTGGGGACATTTTTGTCCAATTTGAACGTATTTATGTATATATTTAAAAAATTTAACTAATTATTGTAAATGTTTAAATTTTCCCTATTTAGTAGATATTTTATTTAACACATTTGTCCATGGTAAAAAAAGTAACGCGGAGGTTGTTCGGGGCAAAATTGTCCCCATACATTTTATAAGTAAGTAAAAGCCAGTTCGGATTCGGAGATGAGAGCTTAGCGAAATTTTCATAGCGAAATCAGAAGCGAAATTCTGATTTCGCTATGTTGGTACTCAATTTATCGTGAAATCAGAAAGGAAAAATTCAGTTTGCCTTTATACATTAATAGAAAGCGCGTAAAAGTTTCCACATATTATTTCGCGCGAAATAATGTTCTGGACATTATTTCACTACGGAATTTTGACATTTGGTTTTTTTATTAAATTAAAAAAAAAGCGAATAGGTGAGTAAAAAGTTTCAAAATAGATTTTTTTTTTTAAATTAAAACAAATTAAATTATTACAGTATAAAATGCTCCGTATAATAATTAACATGCAATTATGGTAAATGATCCAGAATTTAAGATGGATATTTATATTGAAGAAGATTGAGATAATAGATTATGAATATTTTTATGAGCTAAAGAATATGAAATTATATCAAAATGTTCTTTTTGGCACAATTCACAATCAAAATTATAATAAAATTAAGTGTGACAAAAATATTTTAATAATTATT
Organism: Empis stercorea; assembly: GCA_949752835.1. Classification (NCBI taxonomy): domain Eukaryota; kingdom Metazoa; phylum Arthropoda; class Insecta; order Diptera; family Empididae; genus Empis; species Empis stercorea. The sequence goes on along the minus strand of OX457085.1, from coordinate 71,959,848 downwards.
TTAGGCATTAATTTTACTGAAATTTATTAATATATTTATTTTTCTATAATTTAAATTTGATTTTAAATTTAAAAACACATATGAACATAATTAATTAATTTCATATATAAAATTCATGATATAATTCAAAAATATATCACAAGTTTCAATTTTAAATATTGTGCAAACAGCCTTATTAAATAATTTTCGTATTATTATTTATAAATAATAAATATTTTTATAAATTATTATTATTATTATTGAATGCTATTCTTATTATTGAATAAATAATAAAATTAATAAATAATAATATTATTAATAATTATTATTAGCCGTTTATTTTGAAAGTAAGTCCATTTTATATCATAATGGAGATGGGTTTGCATTTGAATGGTTTTAAAAATATTGGTACATGTTAATACGCTTTTTTTTGTGTTTTTTAAATATTAAATTGATGTAAGTAATTAAATTGATGTAAGTATTAAATTAATGTAAGTATTAAATTAAATATTTTTTCTGGATATTTTGATATTTTTTTTTAAAATTACGTGAACACCTGTTTTTGGTGTCTGAGATATTTTGATATTTTTTATGCCTGCAGTACTGAATATTTCATGTTTTTACGTTTATTTTACATATTTATATAATCTGGTAGTACTGAAATAATTTAAACAAATATTGTTAAAAATTAGAATTTGCAAAATTAAAGGAAAAATAAGTAAATAATATGTAAAAATACTAATTTTAATAAACAATAATCCGCGTCAATATAAAAAAAAAATTAAATGTCAAAACAGAAAATTTGTAACAGTAGTATTTTGACATATATTTTTTGACACTATCGTGATATTTTAATATTTTTTTCATCCAATCAAAACTCGTTATTTCGTAAAATATCAAAATATCAAAATATCCAGAAAAAATATTTAGGTCGTGAATAGCACTACCGTCAAATTAAATTATTTTGATGCCAATTTAGCAATTGTCATTTTTCTACACAATATTTTTTGACAATTATTTCACGACGATTTCACGATGGAATTTTTTCCGTTCATACTTTAATAAATTTATAAATCTAATTTAATTTTTATTAATAAATTAATAAAAGTTATTTTTCTTAAGAACTCGACAAACTGTAGATGGCGAAACACAAAATTTTCTTGACAATCGTCTTGTTGATTGTCCAATCTTATCATTAGTACTTGACAGTAATTTTTGCGTCTTAGTTTTATTAACCCTTTGGCTTTGGCCTCATTTGACGTATCAGAACGTCATGCACTATTTTGGGCAAAATCGATTATGACGTTCTGGTACGTCATTGAAACTGAGACAATATTTAAATAAAGTTATCCCAATATCATATATATATTCATGAAATAAATGAATTCTTGCATAAATCTACTGCTCTTACAAATTACTCTATTCTCTAAAAAAATTTCGTATTATAAATGAGTTTCGCATTTGAATACGAGAATATATAGTTTTCGTATATGAATTTCTAAATAATTAAATGTGCTCTAAATGCAAAAAAAAATTCAAATAAATGTGGGCCAAAGGGTTAAGTGAATTTTGAATTTTTAATACACGATATATAATATTTTGTCCTTCGTGATATTGGTTTGTCTTTAAATGTTTTGAAAATATCACTTGTAATTTTTCCAAATAAATTGGACACATACTTACGCAAATCTAACTTGTAACTTGTAAGACATTTTGAACGCAAATAAAAATAGAAATTTCTTTACAATATAAAAATCTACAAGTACCGTTAAACTTAAAGTGTAAACAAATTTATATTATCTCTTTTACATAATGTTTTGATTAGAATTGAAAATAGTGCCAACATTTTTGACTCACGCCTTATTGCTCAAAAATTAAACAAAATCAAACTTCTCAATAAAAATAAGAATTCAAGCTAAAAAAGTTAAGTGATGCTACAGTAACTATACGAGTATTTATAGATTTATAGTTTCAGTTCCAATACAATAATGTACAAAAATAATGTACAAAATACAAATTAAAGTTAATATCCAAGGCGTTAATTTAAAATATATTAACTCGAGCTTATATTTTGTTATTTTAAAACACAAACAAATTTTGAGAATGATTTCAGAATAATATGGAAGAGAGCGGATTTTAGTATCATAATAAAATTTCAAATTTGTTCTATCTATCGTGGGACTTCTTAATTATTTTATATTCTTGGCTTACATTACATGTCATAAAATCAACTAAAAATTAATTACTGTTTTGTTGATTAATTATATCCATAATAAAAGGATAGTAGTATGCGATATCAGCGTGCGCATCAGGGAAACCCATTCCACATGGCTTTCCCCAGTTGACAATACCGGATAATTTTCCGTTATGGACCAAAGGCCCACCAGAATCGCCATCACATGCACCTTGTCCTTTCTGATTATAAGTGCAGGCATGACCAAGCCCAATATCCGATGTCCCATTATAAGCTTTCTTGCAGTCTTCATAACAAACAAATTTTAAATCTAATGTTTGCAGTTTATCAGGCATTTTACCAGCTAGTGAAAGGCGACCCCACCCAGTTAAGGTCAGCATATCACCGTTATTTAATTTTTCTTTATCTAATTCAATTATTGATGTTCTTTCATTAAATTCGATATCCTTCGATACTTTTATAAGGCCAATATCATTATTATAAGTTGGATTGTTAAAGTTAGGATGTGGAAAAAATTTTTCAACATTGTATACAGACGCTTTTGATTGATCGCTAAGTTTTTGTACTCCAGTCAATACTTTCACCATTCCAGTAATTTTTCCTTTAATACAATGGGCAGCAGTTAATATAAATCGCTTATGTATAATAGCTCCACCACAATAATGTCCGGTGAATCTTGATTGTAATGATACTTGGTAAGTGGCACCATTATTGGTAGCTTCTTTTCCTCCAACAATTCGGGCATTTGGATGTCGACCATTCGCAACATCTACCACTGCAAAACTAAATGTAAGAACAAGTACGAATTGTAAAAGCGCCTGCATTATGCTAACAGTTTCTTTTAAATATTAAGCAGACTAAATCAATTAACAAATTTTATTGCTTAATTTATACTGTCTATTATAGGAATATTTAATGATTATCAAAATTTGATAGTGTCTCTTATGATGTGCTTATCTTTTTAAAAGATAAGAAATTAATTAATTGTGAATAGGTATTTTATATTATTTATTTCTGTTTTGAATTGATTTACATACTTGTTAATAACAATAAACAATTAAAATGAAACGCTGTATTTTTCTACGATTATTATTGCCTACCACTACAATAAGGATAAAATTTGTTAATACTTAATAATATTATAAAAATACTATAAATAAATTTGGATTTCAACACAAATCTATTATTAGCCCTATTTTTTGTAGATAGGTATACTACACTGCAAATTTTTACATTGAAAACAACAACAATTTGTTGGCAATAAAATGAGAATTACAGTACTTATTTATCCCTGACAATTGAATTGTAATGGATAAATAGTTAATAATATGACAAGTAGATGGCTCTGTTGTCAATATTTCATTTCATTTCAATTTATTTCATTTATTTCAGATTCATTAAAAAAGGCATAGCCTATGTTTTTTTTACATTCAAAAATGTCAATTTATTAAAGAAAAAAAGCAAGTTTTGTATTTTTTAATTATATTTAATTCTGTTTTTTACGTTTATAAAACTCAAAGCTAATGTGATTTAAAAAAAAAATTATCAGCTGATAAATTCAATTGTGATTGAAATAAAAGAAATTGTTGCCGATGTACAGCGAATAGTTTTTTTGCAAAAATTTTGCAGTGTAGTATACCTGTCTACAAAAAAAACACAGCTATTATAATTAATTATATTTTCATTGATTAAAGTAAAGTATGCTGTTAGTACGCATCTCAGGCTTGTAAAATTGATAGTAAAATTTGGGGCAAAATTTTTTTTAATATAATAGCTGATTGGGAACTAGATGGCGTTGGGAATTTGTTTTTACAGTAAAAAATGTTCTGACTTTTATAAATTTCCTGTGGTATTTTCCATAATTTAAAATAATGGGGGTTATTCTACAAAACAATTATATTCAACAATTATGTATGCCCATATTTTCATCTGGGATTTTCTCTGGCACCCCTGGATGGATTGTCCAAAAATTTGGTAAACACATTCATTATTGTGGTCTGGATGAAATGATGAGTGGCCATATTTTCATCTGGGATTTTCTCTAGCACCCCTGAATGGATTGGGCTGATATTTGGTAAACACATTCAAGTTAGTAGTCTGGATGAAATGACGAATAGTCATATTTTCATCTGGGATTTTCTCTAGCACCCCTGGATGGATTGGGCTGATATCTGGTAAACACACTCATTATAGTGTCCTATTGTTAACTATGCCAGTGCTCATCCATTAGCTCTACTTGGAAGATGGTTGTATGATGAAAACGTGATTTCTGATGTTTTGTTAGAAATAATAGAGGAGCACTGGCATAGTTAACTAGACCACTAATTTGAATATATGTATACCAAATATTAGCCCAATCCATCCAGGGGTTCCAGAGAAAATACCAGATGAAAATTGCCATTAATTGAAAGCAGTTGTAAAATTAAAACTGCGAAATTGCGTTGAAACTTTAAGCGCAGTTGATATTTTGGAATACAATGCTTTTGCAGTAGAGACTTATCGAACACACTGCTTTTGAAGTTTTGCAGTTATGAATTATCGAACAACTGCTTACTTAGAACTCTAAGTTAAAACTGCATTTTCGAAAACGCCCTATGCAAAAGTAAGTTTTTGGAAAAAAGGTTTTTTTACTTTAATTAATACTTTTGTTGCGAGTTTTTTAAATTTTTATATCCGCAAAAGAATGATTTCTTTGTTGGTAGGTATATGAAAATATTTTTATATTTTTTGTATGTATGAAAATACTTTTATATTTTTTGTATATTCCAGCTTTTATATTTTTTGTATGTATGCGTTTGGTAATACATTATTTGATGTGTTTTATAAGTAAATGGAACGCAGCGTTGCCATATAATGTATATGCTATTAGATATGTGTGATGATAAAATTATCCAACAAATTTTGATTTTTGAAAACGAGTTGGTAATATAATCGTATATTATAACGTATATGTATTACTGGTCAAGCAATAATAGATATATTACATCTATTATTATTGCTTGACCAGATATTGATGGGTAACGTAATTCATTTTACATACCCTTTATTGAATTTACAATTAATTTATATAATATATGTAAAATAAAATGAATTACGTTACCCATCAATATCTGATAAGATATATTGGGTGTTATTCTACAAAACGGCGTATTTGAAATACGGATACTCATCGTATTTAAATTTTTTAATGAAATATCAATATACATATGTACATATATTATCCTGGATGAAATTATGTATGTCCATATTTTCATCTGGGATTTTCTCTGGTACCTCTGGATGGATTGGGCTGATATTTGGTAAACATATTGATATTACAATATTTAATATTGTTTAACAATAATATTTAAACTCTTTTTCGCTGTAGTCCATAGAAAATGAAAAAAATTACATTACTAACTCATATTTCATATAATTAAAATGCTTAAATATTTAAAATCTTTCAAACACCGACTTTTTGCATATTTTTAGGTGCTTAATAAATTGGATCTATGAAACGCCTAGAAATATTGGATATATATATTTCATATAACAATTATGTTTCAGTAAAAGCAAAATTATTAGAAAATATATTTAAATATATTTTATAAATCATTTTTTTAATGAAAAGGTATACTTAAGTAGTATAGATATTTAAAACAGATCGAAGAAGGACACTTTTTTCCTATATTTCAACCATTTAATTTATTCTTCTAAAATATACATAGGAATTGCCTCTTTAGTTTACTTAATAGTTTTACGTACGAGGCGATGTTGAGGAAATTTACAAATCCGGGTTTTTTTTTCATTTTTTTAAAATTGTTTTGATTTTTATTATTTTTAACAAAAAATGGGTGTTTTTTTTTAGCCTATTTACTATTATTACTACCAAAATTATAGAAGTAGTAGAAAATGTGTTATAGTGCAAGCATTATTTATTATGATATAAAATATATAATCATTGCCCTATAACACATCTTCTACTATTAAAAAAAGTACTTAAAAAAAATTACACATCCTATTTTATTATAAATACTTTATTTCCTTATTTTACATTTTAATTCATTTGCCTTGGTTGAGGTTTTCGCCAACGTTTTCTTGCCGTAAACTCCTTTTCCTTCACCTTTTTCAAATTTTTATCATAATTCTTACCACTTTTACTAAAACTTTTTTGTTCATTTCGCATTTCAGCTAATTTACGATTTTTCTGTTTTATTATATTTTTTTTATTTGCTGATTTTTTCTTACCACCTTCAGAAATTTGTACTTTTATATTACGACCATTTAATTCGGTATTATGTAATTCAAAACCTCTTTGAAATCCTTCTATATTTGACATTTCAACAAATGCAAAACCACCACGACGGTTTTTTGGTATTCGGACACCTTTAACATTACCAGCACGTGAAAAATAATTTTCTAAATCATCTTTTGTTGTTACAAAATCCAAATTTGTTACATATAAAACAAAACGATTAGTTTTACTTGCACCCCTTAATAATGTCGTTACTTGTTCTTTAGTTATTTTAGTATTTACAACTGTATTATCTTTATCAGATTCTATTTCAATTTCGGCATTATTTTTTTCATCATTGTCACTATAATCTTTAACTTCTTCATCTTCACTATTATTAATATGTTCCGGATATTTACTACCAGGTCCTTCAAGAAAATTTCCATCTTCTATTTCTTTACGTTTTTCATCATCAAAATTACCCAAAATATCAGCACTTTCATCATTTATTATTGGTTTCTTGGATATTCGATCAGGTATAATAAAATCTTCAACTTGATAATCAGAATCAGAGTCACTATCCATCATTTCTATATTTACTTGCGAAAATTCTAATAAATACAAATATACCTATTTGAAGAAAAAAAAATCGTTCTGTTTATTATTTACAAAAAATAGTAAATGTCAAAAAAACAAAAGCACATGTTAAAATTAGTTACCAACCTAAAAATTCCAGCTACCCTTTTAGCAAAATAAGCGAATTCGCTTTTGGCGAACCGTATACGAACTGGATAAGTAACGCCTTTTTAATAGACTTTATAATTTCATAACAAAAGTAAATAGCGAGTGAAGAAAATTGTGTCTTATAATAATATTGTTTTTAAATATAATAAAATAAATATTAATAAGTAATTTTGTGTTCTATATAATAAATTAAATATTAAAATTGATAAAAAATCTTACTAATAAGTGGTTTAATTTTTTTTTTACAAAATTACATTTTTTATATGAAAAAAAAAATAACTTTTCCGTATTTTTTATATATAGAAATAAAATCAGTTCGTAAACGGACCGTATTTGGCGGTTCCAAAACGAATCGCTGTAGCGTTTCGTAAACGGACCGATTTTAGCGAACTCTTGGCGTTAGGTTTTTTTTTCTACTGTTCTTATTCGAACATTTACGTTTCCGGTTCGCTTACGAACTGCCAAGGCGGTTCGTAAACGAACTCATATATGAACAAAAGACTTTGCCGGCGGTCCGTTTACGAAAGTGCACTACACCCTAGCTACACTTTCAGTTATGAAACAGAAAAGTGTAGTACACTTTTTGAAAGTAGTGATTCTGAAACAGGGTGTAGGTGTTTGACAGTTCGCTACACTACAAGTTGTAATTATGAAACCCGCACACAATGAACGTGTCGAAACGAATTCATTCCAAAAGAGTTAAAAATATTTTAATTTTGCCAGATGGGTCGAATGACATAACCTATAAATTATACATTTGAATTTTAAGGTTTTTGAATTATTATGTGGCGTTTATTGAAAATGTTAAGAAGCACCCAGTATTGTATAATAAATGCAGAAACTATTTAATTTCATACAAAAAAGCAAAGATAAAATATATTTTTTTATATTAACGGAACTAATATATTGTGACTATAATTTGTTTTCGAAATGACCGGTTCGAATCCATTAGAACGTGCCGTAACGAATCGAAACCACTGTGACTACCACTAACATTGAATTTGAAGTTTTATTGAGAATTTGACTTTTCAAAAAATGCGAAAGTGTAGTGGGATTCTCTAACGATTTAGAGTTTAGAGTTTAGAGACCCTCTAACCGGCGTTGCCATAAAATTTTTTACAAATCGGATTTTTTTTGACACAACGTAACTCGTCGTATTATTAAATTGTTACCTCATAAAGATATTTTCTGTCGATTTTCAAACTGATATCTAGCGTTCCCATTGAAATTTTTAGTTTTTAGTTTTACAGGATTGTATGAAAAATAAACTTGACAAAAAAAAAATCTGTCAAGTTGGTACTGTTTTTTCGCATAGAAAAAGTTAAAATCAATTTAACTTTTTCATAAAATTTTCATAATAAAATAGGCTTGAAGTTGGTGGCGAATTTCATATGAAATATTTGTGTATTTTTATTTCATTGTTGCGACAAATTATTTTAAATATATTAATAAAAGTCAATATAAATTAAAATAAAAAGTATAATTTATTTAATTAAATATCAATTTGGAAGTTTAAATAAACTAATAATATCAGTGAATTTGCAAAAAAAAGTTGGCTACAATTGAGTTTTAAGTTTTATTAAAAATTTCAATGGGAACGCAATTCTAAAAACTATACGAAAAAACAATGTAAAATTCAATGGGAACGCACTAATACAATTTGCTATGAAAGTTTTTAGCGCCATCTCGTATTTTTAATTTGAGAAAATATACCTTATAAAGATAAAATATTCGATAACAAAATCCCGTTATCCATTATAAAAAACCAAATTTTATTTGCGTTGATGTTGACTGTTGATAAAAATGGATACGAAAAATGTAGAAGGTAAAGTAAATAAAATAAATATATTATCGATTTTCATTAAATGTTATTTTTTAAAAAAGAAAAGGTTTCAGAGGACATAGATCAAGATCATATATGAAGAAGTAGTATGTATACGAATACGACTTATTTATGAGCTCCGGATAAACTTTGTTAATAATAATAATAATAATATTTTTATATTATTAATAAAGTGCAAACAAACAAATATTTTAATGTTCTTTGTTTATTTTTTATTTTTAACGTTACATTGCATTTTTTTTATTTCAATTTATATTAATCATAAGAAAACTAAAGCCTTAAGCTTCTTTATACACATTTATATATATTAAAAATCATATTTATATATAAATTAATTTTTTTAAACTTAACCAAAAAAAACCATGAGAAAGATTGTGTTGTCGTTTTGTTGTGTAGAGTGTAACCTTGCGTTCACATTGAACATTTTTAGTTTTTAGTTTTACAGGATTGTATGAAAAAAAAACTTGATGGCAAAAAAATCCTCTAACTTATTCTGTAATTCCAAGTAATAGATTTAGAGAGAAGTATTAGATTTTTTTGTAATTTTATGAATTGACAGTAGCAGCGTTGCCAAAGTGGTATATTTTATACCACTTGTGGTATATTTTTTTTGAAAAAGCATATCAAAATTAAATTATGCCGGCATAAAAAGTGGTATAATGGAAAATTCATATAGCATAATTTGGCATATTTTAATTTTAAAGTTTTGTATTATCAAGAAATAAGTATTTTCATCATTTCTTAAATTTAAATCTGCAAAAGCAGCCTTCAACACAATAAAAACCTGAAGACTGCAACGTTTGCGACAAACTGCAACTGGAAAACGTCAATTCTCCTAATTTTGTCATGTACATGCAATTAAATATCCCTCAAAACACCCACTTTATTCAATATACGTGTAAAAAAAATTTAGCACTACACTTCCAGCGCTAGAAATTTTTTTTGAAATTATCTCGAAAATATATACTAAATAAACAAATTAAGCTCTGTTTTAGAGCTAAATTTGTATAATTATATTTTAATTATACTAACTAATTATATAGATTTTCAAGTTCATATAATATAATATGATATATCATATATGAAAAAAATTGAAAAATTCTAGCTCCTATTGCCTATTTTATACTATAACTAAACTATATTAATACGAAATTGTTTCTTGAGTGAAAGAGATGAGGGATACAAGCTAGAGACTCAAAATATAAAGAAAAAATAACAATTTTTCCCTTAAATTTTGTTATTTATTTATAATTATAATATTTCTTGATGTATGATTTTATTATGCCACTTGGCATAATTTTGGACTCTGAGTGGCATAATTTAAAATTTAGTATTGGCAACGCTGGACAGTAGTTGTCTGTCAGATTAATTTATTATTAAGCAAGCGTTTGAAAGATTGACAACAATAACAAAAAATTATAATAATTTTAAAATGTCGAGGGCATTTTGTTTCATATATGATCTTGATTTAATATCCCTAAATAAAATATTGATATTTATTAAATCAAATCAAAGAAGTGTATTTTACACCTATTAAAATAAATATATATATATACTTATATATATATTATATATATATTTATATATTATATTTATATATATTATATATATACTTATGTATTTTGAAAAATAAAAATTAAATATTTAAAATTACCAACTTACATCTTTTCAAATACAATTCTCACAAAAGAATAAATAGTGAGTAAAACAACACTCTAAGTTAGAGTCAAATCAAAATTCATTAGCGAATAGCTCTTTCATTCTAATAGCCTTATTCACAAACCGACTTGTTATCTTGTTAAGCTCTTAAATCGTTATTTAACAAGCAAAATTGAAAATAGCTATTCACAAATTGTTAACAAAATTGTTAAGAAAATTTAAGAAAATTTCATTGTTTTTTCGTATTCCTTCAGTATGAACTGTCATTGTTATTTAATTCACAATATTGATAAAAATTCACCACGGCTTGTTAAAATCGCTATTCAGAATTTGTTATGATAATTGTTAAGTTGTTAAATTTCTTTTTTGACACTTGGTATTTAAGAACCAGATTTGAGTGGTTGTTTATTTAACAATTCCATATAAAAGTGATTTTTTTTAATAAATTTTTTTTAATAAAAAGTTGTTTGAAAAAAATTTAAGAGTATTTTTATTTAAAATTTTTTAGATGATTATAGGTATCAATTATGAAATATTAAAAATTTATTTTTTGTAGTTGAAAATTAGATGAATTTTTTTTAAAAATTGGCAGTAAAATAGTAGTTTTTACATACAATATATGTATATATATATTGTATGTATATACATATATGTATATTATTATCAATTATGAAATATGAAAAATATATATAGAATTAATTATTATATAATTATATATATATATTATATATAAACGATTTTTTTTATCTAGTAGGTATATAAACCATAATAAATATAGATATACATTATACATGCATTTTTTTTTCAAACTACTACTGACTCTATGAGAATACAAAAATGAAACATTTCAATTTTATCCTTCGAACAAATATACAAAAATTATCATAT